>OY101450.1:72444780-72539802 GCA_956483635.1 Panzeria rudis
ATATATATATATATATATATATATATATATATATATATATATATATATATATATATATATATATATATATATATATATATATATATATATATATATATATATATATATATATATATATATATATATATATATATATATATATATATATATATATATATATATATATATATATATATATATATATATATATATATATATATATATATATATATATATATATATATATATATATATATATATATATATATATATATATATATATATATATATATATATATATATATATATATATATATATATATATATATATATATATATATATATATATATATATATATATATATATATATATATATATATATATATATATATATATATATATATATATATATATATATATATATATATATATATATATATATATATATATATATATATATATATATATATATATATATATATATATATATATATATATATATATATATATATATATATATATATATATATATATATATATATATATATATATATATATATATATATATATATATATATATATATATATATATATATATATATATATATATATATATATATATATATATATATATATATATATATATATATATATATATATATATATATATATATATATATATATATATATATATATATATATATATATATATATATATATATATATATATATATATATATATATATATATATATATATATATATATATATATATATATATATATATATATATATATATATATATATATATATATATATATATATATATATATATATATATATATATATATATATATATATATATATATATATATATATATATATATATATATATATATATATATATATATATATATATATATATATATATATATATATATATATATATATATATATATATATATATATATATATATATATATATATATACTGTTTGATATAGTATCGATATTTAATTAAGTTATTGACTGATTTAATTATATTCTTAATTAAAAGTTAGAAAGCAAATATAAATTTCCTGTTACCTTATTAATAGACTTTTGATTAATATATTATTAAAATAATAGTTAATTCAATCAACTACTTGATTGATTCAATCAAGTACTTGATTAGATATTTGAATCTGAGTATCTTACACATACATATAAAAAATAACACACAACAAGCACAATATGTTGACGAAAAAACACCACCTTTTTGCTTCTATTGAATTCTTGTACTCTTTAGTGAGAGTTAAAATGGTATTGAGAATAATCATTTCTTATTCTCTTGCATAAAATTGCTACAGCCAAATTTATAAAAAATTCTTATTTTACGTTTAAGACTCACAATTGTTATTGAACAGTTTCACGCTAAAAACTGTTTAATATAAAATTGCATTCATAAACACTACAATAGACATTGTGTGTTTTAAGGAAATTTAGATTTCGATACTGGCAACACCACCATGTTTTGTAGTTAGTGTTGCAATAAAAAGAATATGATTTCATCCGGATATTGAAATAAACGAATAGCTTTTTATTGTTTTCGTGTAAGTTAAGATTTGTTGAACTTTCTTTATAATATATTTCTCAACTTATTTAACACAAGTTTTGCATGAAGTAAAAGCAAAAAAGAGAAATGATTACAAAAGAGTTCACACGAATCTTTTAATCATGTATGAAAAAGGTACTCGAATAACGAGCCTATTTTCATTTGTGTTGATTGTTTCTACATCACTAACATTTCTTTTTGCTTTTATGTGTTTTGATGGTGTTTTTTGCTAATTTTGTTGCGAATTTGTTTAACTTAAATAATTAAGTGACATATTCTATAAAATTTAAAAAAACATACGTAAACGCGTATACCCAAGACTTCAAGCTTTAATTTAAAGCATATCATGTGTTCCTGTGTGCTAAATTTGCAAAGATATTTGAAGTTGAAATTGATATATCGATGATATGAATTTATTAAAGGTTTATAGTAGGTGCATACCATCTTTAAACCTATTTTAAAATTTTCATGTAATATACAGTTTTGAATGCAATTTTATGAAATTTTGCTTAAAAGTAGTCTGTTGCCCTGTTTTACATATTTATGAATATGCCTGCTAATGTTTGCGTTTGAAGTATTGGAAGTTAGTTGCCTGCATCATCCATTGTAGTTTTTAGTTATTATTAAAAAAAAGAAAATATAATGAAACAGTAAAAATTGTACGTATAAGTTGTTTTAACTGACTAACATTTTGTAAGTTGGAAATTATTTAAGTCTTGAACGTTGAAGTGAAAAGGTGAGGTGTTAGGAATGCCAACTAAGAAAATGAGTTGCGTACCAACGAACTTTTATAATCCTACTTTTTCGACCTCAATTGTATTAAAATGTTATGTCTTTTGAAGTGCAGTAACCACGTAAGCCAGACAACATTAAAATTTTGTTTTATGTCTTCAATCTATGCCAATAATTCTATAATTGGGTTGTTTAACCCAATTATTGCAATAACTAATTTTCGTATTATTTTCGATTAAGGTAATTGGATGAATTAATTTTTTAGTTCATTTAATTAAACTGTTGTTAAAATTTTTAAATTGAATTAAACTGTTGTTTAATTTAACAAATATATATTTTTAATTACTTACTTAATAAAAACAAAATTGCCATTAATTCAAAACAAAAATCCTCTTTTTCAATTTTTGCAATTCCGATAAAACTTGGCGATTTACCGCAAAAATTTTAGCTTTGCACATAATCCAGCTATTTTCTAGCGATTTCTGCTCCATATTTTTGTACATGTGTTACACTTATCAATTAGGTTCGACAATTCCGTTCGTACCATTCTGTTAATAACTTACAACGTTCCTCCACTGACTGACTTTTTCTAATTGCATTTTTATAGCGATAAAGTCCATAATTTTAGCTGATTTGGTGTTTGAGTGGTGTAAGAGAGTAATGTTAACGGTAATATGCAAAATAACATGTTTTGGAAAAAGTGGCTTTTACAACGTTATTCGCGGCTGTGCTTCAATTATTCAATACAAAGGTTTTATTAAAAATTTCAAGAAATTAAGGTCATCATATTTTTCCTACCCCTTCTGATTATCTACACCTATTGTCAACAAAACAAAATTTCATAAAATATTTCATCGTGGAAATTCAGTCTTACGTCGAAACTTTTGCATTGTTGGAAGCACAGTATTGTTATTGTTATTTCAAATAACACGGCATCACTTATTTAGATTGCCAAATATGTTTGTTTAATTTATTTATTTATAAAAATATTGTCCTTTTTTGGGCCAAATGTCCTCGTTTTTTGTGGTTGTCGTCCTCTTTTTCGCAAAATGGAAATGCCAGCCCTACATATCAGAGATGTGAGTTATTTGAAATACCTTTATTTAAAATACAAATAGAAAATAAAAAATACCTATTTTTATTTTCTATTTGAAATAGTTTGCCTCAAGAGTATTTTATATTTTATTTGAAACATTTCAAAATACATATTTCGTATTTGTAAAATACAAAATTCTTTTTTATGTGCTGCGAGAAAAAATAACAAAGCGAAAAGCTATAGTAAAGTAGATACATATTAGTAAATAATATCTCCACTACTTGTTAACAGCAGCTTTGTTATTTGCACAGTTTTTTTATTATTTAGCAAAAATCACGCATATGGCGAAAATTTGCTAAAAACGGAAAATGCCCTAATTGTTGTCAATGGCTTGATTGTTGTCCACAAACCAACTTTGCTTGGGACAATATAAGCGCCAATATCTTACATTTTGTCTCCATTAACATTGTGGAGGACAAGATGACTGACAATGTCATAATTGCTGTCCTCAATTCAACTTTGTTGAGGACAATATGAGCGGCAATGTCTTATATTTTGTCTTCAAGCAAGCAAATGAATATGTTGCCCTCTTGTTGTTGATGTCTTAAGTGGCGCAGCAGCAGGGTGGTAAGCGTGAAAACTTATAAACATGCAGCCTCAGTTGGAGTCCCAGCTAAGTCAGTCAATAATTTAAATGAAACGGCGAAAAACAAGTAAACAAAAATATTACATAATTAAGTAGGTGACATTCTCGCTATGTAATCGTTGACGACGAGGTAAACGACATTGTAGCCGACATAGTCATAGGCGATATTGCCGCTTTTTTAATCATGGACGATAAGACAGGGGACATTTTCACATATAATCATTGACGACAATCTGAGCGACATAGTCGCTCATTGAAACGTACACGATTTTCGCGACACTTGTTCGAAAAGTTCATCGATGATTGTTCCGGCTGTCCGACATTAGCAGACAAGGCAGCTAGTATGTAGTTAGAGCTATACTAGTTTTTTACTTGAGACTAGTTACTTAACTGTCCTTTTTCTGTCGAACTACAGATTTGAACATTAGTTTGTCATAGGAGCCCAACTAGTTCATGTGTATACAGTTATATTATAGTTGGAATACTAGTAAAGTAGTATTCCAGTTTTTTATTTATAGCTTTGTAACATCAAACAACTTTTGCACAACCGGGGTACGAACACGCACTCCTCATATTTCAATGCAAGTACTATACCCACTGAGCCACTTCCTACTGATTTTTTTAAGAGCTAAAAAGTGTTTTATGTATAAATCGTATACCTAAAAGTGTTGTCCTTTTTTGACTAGTATCGTTATTAGTAAAGGTGCGACGAACGTTCGCATTCGCAGGTGCGAATTATTCGCTTGTTTTTGATATTCACATTCGCAATCGCTAAAATTGATACGAATATTTAAAGCGAATAAAAAAATTTTAAATAAATCAAAATTTTTAAAGTTGGCCAATTATATTGGTAGAAATGAAGAGTAAATTATGTTTTTTTTGTAAAAAAAATGTTTTGTATGTTAGTTACTAGCAGTTTTTATTAATAAAGGAGTGATATGTAAACAAAATAACGTAAGTACAATTGTACAATTTTTCATAAGTGTAAAAATACTATGTGCCAAGGCCCATTAATAAGGTCCTCAGCAAAAATAAATTTGGTAGAAGGAAGCAGTAAGATTAAGAGTTTCGCAGAATTGCAAAAGCACACAGTGCATCTCCTCTGCCTTACGAGTATGCAACAACGTAAGCGAACGAAGAAATTTACCGCAAACACGAAGAAGGTGGTCGGCTATTTATATTTTTTCATGTTTTTTAAACCCGAAGTTTTTTTATTCAACTCAATCTCGCTTACTTGAATACAAATATGGATGCAAGTGTTATTTCTACTTCGTAATTTGATTTTTTATTCTTCCATTGAATTGTGCATGAAAATAAATGTGCCTCGGTAGCTTAGTGGTTAGTGTTCTAGCCTACTGTAGGGTACCTTACCCATATAGTCATGCAATATGCAAAGTGAGTACTGACCAACTTCAACTTGTAGAGTGTCTTCAAACTAAAAGGCGATTGAATTACACAAATTGAAGTGTGTCAAAAAACTAATGACCACTCGCATATTTTTGACACATGTTATTTTTTTAAATACATATAAATGTGAAAACACATGTACGTTTGTAATTTAAGTGTAACTTAAGAATATTGAGTGATTCAGAAATCACTCAATACTAGACAATTAAAATACTATATAAGCAGAAGAAATTATATGAATAAATCGTATTTTACTATCACTATTACTATTACTATTTTGGTACCTCTTTTGAGCGCCTATTAATTAAGCTGGTCTCCCTGACAGCTGGATAAACAAAACAAGGAATTATAGGACAAAAGAACCATAAACATTGACCCGTACACACCTCACTACCATGAAGACATCGTGGGATTGATTTCTGATTCACTACGCGAACAAAAAGTATTTAATGAATATAAATTGTAGTGTAATGTAATTTCCAACTGTATTTGTACCATTTAATACATACAGTATACAAAGTTCATATTCGTACACCCTCAACTTTTAAAAAAGAAAAACTCTTGTAATAAAATAAATAACTATAATATTATTATTTTTCTTGTACAATTTTATTTATAGAGGCTCTATTTAACAAATCAAATAATTAAAAACGAAATTTCGTTCAATAAGTTTATAGAAAATAGCGGAATTCACTTTAAAATTCGTTTTAAAAACAAGTTTTTGTATAAAAAGGCTTTTTTAATTGTATCAGTTCCTAATGTAACTTAAAAAAAATTTTTACGAATATGAATTTTGTTTTTTAAAATTAGTAAATTCAGCTTTTCTTTAAAAAATTTTTAATGAACTGTATTTTTCTTTGAATGATGTATTAAATATAACCTCTATAAACAAAATCTTGCAATAAGCATGTAATTTAAGTAATTTTATTTATTACAAAGCACTGTGTTTTTTATTGGGTGTGTATGAATACGAACTTTGCATACTGTATGTATTTTATTCTGTTTTTATATTTGTTTATGTAAAAATACAAAAACAGGATAAAATAACGGCAAAAAAATTTTTTTTAAAACTATTTTCATATACAAAAGGAGTGACGTATGCATCTAGGATGCGCAAAAGCAAGCTCATACTTCTAGAACTACCAAGTGGGACATCCCATACAAAAATCATGTAATACCGAAGCAGGTTGGTAATGGAGTGTACCGCAATCTCTCCCTTACAAATCTGCTTTCAGTAGACAGATATTTTTGCTGAGTCGTGTTGAAGGCACATTTCATTAGTTCGATGATATGGCTTGTGGTTTGTGGTATATAAATTTTTTTTCTTTGCGCAACCATTAAGCTTGACAGCGAGAGTCGTTTGGTTACATTTGCCGATGCGGGTACCATATTATTCTAACTTGTCTTTGCGTTAAACAATAAGTAGAAAATTAAACAATAAGCGATTGCATTAAAACTTTACTCTTGTAGCTGAAAACCGATGTAGATTCACGGGGCTTATTCCATTTTTCCAGTTGTTGTTCGATGTTCTTACACCATAGTTTTAAGTTACATATTTTATGTCGTTTTTGTTTCTCAGTAATTCATATGTAGTAGCATACTCAAAATTTTATTTGTATAGTATATGACAAAAATGTAATTATTTAAATTTATTATTCCCATTCGCATTTGCTAAATTGGTATTCGCTACACCCCTAGTATGAATATAACTACGACCGAAATTGCTATGTTTTAATATTTCCAAATGAGTTTTATACATACATAATCGAAACAAACATGTAAACATAGCAGATAATTAAGAGGTAAAATCGTCAAATGTTGAAGAAAAAACTTCAAAATCGTCAAAATGATCCATCAAATATGTCACACAAAAAAATAGTCATAAAAATATCGCTTTGACTAAATTTACACAATGAAATATTTCATGAAATTTGTGGCATGAAACTTCCATTATTTGCTAAAGGAATAAGACTGCAACCACCGACTTTGGTCGAGCGGTCTAAGCGGAAAAGAACCCTGAAGAGATTAGCGCGCCTATCGAAACGCCAGTTCAACCCTCCTTGAAGTCAAAATTTTCTTTGTATACTGCATTTATCTCTAAATAAAAATATAATTTAATTGAAAAATTAAATTAAAACCGAGCTCACGACAAAATAATTAAATTTTTTTGGATATAAACCCATACAGTTCGACTAAACTCATAACTTAATTGTTAAATTCTAAAGGCACCTAGCAAAAGGATGTACATGTTCAAATAAACTAAACAAACAAACTTTCACACACACTAGTACTTGTAATTATCCATGTTAATTTATACTAGAATAGAAAAATAATAAAAGAAGCTTAACAAAAGATATACAAAAAAAGAATGATAATATCTATCAAATGAAATACAGCTCTAAGAGTGACAGTATGAATTGATTACAAGTAGATGATATTCAACTCTTGACTGCAAACCACCGACTTTGGTCGAGTGGTCTAAGCGGTAAAGAACTCTGATGAGATTAGCGGGAGCTATCGAAACGCCAGTTCAACCCTCCGTGCAGTCAAAATTTGCTTTGTCTACATGCTTTACATTTTTCTCTAAATAAAAATATAATTTAGTTGAAAATTTAAATTGAAACCGAAGTTACGCCAAAGTAATTAAATTCCTTTGAATATAAACCCATACAGTTCGAATAAACTCTTAACTTAATTGTTAAACTCTAAAGACACCTAGCAAAAGGATGTACATGTTCAAATAAACTGAACAAACAAACATTCACACACGCTAGTACTTGCAATCATCAATGATTAAAATAATAAAAGAAGCTTAGCACAAGACATAAAGAAAAAAAAATGAACGAAAAAAAATGTATGACAATAACTATCAAATGAAATACAACTCTAAGAGTGACAGTATGAATTGATTAAAAGTAGCTGATATTCAATTCTTGACTGCAAACCACCGACTTTGGTCGAGTGGTCTAAGCGGAAAAGAACTCTGAAGAGACAAGTGAGAGCTATCGAAACGCCAGTTCAAACCTCCGTGCAGTAAAAATTTTCTTTGTCTACAGGCTACACATTTATCTCTAAATAAAAATATTATTTAATTGAAAAATTAAATTAAAACCAAACTCAAGCCAAAATAATTAAATTTCTTTGGACATACACCCATACAGTTCGATTAAACTCATAACTTAATTACTAAAAATATATTTAAATTTTTTAATCATACTACTAAAATCGCTGCTCCAACTTTGCAATGGATCTTAACGCTAATGCAAAATGAATGCTTGACAAGTTATACGGCTGTTTATGATATAATGTCAACCACACGTATATATAATTGATGCCAATCATTTTTATCTTCTATATTTCGCTTAAAAGTATTAAAATTTTTGTAGTATTTTAATTTCTAAAAATCGTCAAATTTAAGGAAAAAAATCGTCATATCGTCAAACTGCTATTTTTAAGACAAAAAATCGTCGAAATGACGATAAATCGTCAAATCTGGCAGCTAGCATGTAAACCATATGCCTGTGGTCCCAAGCACTAACCGCCTAAGTATGTTTTCCAAGGTTTTTAGGAGAGCAGTTTAAAGTTTAAAAACATCATTGCAAATCAGAAATTGCTTTTTTGTTGTTTATTTTTTTACAGATTTCAAGGAAGCGTATTCTTTTAATTATATCTTTAAAAAAATAGTTCTTTAGCGTTGCAGTCAAGAGATAATAGCGAAAAAGACACTTAGGCTCTTATGGCTTATTGAGTACAAAAATTCAAAATGCTAAAGTTGAGTTAGGCTTCTGTGCCACAAGAAAAAACTAACTTTTAGTGCACCTAAGTCAACTTAAGTCTTTATTTTATGTCAACATTTGTATGATTTTATCTCTCATGTTGAGTTAAGTTCCTTACTGATAATTCATAATTTTTCGACTTATGTTATATTTTCACTTTGGATTCCTTGAACATAAAAATTTTTCTAAGATATTTAATTTAAAAAACACCTTTGAATTAATTTAAAAATAAAAGTTTTACAAGGATTTTTTTGTCGTAAGAGGTATGTTATTGCCGTGATGCTTTTGGGCACGTCCTCCCCTCGTCAGGGGGACTTGCTGGAGATTTACACGGACGGATCTAAATCGGACTTTGGAGTGGGTGGCGGCGTCTTTATTCCCCGTTATCAACAGAGAATAAAGTTTAAGCTACAGGATAAATGTAGCATGCTACAGGCCGCAATGTCAGCCATAAAAAGAGCAGCTAAATGGATGAGGTACTACAGGATATACAATCAGGATATCCAAATTTGTACGGACAGCAAAGCTGCGATCAAGTCTCTATCGGGAGTTTACATGACATCCAATTTGGTGTATGAATGCCGGATGTCTCTAAACGAGATATCGAGACATTCAAACCTAGAGATACTCTGGGTCCCAGGGCACAGCAAGGTGCTCTGAAATATTGCTGCGGACGAACTAGCCAAATCCGGGGCTCGAATGCACAATCGAGACACGGATGAAATGGTTGACGTACCGCTAAACTGCTGTAAATCTCATATTCAGCAGGAACTATTTGGGGTCGCGCAGCATTTGGTCACGTGTTCGACTTCGAGGTTAATATGGCCCCAATACGATTGTAGTAGATCTGCAATCCTGGAGGAGACCATTCGTGGGCAAATACGCACACTTGTGGCGGTAATTACAGGATACTGTTTTATTGGTGCGCATGCTAGGAGATTGAATCTACCCTATAATGATTTCTGTAGAAGTGTCATAATGAGGAGAAGGAAGAAAATGTATAGCACCTCCTCTGTCTATGCCCCCCTCTCTCTGAGCAAAGGGTGGTTTCACTGCGTAGCCCGCTGTTTAAGGATCTAGCAGCCCTATCAAACTGCGACATTAGACGGATAAATTCTTTCATTCGATCGTCGGGCTGGTTCAACACTAATCCGAATAGGGAAACGTAAAAGGGGTATTACTTAACTGCACGTTCCCGCTTCAGGTACCACAACGGGACCTATAAGGACCCAAGTGGGCTGGTTTTAATCTTTAATCTGGCAACCTGTACAACCTAACCTAAAAGGTATGTGACATCAGTATATATTTTACAGATCAACAATATCCACTTACGTAACATACTCGTTATTAAATGAATATTAAATTTAAAAACATTTTAAAATACAACAAACTAACTTTTATCCACTTTCTTTTTTCTTTAGGACGTTCTTCCTAAAGCTTTTCTAATTCTATCTTCTTGAATGCTCTGTCAGACATTTTGCATATAATTTTTTACAAAAATTGTTAAAAACTTTTAAATCAATCACCAATATGTAGAGTACTCCTAATGGTCTATCTCGACTTAGTGACTAATTTTTTACAAATTTTCAATATTCATAGTTTGAAATAAAGACTAAAGTCAACTTAAACAACAATTTTTTTTAAATTAAAATTTGGAATAAGAATTTAACTTGAAATAATATTTTCAATTTATGCCTATCAAAAATCGATGTTGTAATTCGGAAAACAAAGTAACTCAACTTAGGAAAATAAAATGTTTACTTTCTACTGCGGAATAACGACATAAATTTGATTTAGGCAATAATAAAAACTGTATGTTTCTAATTATCATATCTTAAATTGATTTAGGCCACTCCAAAGTAAGAATATAGAATTATGAAACACCTAATTGGAGTTACGAAACTAACGTCCGTGAATTATGAGTTAAGCTGTTAATCCAAAACAATAATATAAAAAAATTACTTAAGCTATTAGGTCTCTTATGGATAGCTGTTATATCAAAAAAGATACAATTACCAAAAATTGATAGCAAGTAGATTCATACATGCTGAACACGATAGCACCAATAACTCAGTTTCATCCTAACTCGACTTAGGCGGTTAAAGCTTGTGACCACAGATGTATCGTTTGAATAACATTGAGCATTAAGTGGGTGCTAGACACATCAATATTCAACTTCAATATATATGTTTCTGTGCGTTTGTTTACAAAAAATAGTTACACATATACTTAGGGGAAATATTGAAGAATATCAAAATGCATTTGGTTTTATTAAAAAACGCACACAAACACATATGTTGAAGCTGAACATTGATTCGTCTGGCACCCGCTTTACACGTAATGCATTAAACACATTCACCACAGCAGGCTACATTTGTCGCCGTGTATCCAGCTACTCAATTATTTTGAAAGCGGCAGAGACGTCTTACCAGCTGACATTTTGTTGTAGAAGTACATATTTCAGTGGTGTCACTTTGAAATGTTTCACGTGTATAAAAATAAAAGCGCTTATTCAAAATATACTTAGATGTCGCAAAATGTTAAAGCAAATAAATTTATTTGTTTATCATGTCGTTATTGTTATTGCACTTTTAATGCTTAAATTTTTGATGAGGTACGGTCACAGTTGGGAAATATTTACCAAAAAAAAAAAACGTAACCACTACCTTTGGTAAGGGTTAGTGTGATTTAACTTGGTTTTTATATCACAAAATAAAGTCAATTATGCCGGAGAATGCTATTTTTATGTTATTTTTAATATATGCGAACCCACATTTAAAAAAATATTGGAATTAAAGAAAATGCTTTTCTGTTGGTCACGTCGGCAAAAAATCATGACGTAGTAGCCTTTTTTAACCAGAGAATTTTAATTGATATTTTTGGAAGATCTCTCTTGGCTCTGGAGTTACGGGGCTCAAAACTTTAATTGTTTTTAGTCATAACTCCTAGAATTAAGAGCAGATATAAGTGATATGGGTGTCAAATACATTCCTGCTGGTGTATAAATTTCTGAAATCTATGAAGCCATTGCGTGTGAAATGCAACTTTAATAATTTGATATCTGACTTTTCACGCGGAATCTCCGTTATCTTAAAAACTAGTTGATACAACGATACATAACCATGTATCTACTTTTATAGAGAACCTTTTATTTGGTGTATTTTTGAAACCTGTCACCAATGAAATAGGTAAGTTATGGTACTTTAAAAATGATTTTATGAGTTAACTTATTTTTAAAATATCATTTTTATAGTGCCATAACTTACGAATTACATCGATGAAAGCTTACATTATATTATAAAATTAAAGCTTGGAAGGTTCTATATTAAACTAAATACACGCTTAAGTACCGTTGTATCGGTCAGTTTTTAAGATAACGGTGCTTTTACGTGAAAAGTCATATAAAAATTATTTTAAATTCCATTTTGCTCGCAATGGGTTAATGGATTTAAAAATGCTATAGACTAGAGCAAATATATTTCAGAACTCTTTGTAATGACACCTATATCGTTTATAGGAATATTGTGGGAATTATGTTCAATAAAAATTAAAGTTTTGAACCCCGTAACTCCGGAAACAAGAGTGGGCGCCAACAAAATCATACTAAAATGTTTACGTTAAAAAGTGATATTACCGCATAATTTTATTTTTAACAATGTTTGTAATACATATTGACTTGCTTCAGAATATTTTTATTAAGCTCCTAATTATTTCATATTTCTCATTGTAGCAGCACTAATTTGTTCATTGTAGCCCACAAAAATAGAAATTAACTTCGAGTATGATCGTGGAAAAGTACATAAACGAGACTCAAGCCGAAAAACATACATGATTCCAAACATGTACATGAACTTAACTCAATATTATAAAAATACATTTAATTATTTTGACATGTGTATAAAAATATAAATTTTATTATTTAAAAACTCAATACATATATATTGTAACATTTAAATTTTGTAATTTTCTATTAATATGATTATTTCGAACGTATTTGCTTTGTGAATCCAAATTGATTATTAGGCTAAGGTTCGTAACGTTATATTCAGAAAGAATTAGGCATGATTAATATTTCAACGAACAAGGGAAAAATTAACATCAACTTAATTTTTCAACGTACACAGCAGAACAGAGTAGCGCCACTTTCGGAAGCCGCTACGCTTCCATCGTCAGTGCTCACGTGTATTTGCTTATCACCACTTGTCAGGTGGCTCTGTTAATAAACAATTAGCTACTGGCTTGAGATTTTCACATGTTTACATGTTCATATATACTTAAATATAAAATCAAACCAAAAAAGTTTGTCTTGAGCAGAACAAAAATCAGAAAAATGGGAATGAAGAAAAATAAACCGATGGCAACGCTGGGAAAGTGCAGTTTAATATCAACTTGAAAGTGATTTAATTCTCGTATGCAATTTTCGCGAAATAGTTGTATACATAAGAATTAAAATCACATTCAACAGAGCCACCTGACAAGTGGTGATAAAAAAATACACTCGAGCACTGACGATGGAAGTGTAGCGGCTTCCGAAACTTGCGCTACTATGTTCTGCTGTGTACGTTGAAAAATTAAGTTGATGTTAATTTTTCTCTTGTTCCTTGGAATATTAATCATGCGCAATTCTTTCTGAATATAACGTTACGAACATTAGCCCAATAATCAATTTAGATTCACAAAGCAAATACGTTCGAAATAATCATATTAATAAACAATTAGCTACTGGCTTGAGCTTTTCACATGATTACATGTTCATATATACATAAGTATAAAATCAAACCAAAAAAGGTTGTCTTGAGTAGAACAAAATCAAGAAAATGGGAATGAAGAAATATAAACCGATGGCAACGCTGGGAAAGTGCACTTTAATATCAGCTTGAGAGTTATTTAATTTTCGTATTCAATTTTCACGAAAAAGTTGTATATTTAAGAATTAAAATCACATTCAACAGAGCCACCTGACAAGTGGTGATAAGCAAATACATACATGTGAGCACTGACAATGGAAGTGTAGCTGCTTCCGAAAGTAGCGCTACTTTGTTCTGCTGTGTACGTTGAAAAATTAAGTTGATGTTAATTTTTCCCTTGTTCGTTGGAATATTAATCATGCCTAATTCTTTCTGAATATAACGTTACGAACCTTAGCCTAATAATCAATTTGTAATTTTCATTTTTATTTTATAATAAAAAGTATTTCTAGGCACTCATTTGCTTTATATATTTTGTTATATTGTCAACACTGTTTTTATTTTCTAGCCAACAAAAATAGAAATTAGTTTAATTTGACTACGCGAAAAAAATAAGCATGGACAAAACCACCTGTAGTCGTGTAGTCGTGAAGCCGTAAAAATAATCATTTTCGTATACACACATGTTTTCTATTTTTGATATTTTGTAGTCGGTATCCTGCTGTGGTGAATGTGTTTAATGCATAATTCATTCACTCTTGTGTTTTGACAACATTAACTCTCGCCGTTCTTTGAGTGTTTAATACAGTGGTAGGCACAACTGAAAATGTGTTTGTATTGTTGCTTATTAGTGTTAGTGAGGCGACAGAGCTTCCTACCCAACACAAATTGAAACGTTTGAAATATGATGCTGCATGATATTTCCTTACGTAAAAGTCTACGCATTCTTCGAAATAAACCAAAACGTTTTAAAATAGTTTAAATTAGCAAAATACATTCATTGTTTGACTAAAAAAAAGAGTGTTGCAGTTTGCAGTTACACGTGTTGCAGTTTTTAGATACATAATGGGTAGTATGAATAAAAAAAATTATTTGATTTTTACTTAAAAATTTGTTTTAAAACCAAAAATTCTTAGTTTTATTTTTATATTCAATAACACTGTGAGACAAATGGTAGGGGTCAGTGATCGGGATGGGTTCAAACTACTGGGGAAAGTTATATCAGAAAAAAAGAAGTTATACGTGTTCCAGCGTTTCGCTGAATCGAGATATATCGATTTGAAGTTAGTAAGTATCATATAGGGGAAATTGTCACCTTTGGTGGTCTTTTTTTTGACATAACTCGAGAGCCACTAGTCCGATTTTGCTGAAACAAACTAAAAAAAATTACAGTTCCTTTAATCTGTTCATACAACGTTTCGCTACATAAGAAACAGTTTCACAGTTATAAATAAATGTATGAAGAAAAAAACTATTTTTTGCCTAAAAAATTGATTTTTTTTTTAATTCATAAAAAATCCAAAACGTTAAAAAAAAGTATCTAGTCCTATTACTTTCACGTAAAGTCACACAACCTATGAACAAAATGAGACATAAATCATGAAAATCGATGAACGCGTTTCGCTTTTATTTACAAGTAAATGAAGGTATAAATTTAAAAAATTTGCTCGAGATATGCTCAAAATTCCTTGGAAAAAAATTGATGACTTTTTTTTATGATTGTCAGAATTAAAAAAAAAAGTAATAAACAAAAGGTTATTTGATTTTTATGGTAGCGGTAACAAACTGGAAAACGGTCATAAATGTGCGTGAATAATTAAAAGGAAAAAAGGAAAGTGCACTTTTTTAATTATTTGGGTTTTTTCCGTTGGCTACCTTCATGATTTTTTTACACAAATTGCACCCATGTTTTAGAACGTTTCGAAAAATTTAAAACGCACACGAATCAGGTATATATATAGCCACCCTTAAAAGATGCGCGAATTCATAAGTACCTCTCAGTAAAATATTGAAACTTACGTAGTATTTATAGGTATTCACTGATCGATTTTTGTCATTCAACAAGTGTCTCCGAACGCGTAAAGTACGGTTTTTTTAAAGTGACGAAAAAGTAATAAAAGTATAAAACCGAAATGAGTGGAAATTGTCCAGAAAATATCAATTTATTTTGTTACGTTTGTGGCAAAAGAGCTTTTTCAACAAATGCTGCATTACTCACTGAGCAAGTGGAGCGCGCTTTTAAACTTTATTTTGATTGCGAAATAATTCGCGGCGTTTCGTGGGTCCCAGACAAAATTTGTAAAACGTGCTACGATGGTCTTAACATGTGGATCCAAGGGAAACGCAGTTCACTTCGTTTTGGTGTACCAATGATTTGGACTGATCCAGGAGAGCACAATTCCGATAACTGTTACGCTTGCGCAAACAAAATATGTGGAGTAAATCGTAATGGCCTTAAACGAAGAATTAACATATCTGTTAAAAGTGCACAAATACCTCTACCGCATTCGGATGAAATACCAATTCAACCGCTTCCAAGTCCTGACAGAGAAACTTCTTTTTCTATTGAAACAATGGATCAATCGGATTTCACCTATAAACCAACACCAGAAGCCGGCCCATCGAACAAAATAATTCCAATATCACAAGCAAGAATGGACAAGATTGTTGCAGAATTAAACCTTTCTCAACGTGAAGCAGAAAAACTTGCCCAGCTTTTGAAAGAAGGCAACAATTTGGAGCCTAATGTCAAAGTCACCGGATATCGAAGACGACAATTGCTATTCCAACGGTACTACACACTCAACGAAGGGAACACATTTTTTTACTGCCACGATATAAAGGGACTGATGGAGGCGATGACCATAATTTATGTCGCAGCTATACGAAAAACATGTGTTTCTTGTGTCTTTGGGATACCCGATTTAAAGGAAACCAATGCGAAACGCATGACTGGCTTGCTCGAGATCCAACGGAGAAAGGACACAACTGCGTAAATGATCCACTGGTGCCAATTGAGAACGTCCTCATGCCCCCTCTCCATATCAAACTGGGAATCGTAAAAATTTTCATCAAGGACACTGTGAAGCAATCGAAAATTCTTGATTGTTTGAAAAATATTTTCCCACGAATCAGCGAAGCAAAATTGAAGCAAGGTGTTCTGAATGGGCCGGATATACGAAATGTCATGAAATCAAACGAATTTAAAGGTGCTTTAGACGGTAATGATTACTTTGCGTGGAGGGCAGTGAAGAAAGTCATACGATATTTTTTGGGAAGTACGCGAGCACACAATTACCCCGCTCTTGTGACCAAGATGTTGCACTACTTCCAGAAAATTCGAGTGAATATGTCCCTCAAAACTCACTTCTTGCATCAGCATCTCGAATACTTCAGCAAGCAGCTAGCCTCAGAGTCGGATGAACATGGCGAGCGCTTCCATCAAGTGGCAACACCAATGGAAACGCGACATAAAGGCAAAAGGCTCGATTCGCTGGTGGCTGAAATTTGTTGGTGGTCGCAAAAGACGTACGATCCCGACAATGAAGGTGAAGAAGAAGAATATACAATGGGAGTTTCCTCCGAAGGTAAGTCATAAAAATGAAGTTAACTGACTGATTAAAAACAATTGATTTTTTCCAGATGAAGACAGATCCTCATCCGATACAGACTCTCAACAAGTGGGCGAACCACCACGCAAGAAAGTAAAGGGCGCAAACAAACGAAAATAAGTTTTGCGTTCATCGATTTTTATAACCCATGTATCTATGTAATAACTTAATAATTACCTGTAATAATTTTTAATTTTACGTGTTAATAATTATAATAAATAATATATAATAAATATTATCCAAATTCATTGAAACATGAAATCAATATTCTTGTCAATATGAGATACCTTCACTTAATTGTGAATAAAAGCGAAACGCGTCCATCGATTTTCATGATCTATGTCTGATTTTGTTTAAAGGTTATGTGACTTTACGTGAAAGTAATAGGACTTGACACTTTTTTTACCGTTTTGGATTTTTTATGAATTAAAAATAAAAAAAATTTAATTTTTTAGGCAAAAATAGTTTTTTTTCTTCATACATTCATACGTTGTATGAACAGATTAAAGGAATTGTAATTCCTAATTTTTTTAAATTTGTTTCAGCTAATCGGACTAGTGGTTCTCGAGTTATGTCAAAAAAAGACCACCAAAGGCGTCAATTTCCCCTATATGATAGTTACTAACTTCAAATCGATATATCTCGATTCCTAGACGTGACCCAGCGAAACGCCGGGACACGTATATCGTCTTTTTTACCGGTATAACATATCCCGTTGGTTTCATCCCATCCCGATTTTGACTGTCGCATAGTGTAATTTAAAGCATTTTATGTTTTAAAACGAATTTTTAAGTAAAAAGCAAATACTTTTTGTCATTCATACTACCCAATATATAGAAAAGTCATAATTTGAAGCAGATTTTTCACAATATTAATAAAATCGTCCACATTTATATTCTTATTAAAGTTTCATAGTAATAAAACGTGCTTTAAATGTGATGAAATATTTTTGCATATGATCATCAATTTGAAATGAAACACGAGTGTCTTTTGGATATTCTTGAAAAAATATGTAAAAAAATATGAAAGCATCTGCCTCATGTGACTTCCTCGCTAACTCATCGACGACTAAGTGAAAAGAGGGTAAGAGTACGTGTGAATGCTCTCAGCGCAATTGTGCTATGCAAAGCCGACCAATGGTTTAATATTTGTATGAATGTTGTTTTCTTTGTGTGAAGCCAGACAAATGACTGTAGTCTTGATACTCTTTAGAAAGAATGATAGAATCAGTGACGCCGTTTGGTTACATTTGTGTAACTTTTAAAGGCCCAGCGTAACATGTATAATTTTGTTATATTTAATAAAATTTTCGTAACTTTTTGTGCATGTCAAAGAACGTACCAATATTTTTGAAAAAGTATTAATTCATTAATTAAGGAAATAACTGTCCGTTCGGTTTGAATACCATAACAATCATACACTCTCATACGACGTTAAATAAACTTTGTTTTCACATTTCATACGAAAAAATAGTTAATTATGAAATGAAAAATAAAATTAAAAACCATTTATTAAGTTAATTATCTGAGATATTCTCCTAATTTTAAGCAATGTCCATATAGATTCATATCAAATATAAATTATTTGTTGAGTTTTGTATAAGTTCCTAAGCCTGCAACGCTTATTTTATTCTCGTGATTTTGAAAAAAATTATTTGTAAATTCCCACATGGTTTTTGAAAACCTGTGCAAAAGATAAGTTGCTTGAAACTTTTCAAAAGTATGGTTGAAGTCTACTGATGATTTGTTAAAGCATCAATGAATGCATATAGTCATTGCTTAACCCTCAACAAATAAGTCTTTATGTGAAAACTAAAAATTTTATCTATTTTTATTTTAAGTTATGTTTTTGTTCAACAAATGAATTAGTTGTCTTGTTATTCTGGTATGTGATGGAAATCGATAAATTTCAAATCGCGCGGTTTGAAAAACAAATTCTACTGAGGGATCATTTATTGATGCTTTTTTATAATTTTTTAGGCTTCCCAGCAAAAATACATGACAAATCATGTCTATGATCATGGGTTCAAGTGATGATGAACTGGTTCGATGTAGGTGAAACATGCATGATTTTTACATTAGCATGTCGTTGGAGATATGTGCTTACAGGAAAATTTAAATAAATTTATCTCCATTAAAATGAATGAGTTGAACCCATTCAAATTCCCTAATTCGATGACGTTTTTTCATGTAAGTATAAAACAAATGAAAATAAAAAAATATTGCAGCAGCTGGGATACGAACCATGCTCTGCCTTCTATTGCATTCTTATTTTTTGTTGGAGCTAAAACTTGTTTTATGAAAATATGTCAATGTGATGATTTAATTCCGTTTTTGCATGCCTTTTCGGTCTATATTTTATGCAATATATTATCTAGTAAAATCGCATGCGTTTTTAATGAGTTCAAAAGCTATAGCTTTATTTACGATTTGCGATGACATTCAGAATGCATTCGAAGAAACAAGTTATCAAAAAATCATGAAACACTATTTCATTTTGAACGCGT
This sequence comes from Panzeria rudis, assembly GCA_956483635.1. NCBI lineage: Eukaryota > Metazoa > Arthropoda > Insecta > Diptera > Tachinidae > Panzeria > Panzeria rudis. The sequence goes on from OY101450.1 coordinate 72,464,755, forward strand.
TCATTTATTTTTGCTGGCTTATAGTACTTTATTCGAACTTAGATTCGATTCCACTGTATCGTGCAATTTACAGAACATCTGTTTACATCCTTGTCAACTCAGTGCGCCCCCATTTTATTTAAGGGAGAAAAACGCAAACGAGTTAATTAAAACCCTAGTACAACTAATCGGTGAAGAGGCGTTTTACGTAATCCCAATAAAACGACGCTCGATTGAAGAGACAAAAATTCAAGTTAATAAAGAAATTCATTACCACACAGTAGTTTCGGATTTTGAAACAAAAATAAAAATTTCTACACCTACCATCTTCAAAGAGCAAAAGTCCTCCAGGTAGTGATAAAAGGCATTGATTCATACGTGGATTCAGAAGCGTTAAAAGCGGGTCTGCTAAATAATGGTTTTAAAGTAAAAAATGTTACTAACATTAAAAATAGAGAGCGAGTCCCCCAACCACTATTTCATGTGGAGCTGGAACCAGCTGACATTAAATTAAAACAGAATGAAATACACCCCATTATAGCTTAAGATATTTGCTGCACTGAGGAGTTACCATAGAGGAACCACACAAGCAAACAGGGACCATTCAATGCCTGAATTGCCAAGAATATGGCCACACAAAAACATATTGTAAGTTACGCACCGTTTGTATCGTGTATGGAGAACTACACAGCACTGCCAATTGTGAAAAACCTAAAGATAATTCAAAAATGAAAAAGTGCAGCAATTGCCACGAAAACCACACTGCAAACTACAGGGGCTGTCCTGTCTATGTACATGTCAAACAATCTTTGTCTAAAAGACGTAACCAGCTACCAGCCGGCGTTCATACGACAACGTTTTTAAGCCTAAGTAAGCCACAGCGCAAAACATACCTAACTGCCAGTTCTCATACGCAAACGCGTTAAAGTCTAACCAGCCCACAGTTCAAAAACGGCCTCTTGCCAACGATAACACTGGCTTCAATTTTGATCGAGTTGAGGCTTCAATAGATAATTTAATTCACACTAAATTTTTTTACAACCAACATGACCTGCATGATGCAGGAAATTTTGAAAATGCAGTCTACATTATTGAAGTCTGCATTATACAAACCATGCACTTAAAAATTTGTTTCTGAAGCGCAAACGGCATCCGCCAACATAAAAATGAACTGGAACACTTCATTATGGATAAACAAATTGATGTTATGCTTATCGCGGAGACACACCTGACGGCTAGAAGCTTTTTTAAAATCAGCGGATATACTCTGTATGACACAAAGAACCCCCAAGGTAGAGCTTGTGTTGGCTCACATATACTAATAAAATCCCGATTAAAACACTACTTAATGGGTGATCATAGTAAAGACTATCTTCAAGTAATTAACATCTGCATTGAAGCTGTTCATAAAAACCTGGTGATTTCATCAATTTACTCTCCTCCCAGGTACTCTATTACAGAAAATCAATAGAGTAAATATTTTAATGCCCTAGGCCCACGCTTTTTGGCCGCCGGTGACTACAACGCTAAGCACACGTTCTGGGGATCACATCTCATCACACCAAAGGGACGCGTTTTGTTGAAAACGATTTCTAAAATGCGTTTGAATGTTATATCAACCGAGCAGCCAACTTATTTGCCAACAGATCACCAAGAAATTACTGATGTTATTGATTTTGGAGTGGTAGGGGGTATGCCCAACGATATGATCCAAGTTGAAGCATCTTTAGATTTGTCCTCAGATCACTCACCAACTGTTGTCACTATATATTCACATAGAACTTCTTCACCCATTTGTGATTTAACGATGACAACCACAAGTATAAGTTGGTTGAAATACAAAAACTATTTTAGTGCTCATTGCACAGAAAATATTCCAAACGCCTGCTGACATAGATGACTCTATTAGAATGTTTGAGGCAAACTTTAAGCAAGCTGCTCTAAATTGTACTACTACAAAATTTCAGGTGACATATAATAAAATTTATTCAGTAGATGTAGAACGGCTTTTATCCGAAAAAAGAAGAGTTCGTAGAGAATGGCAACGCTATAGATCCCTTCATCTAAAATCTAGGATGAAGGAATGTACTAAACAGCTGAAAACTCTACTAGAATATCAAAAAACCTCTTCTCGTCAAAAATTTCTGAATGGACTCAACGGAGCACCTCAAACAAACTATTCGCTATGGCGAGGCCTCAAAAGATCAGTGATATATAAGCCTCCATTGCGAGCTTCGAATGGAGACTAGGCAAGAACTGACACTGAAAAAGGTACTCTGTTTGCAAACCAATTGCAAAAAGTATTTACCCCAAATACGTCTGATACTATAGCTGAGCTGCTAGCAGTCCTCGCTATACCAGATGCTACTTTGAGGTTCAATATTCGTGAGATTGAACACTGTATTGCGGGCTTAAATTAGAAAAAAGCTTCAGGCGCTGATAAAATAAGCAATAAAATGCTCTTAGAGCTACCCTATACTGCAAAACGGATAACTCTATTTATTTTTAACAGTAATTTGCGCATCAAATGCTATCCCGCAGAATGGAAGGTTTCGCTGATTACCATGATACCTAAGCCATACAAAGATCATACGATGATGGAATCCTACAGGCCTATAAGCCTATTGTCTAACATGTCAAAACTTTTTGAAATGCTACTTATGAGTAAGTTAACACGCATACTAAATCGTACTGTATGTATTCCAGACCAACAATTCGGTTTTAAGATACAACATAGCACGATTGAGCAAACACATAGACTCGTGAACGTGGTTAGAAAAACCTTCGAAGCAGAGAAATATTGTTCTGCGCTCTTCATCAATGTTTCTCAGGCACACCCTTCGCCCTTCACAACCGATTGAAGCCGGAGTACCTCAAGGCAGCATCCTCAGTCCTGTATTACATCTGATATATGCCTCCGACTTGCCAGTAAGCAGTAAATACACATATCAACATTCGGTGATGATAGAGCTTTTCTAAGCGTTCACAAAAGCCATCAAGAAGCTTCCCGCAAACTGCAAGAGTATATACCCCAGTTGGAACAATGGCTAAAACAATGGCCAATTAAAATTAACGAGCAAAAATGTCTACACATTACTTTTACATTGTACCCTCCTATACAAATAAATAACCAAACTATACATCAACACAATGAAGTAAAATATCTCGGTGTTCATCTTTATCGTCGTCTAACATGGAAGTCCTACGTTAATGCAAAGGTGACCCAAATGAAATTAAAAGCATTTCAAATGAATTGGCTCATTGGAAGGAACTCTACTCTACTTCATTCTAAAACCAATATGATCCTACGGTATCCAGTTATGGGGCACTGCCTCGGCATCAAATGTAGAAAAAAATTCAAAAGCGACAAAAAAATACTCCGTACGATTACAGCAGCAACATGGTATTTCAGAAACAAGCGAATTCATAAAGATTTAGATGTGCCGCTGGTTAAGACAGTATTTTCTAAACACGTGACAAGATACATAAAAGCTCGAGTTGCAAACAATCGCCGAGCCCGAAACATCATTAGCTTTAGAGGCCACACTCGGCTGAGAAGGGAAACTCTTATCCTCAGCCGAACACGGGAGACGTAGACAACCAAAGAACCAACCGCTGGAACAAATATTTTTGTCTGGCATTGGCTGGACTTAAAAATTAAAAATTTTTAGAGTTAAGATTTTATTACTTATTGTTAGTTCAATTTTATTGAAGACTAGATGTGTTTAAGCGCGCGAAGCGGGCGGGTGTAAGGTGTCTGTAAAATATAATAATATAACGTTTTTTTACATATTTTTTTAAGTTCCCGTTATAATAGATAAACAGTTAAAAAACAAAAACATCTTTCTAATTTCCAACAACATTTATATTAGTAAAATTGGGTATGTTTTAAATTTATTCTACTTTAACTTACAAATAATATATTTTATCGCGGTAAAAAGTACCCTATGTTTGAATCTGGACTCTAAAGTACCTCTATACCAAATTTCATGAAAATCGCTTCATTGGTTTTTGCGTGAAGCGTGTTCGGACAGACAGACAACCAAAATTCCAAAATTTGGTTTTTTGTTCTCTACATCGATTGCTGTTTACGCCACAATAAAAATTTTCAAAAATTATTTCATGTACAGACACGCCCTTTTTACAGTTTTATTATACATATATATAGATACAATAAATAAATATAACCGTTGAAAAAACCCTGATCGATTTACAGAATAGGCAAGTACAATTTTTTTAAATAAAACTAAAAAATTCATATTTAGTGGTTTTTTACAAGAATTACGCGTTTTTTACTTGTTTCAGTGCTTTTTGAAATCTAAAAGTTGACAATGATTATATTACATACATATTAGACTCAACTGCTTTCGCTGTAAAATTATAACGGTACATTTTGATATCCTGTGATATTTTTTTATTTATAAAAAAATTGAATTCTACATAAGACGTAACTGCCATCCTTATGTCTATTTGTCGTTTGTGGCTGGACTTGTACTATTTAGTTGTAATTGATGAAACTACAATTTCATTAGATTTATAAAACAGGTTTGTTCATATAAACTTACCGGTAAATCCTGGTTGACATTGGCATGTATATGATTCAATGCCATCTATACAAGTTGCATTGTTTTGACATTTAACTTTTCCCATGCAATCGTCTATGTTGGTTTCGCATCGATCTCCTGTATAACCGGCGGCACAGTGACAACTAAAGCGGCCTTCTTCCAAAACAGTACAAGTGGCGTTATTTCGACATGGATTTCCGTAACAAGCATCAATCATGAATTCGCAATGTTTGCCATGATATCCAGGGTGACAGAGACATTGATAATCCTTGGAAGGCAAAGGAACACACTTTGCTTTATTTTGACAAGGGTATGTGAAACACGCATCGCATTTTGCTAATATATCGTTGCTGATTTTATTTTTACATACAAAATTGTACGATGGGGTAGATAAGATAAGTTTATCTTTCATATAATCAGGCTCTGAACATCTTGCTATTCCTGGCTCGACATAATCCAGCTTTATCCAATCAGAAAACCATTTGAGCGAACAGTCGCAATACAACGGATTGTTCCCAAGAGCACTAAATAAAATTCAACCCATACAGTAAATTTTGCTAAAAAAAACATATGTACAGATATATATATATATATATATACATACATGTGGGTCAAAGATTTTACATCATGAAAAGAACCTTCCGGCATCATAGAAATTTGGTTCCCATGTAAAGACAGTACGCGAAGATTATTAAGGCCACTTAATGCATTTCGTTGCAAACATTGCAAGTTGTTGTATGATATAATTCTATAACATATTTTAAAAGTATTAATATTTGTTGTTTGTGGTATGGAATCAAGCACTTACAATGTGGAAAGCTTTGTGAGGTTGGAAAACGTGAAGTCCGTAAGCATGGTTATCTTATTATTACTCAAGTCCCTAAAAAAATACTATATTAAAGATTGGAAATGAGCGTGTAAGCTTTAGTACTTACAGTCGGGCGAGTGATTTCAAATGACGTATGCGGTCCTGCGGTATCGATGTTATTTCATTCGACTCCAGATATAGCTCTGTTGTTTCACTTGGTATTCCACGGGGAATTTCTGTTAAATTATTACGAGAGCAGCGTACAACAGTTCCGGTACAACTGCACATTGGTGGGCAATAGTCCTCCCCTAGACAACCATCGCTGTTATCGAATGTGCATTTAAACTCATTGTGCGGCAAATCCTTTATTTGTACATCGCGTATTTTAGATGGTGCAACACAACGTGCTGCACCACCATTCAATGCCTTTTTACGTAGCCAATCAGAAAACCATGCCAAATGACAGTTGCAATTAAAAGGATTTGAAGCCAAATTTCTTAAACAAAAAAATGGATAAAAGAAATCAGAAATATATTAACAAATTTGGTATACAGTACCGCAATAAAATATTGGCACCATATTTTTTTTAAGTTTTGACTCAATTTATTTCAGTTTAGAGAGATGAATCTACTTCATCTCTCTAAACTAATTTTTTTGGTACGAGTAGTTTCTACGGACTCTTGTCAAATAATGGTTTCAAAAACTTCATCTATAATTTTATTTACCTCCTGTTTAATGATATCGAAAGAATTCTTTCTTGCGTACAACTTCATTTAAAACAGAATTTTAGAATGTATTTTTGTTTTATATTGTACGAAAGAAAGAATTCCTTCGACATTGTTGAACAGGAAATAATTATTGAACCTAAAATTACACATTTTCAGTGCACAAAAGAATTAGCACATTTGATGCTGAAACTACAAAATTGTGATTAAATGCAATGGTCAATATTTTTCGAATAAAAATCGTCCACAAAACGTTTCGGCAAATAATGAAACCTCTTTTGTTGGTTTTTTGAAGAATATTCGGCTATTTTCTATATTCCACAGTAAAATGAAAATGATTTTATCTGCATGGAAGAAACAAAGTTAATTTTTTCAAATTACTTTTTTTGTAGTTATAATGATTTTCAGAACACTTCAATTTCGATTGAAATTAACGAAAATAAAATTTTATTTTTCAAACCACATTTGACGAAATTAAGAATACAAACACTTCCATATAATTTTACGAATGTATAACCTAAGCGATTGTGTCATTCTTTTCATTTTAACCCCCGTCTTGACTAGCAATAAATATCTCAGCAAATAGAGCAATAACGTCAGCAGAAAAAACATAGCAATAATGCTTATTGCTTTATTACTACCCGTCCATACGAGCAATAAGTTTGGCAATTATTGCCGTGGCAACTGTCAAATTCGATTGCCGACACAAGATATTTGCGTGTGGACCGTATGAATATGTGTTCAAATACATATTCAAGAACAAATGTTAAAATATATTGCTGAGCAATAATTTTTTAACACAAGCTGTCAAATTCAATTGTCATTTGAGTTTTCTTTTGTGAAGTGAAAAAAATTAACAATAAAGCTCATTTATAAAAGAACGTCGCTGAAAAATGTAAAAAAATTTTAATTATGTAATTATAAATTACATACATAAAAGGACACAGTGTAACATTGTCAATTGGCGTCGCGGTTCTGCCGGCGTTATTGCTTGTATCAAGACATGAAATGTTGCATTTGTAGTCGGAGAGTTATGTTAACCATATGAGAGCACGTAGCACAATGCAATACAATACATTTTTAACAAATCACTGTATTTTTATTTTTTATGAACATAAAAAGTAATATCGAATATGAAAAATGTTTTTCTACACAATTTTTTTGCAATATTATTAGCTACGAGAAAATCAAAAAAAATTTAAATCGTTCGTTTTCACATTAGTTCTTGTGAACTCGGCTGCAAGAGCACATGCTATTAATTTTTTTCTTAATTTCAACTTACAGGTGTAACATGTGTTTTAGCATCCGAATTCACAAGAACATTTCTGAAAACGATTCGGAAGCCAGAACATAGGCCATTATTTTTTGTGCAGAAATCATTTGAGAAATAAAGTACTCCTAGGCGATTGTTTCTAAGCTTGGATCAGTTCTGTGGGATATTTTAGCACTACTTATGAATAAGTAAGAAGTTAACCTTTAAACACATTTTAAGTTTTGGCTTATTTTTGGCGTTCAAGTTGAATTTAAAACCTTGGCACCTTTTTGGACTTATAATAAAATTTTGGACAATTACTTTTTTAAACCACTTCACTCGTTATATTGATGCTTAATAGGCGTTTTTTAAGAAAGGGAAAATTAACTCATACCGCAAAGAGTTAGAGGGTCAAAATATTTCATAAAAATGCTCCTTGTATCGAGTCATAGCTCAAAAAACTTTGCAGAAAACGAATTTAAAGTTTTAAAGTTACTGACAATTTAATTGTAAAAGAAAATTTTATTATTATCCAAAGAGTTGAGTATATCAGATATTACTATGAAATTTCTTCACAATACGAAGAGCAATGTGACATTTAATTATGCATTATTAACACAAAAATCATGTTGTTTGATTGCTGCAAAGGTTCAGTATATATAATGTAAGTTTGTAAACTGATTGTGGAAATGTTTTTACTTTTTTTTTTATTATTTTCTTACTTTTCGTATATTTTACGAAAGATTTGTGGTTGTGCGAAATTATGAGATATTTCGTAATATTTACAAATGTTTCCATGCATATGTTGCTTGGATTTTTTCAGATGATTAGCACGTAGAATTTCTCAAATACACAAATAGCTATGAGACAAGTGAATTAATAAAGTCACATATGTATGTCATTTAGAAATTTTGTAAAGAATACTTACAGTGTATTTAGTGATGTTAAGAACTCAAAAGACCCAGGCATTACACACGATATTTGATTGTCATATAAGTTTCTGTAATAATAGTTAGATTGATGATAAACTGTTGATAGAAACATGTACAAGAGGACATGAGTAAGTAAAAAAATGCTTACAAAATCTTTAATTGATGTAAGCCAAGAAACATCTTGTTTGATATTTCTCTGATTTTGTTCTCTGCAAGATGTAAATCTTGAATACGAGAGGCCCCTTCAAATGCATTTGTTTCGATGGCAATAATTTTATTGTGCTTTAAGTTTAACTTTACTAAATTCGGAAGACGGCCAAACAATCCATCAGAGTTGATTCTTTCCAACTCGTTGTCATTAGCTAATCTGAAAATATAATTTATAAGAGTTGTGTATATCATACTAAGGGCCCATTTCACAATGTATGATTAACGGTTAACATGAACTTTAACAGCACGTTCGGCATACAAAATTTGCCGCTAAGGTGCACTTTAACTTTTAATCGTACATTATGAAAAGGGCATTAAGTGTAGTAAAAAATATATCATTTATGCAAATATCGTCATATAAAACGTAAAACCATGTTACTATATGTTTTAATTTTGCAGGACAACGAAGAAGTTTTTAAAATAGTTCAAGTAATAGTGGCTAAGTTGTTTTTTTTTATTATGTTGAAGTATTTTCTGCATATTTAAAATTTATTTTTCAAATTAATTAATAAAGCGGTGAAGCGTTTGCGCAGCATTGCAGAGGCCAAATTTCATTCGGGTAAATTCAAACAACCCGAATAGAATAATGATGACAGTCTTGGGTATGTCACTCTCTGCCACTGGTATCTGAAAATAAGCTTTATCCCAATCAATTTTTGAAAATACCTTTTTAACGGCAAACATACTTATATGCAAAATCGTGGATGTGTGGTACTGGGTCGTTATTAAGCAGTTATTTTGTTCAGAAGCCTATAATCTCCACCGGGTCTCCATATGTCGTTACCTTTCTGAACCATACGGAGAGGACTTAACCAACAGCTTTTTGATGGACGACAAATACCTAGATTGACCATGTATTCGAATTCACGCTTAGCAATTTTAAATTTTTCTGGAGACACATTGTAAACATACGTTTAGGAAAAGAGCCTTTATAAACCATTTATTTTTGATACGGGTTCAGCAATTTTATTTTCTATTGCAATAGAGACTGTGTTGACCATATTAACGGAGTCAGACTGATCATGCATTTGATCAGCTATGAGTAACCTGACCAGACATCCCGCTTTTAAGAAGACGATCCCGCTTAAAATGTTTATCCCGTTTTTCGAGTTTTAAAACTTATAGTTCTGTTTTTTAATTATTTCCAAAAATATCGAAAAAGTTTCAACTGAGCAAAATAGATCTTTCTTGTGTTGTTCGAATAAAAACTCATTGAGTTAAAGGAACTTAAAATTGAAAAAGTGTGTTTTTAGACATTGCTTCAAAACTCAATACTTAAAAATTTTCTAGTCCAAAGATACTTAATTATTCAGGCTTAAGTTCGTTCAATTTAATTCTTCAATTAAATTATTTTTATTGAGAAAGGAGTCTTAAATGCATGTAATAATTGAAAAGATAAAGGCAAATTCTTGACTGTATAAGGATCGACCTGAACACCATGATATTTGAAGATTAACCACGATCTCATGATCAGAGCTCTTGTTATACCTTTCTAAGTCAAGTAAGGCACGTAGTATTGAAAATTATTGATTATTGCAAAAATTAAATAGAACGACTTAAAAACCATAGAATAACCTTTATTCCTTCAATTTCAAAATTTCTTCATTAAAATGAAACGAAAATCTAGAAATAGCCATCAAAGACGAAAGTTGAAACTAATTTGGTGCCGAACACATGATACATAAAATGCTTAAGAACCGACAAAATAGAACAAAGTTACTAGACATTCACCCTTATCATGAATAAAATTTCACATGAAAATTTCCGAACATGTGAACAGTTCGTATCATGAATAAAATGTGTTGTGAAATTTTCTGATTGTTTACATTTTTAAACTCCGAAAAATGTTGTTTTTGAATTTGTTTGCTTTCAAAAAACTGCACACACATGTTTTTAAAATCAGGTATATTATTTTATTCACATGGAATTCATGATACGAATTTAAAATCCATGTGAACAAAAATTATTCGGATATTTTCACATGTGGAATTTATGATAAGGCTGATTAAGTGAAAAAACAGAACTGGTTTTTGATCAAAAATATTCTTTTGACTATAAACTGAATTTTATAAAATATCATTGACTTACAACTTTCTTACTTTTGTGGGGTCCTAACGACTTCAAAATTATCTTTAGCAATTTATAAAATGTTTGCTTCAAAAAAGTGATGAATTTTTAAAAACAACTAAAAATGCACTTTTTTAAATTTTAAGGCATGTAACACAATGAATTTCCTAAAAGCATATCGTTATCTGAAATGCAAAATTACGCAACTACACTGTTTTTAATTTTATAGGAGAGAAAAAAGACTAAATAAAATACTTTAAGTGACTAAAGTAAAAAGCCTCTTAATTTTCGTTTTTTATACGATTGATTTTTATGATAAATTTTTTGTTAGTTACGTTATTTCGCATTTCAGCTAACGATATGGAACTGTGTAGTTGCATACATGTATAAAAAATTATATGTTATCATCAGTGTATTTACAACATCGCGCTTTCCATAAGATATTTTAGAAAATCCCGCTTTTTTGGGCATATTTTGTTTAGAGTCCCGCTTTTCAATCATTCTTATCTCGCTTTTGACAAAAACCTTCTGGTCACGTTAGCTATGAGAGACAGCTTATCAATAGTATCGTTACTAACCGATAATATGGCTTTTGTTGAATTTGGAACCCATTTCATCCACAAGGTTTTAAGTAATTCTTCAGACACTTTTCCAGAATTTAGTGCCCGCATTTCTCTTAATAGAGTTGATGGTTTCTTATCGCCAAGAGTAGCATGCCAACTTTAGAGCTTCGTACTTGTTTTTTGCCGGTGGTTCTTCTACAATATGACATACATGATTTAAAATGGAGCTTTCAATTGATACAACTAATGTGTGGTATTTCGTTGCATCCGATTATATAGATGAAGTAACGAATTGTGATTCCAACTGACGAACATCTGAAATACGTACTGTTATCCACGATATTTCCGACGAAGTTAATGATGAAGAAGATCCATATTCATCTGTTGTTGATTGGGTTACCAAGTGGGCTACACTTGGCTGGATTGCCAAGCTTTTTTGATGCTTGTCCAGTTTCAAGCTAAAATTAAATTTGTCCAGCTAAATGGAAATGTTAGAAAATATGTCCATAATATTTATTACTTAAAATTTATAATTACACTTATTACTTATTTTTCCTTTGAACTGTTACAATTTATGTTTAATTAAATTGAGTATTATTTTATGTAAATCCCTCGTAGTTTAAATAATGAATTGAAAAACTTTTATGTTTATTGTATTTTAGTATAGTTAATATGTATGTTGATAACAATTAGGGAGGCATTCGATACCGATATATTGGTGATACTTCGGAATTGCCGATATATCGGTTTTGGCGATATGGTACGCCAACGAGTTACACTACGAGCTTGTCTACCTTCTATAATATGCAAAGTAGAACTTACAGCTGAAAAATAGAAAAACATGATAAAACTGTGCATTACATCGAAGAGGCTACAAAGCCCATTAGCAAAGCCGTTAGGAACACCCTTTAAAAATTATAAGTAAGCATAATAAATCTGTGAACAGAAACTGAGAATAGATCGAAGTCGCGAAAATTCGTGACTGACTTGGTTTTGGTCTTAATGAAAGATTTGACGGTTTGGTAATGAGTCCTATTGTTTATCCACAATGCTTGATCCTCGGTACAAAGAACGAATATTTATATTATGGATATAACCGATATCGATACATCGGCGATATTTAATATTTTCCGATACATCGGTTTCGGCGATATTTACTTGTCGATACAACGATACTTTTTAAACTTTTTTCAAGTTTTTTTTAGCAAATTATTTAATTTTTATTAATTTTACCACGAACTAAATTGAATTCGTTGTTTTTTTATTTTATTAATATTAATTTTAAATATTAACAATATTTTACGCACTTATTTTGTACAAAAACAATTTATTTTTGTTAATTTTACCATGAGTTCAAATCCAATTCATTGTTTTTTAAATCTTATTCCCAGAAACAGCCCCACTCCAAAGAAGTCATGAAAATGTAGAGTCGGAAGTAGTGCAAATTTGGATCATTTCTAATTAGTTTTATATATGCTTGTCATTGCAAGAAGTTCTCTTTTTCGATTACCAATCATCGAATTGGAAGATATGTTAGGAAAAATTTCATTTTCGCAACTTGTTTCTGTTTATGCGAATTTAAACGCAAAACTGTGTTTTCATGTAAATTTAAGTGAATAAATATAAACTTTTATACGAATTTTAACAATCAGGCTATTAAGTTATTTAGAAGAATATTAGTTGATAAATGTCCTTTAAAAATCGGTTTTTTAAAAAGCATGGCGAGTATTTTTTAAAATTATAAAGGAATTACAAATTTATGTATGGCTTAAATAACATTTTACTTGCTTTTCTACTAATTATCTGCATATTTTTAATACAGATTCTTTGGATGCAATAAAAATGTAGTTCCTTAAAAATTACTTAAAATTTTTTATACTGGGTTATTTAATTACCCTGCTTGAATTTTGTTTATTTAAACTTAAACTCAATTTCAATATGCGTATCGGTGTCGGAGTCGGTATCGCCGATATTACTTTTTGAGTATCGGAATCGGTATCGTATCGACAAAGAGGCGTATCGTTACACCCTAATTTAAATTTAATCAGCAGTTGGAAGAAGGGAATAAACGCCATTTTTTCTGAAATTGAGTTATACACATTTTTGTTTACTTGAAACATAGCTCTATTATGCGTGTTATAGACAAAAATGTAACATTTATATTTAATATAATTTCATGCGACTAAAAAAAGAGTCAGTTAGAAGAAGGGAATAAATCCGGTCATTCATTCTCTTTTTCCAACTGATAATCAGTAAAAAATGAATTCTGCTACAATTAAGCTCAAAAAAGTAAAATTTTTATATCAAAAATTCTGGTTTTTCCGAGATATTTGTTACTTCAGAATTGATTGTTGATTTTAAAAATTCATGGTAACATTTTGTAAAAAACACCAGCAAGTCATTGAATAAGAAAAACATACTCACGATATCGAATTACAGACATTTTGAATACTGTTCAAGTCAAAAAGTTATATAATATGTTCTGAATTTATAGATGGCTCTCCTAAGGACACATTTTGCTTCAGAAAACATTACCATTTATGCTTTATACACTTCCAAAATGCCAATAAATACGAGACAAATTAATGACATTCAAAAAATAAAACAATACACTCGCAACGAATTCCAAGAATATTATGATAATATTATAATATTATCTATTGATCTAATATAACAACCGAAACAGCTGAAAACGATGACGAATAAATGAAATTAACTACTTCATTCATTATTTTTAAAAAATAAATATAAGCTTGTTAAAAAGTTGAGTTCTATTTATATATTTTTTTCTCAGTTGGAAGAAGGGAATAAATCCAAGAAGTTTATTTGTGTATATATCAGTAAATATTAATATTTGGAAATCTGGTCTATTGTTATGCAATCATAACTAATAGTATCTCCATTTCATCCAAATGTTATAAAAGGCTATGTGAAGAAAATAAAAAATTATGAAACTTTTTTCATTTATCTCTGTTCCAAATTTTTGGATTTATTCCCTTCTTCCAACTGGTGGTTCAATTGCAGTCTACTACTTCTATATAAACAAAATCGTATTATTGAGCTACTTGACCTTGATGTAGCTCTATATTCCCCAACTATAGCAAACACGGTCACCCCTATACCTCGCACTTGTTCTGTTAAGTCTACCAAAAATAGGCTTTGAAGCGTTTTTGAAATTTATTTATAGAATATTAGGCAGTCGAGTCCCTGCATATTCTAAGCTGTACTTCTTGTAGTAAATAAGTGGAGAGATACCTAAGACCTTCTAGTACATATATATTTACTTTAGTTTTCGAATGAGTTCAGTCGCATCTTAGAGACTATTTTCTACTGCACCACAGTGGTTCCAATTTGAAAAAAATTTGTATTTTTTTTTATTATAAGTGTTTATTTATTGCAAAAATATGAAAATTTACATGTACTTTAAATAACCAAAAAGTTATAGAAGTTTGTATATACTTAGTCCTACACGGATACCTCAAGTATAAAGCCTATTTACAAACCTACACTATTGTACTTTTGTTATTTTTCAAATTAAATATGCTTATATATAATATGTTAGTAATATTATTTTGTGATAATTGATATGTAATGAAAATATAAGAAAAACATCACTCCTATATATGTACATAATGGAAAAAAAATACTACAGCTAATGGTCAAATAGTTTAAAATTATAAGAGAAAATTATGAAATGATTCAATCTGAGAGCCACCAAAATTTATTCCTGTCAAGGTTTGCAAATATGTTTTTCTCTATTGAGGATATAACAGTGCTAAATCTACTGTTGTCGGTTGTTATTTGATTTTCAAACACCGTTTTGTTATTTGCTCTTCTGTAAATATGGTAGAGAATGGGAATTCCATCATTATTTTGAATGAAACCTCTCCTATCTAGGAATGTGAAGCATTCAGGTGGAACATATCCATTTATTAGACACAACATTATATATCTATCGTTGCAATAATATGGCGCTGATATTAAATTATTAATGTCGCTTGCGATCCGATTGCAAAATAATCTATGTAAACATCATAGGGGAGAACCTAAGCTTTAAGAATCTTGAAACTTGGAGCACGCTGGTGAAAGACACGGTAAGCTACAGGCTGTCAAAGATGACTACATCAGGTATAAAAAACCTTGTTGGCCTCATAATTTTATTTATTTAGTTTTTTCATCTACACAATTTTATGCTTACAGATTACAACAAAGTATATACACATTTACAACATAGTTCACAAAAAATTTTTGATTAATAACAGACTTATAAAAAGAATTTTTGTATGAAAATTAGTTTTATTAGTATGTTATAAGTCAGACATTTTTTTATGAATTAAGGCATTAGTATAGAATATTTAAATAACAATAACTTAATATTTAAATAACAATAAATTAATATCTAAATAGCAATAACTTACAAGTATCATAACTTACATTGAAATTTAAAGGTGGGGAGAAGCTATTACACAAATGCAAGCATCTTACAATTGGCTCATTTAACGTATAATTTATTCTGTGACCATGTTCCACAAACATTCGATTATTTCTCAAAACTCTAAAGGGATGATAAATATTCAAGAAAATAAATTTAAAAATCAAAAACACCCGACAGTATTAAAAAACTAAAAAGAAAATAAAAAGTCCTGTAGTGCGGAACATAGCGAATTTTACTGCCGCGAGTAATTATTAAGTTAACTTTTTACGCAGTCGAATTTTTTGGTTGCTAAGCAACTTTAAACCAATTTATTATTCCTAATTAAATTTAAGCATAGGTTAGGTTAGGAGGGCAGTCACTACTGAAGAAGTGACTCACTTGGGTCCATTGATTCGGTCCCTTTGTGATACCCTAGAGCAGACAGGGCATAGAAATTACGATTGCCCTGCCGCCGTATCAAACCATCCCGGTTGAACTAAGTACGAGAATAGCCTGACTAGCCCTACATTAGCCAGACTATCTAAGTCTGGAAATATGCTAGCGCTGGCTAGAGCCGGACACTGACATAGAATATGGAGAACTCCTCCTCCTCTTCCTCACCATTACAATTTCTGCAGTAGTCGTTATGATTTAGACCCATCCTTCTGGCATGGGTCCCAATATTACAGTGCCCTGTGAGCACTGTTACTAATAGTTTCGTTCGACATTTGCCGAGCCTGAACATATCCCGTGTCCTGCTGAGGTCGTAATGGGGCCACGTGGACCTAGCCACGCTGCAGGCGCCTTCGCATTCCCACCTATATTGTGCCAGCCTGAATAATGTAAGCTGTATCAGTAATTTACAATGTGATAGAGGGATGCCAACGAAGTAGCATATCATCGAGTTGCTCAATGTCATGCCCTGTTTGGCAATTCCGTCCACAATATCGTTCCCGGGACAATCTGAGTGTCCCGGAACCAGACCCAGTATTACTCTCGAATGTCTCGCTATCTCGTTTAGAGATACCCGGCATTCGACAACCGCCAAGGAAGTGGTATATACACAATTTATAGCGGCGATGGCCGCTTTGCTGTCGGTAAGTATATAGATATCTTCCGATATCTTATAGCACCTAAGCCATCTTGCCGCCCTAGTGATAGCGGAGATTTCAGCTTGCAAGACGCTACAACCGTCCTGCAGCCTAAATGGGACCCTTTGAAGTTTTCCACATAGAAACCTCCTCCAGTTCTGTTGCCCCTTTTGGAGCCATCCGTAAAGACCTTGATCGCTCCGTCAGGGTTGAGAGATGAGAAATACTATTCCCTGCTGGAACAAGTGCGAGGAATAGCCCACCAAAGTAAAGCTTCGGTGCGCAATAATCAATATTGTTGTGAATTCCTTGATGCTGTCGAAATTTAATCATATAACTTATATATATTTTGATATTCCCCTTTTAATTTCCTTTATTTTGATACCCCACTCGATAGGTTTGGTAAAATTTTTTTTAAACGTATTACTTTTTCGACCCAAAAATCCGCAATTATGTTTTTTCTTTTTAAACTCCTATCTAAGAACACTTGGGTTCTTAATAGAATACATCGATACCTTAATTGTCGAAATCCATACAGGCGTTTGGAAGATACAAGATAATAAAAGAAATTTACGAACATACATACTACGGATGGGGAAAAAATATCGATGTATCGATATTTTCCTAAAAATATTTCGATATATCGATATTTTTTCCCAAATATGTCGACAGTATCAAATTCGATATTTTTTAGCTTTGATTTTCTTTTTCGTGCAATTTTTAAAAACATTTCGGCACTGTCTTCATCAAATAATATATTACTAACAATATCTTTTGTTTTATTTATATTTTGTGTATTCGAAAAATTATCATTCTTTGAGTGTAATTTTGTTGATGTATGTTCCATGAAATATTTGTGGAACAGTAACGATCTTGGAAATTAACTCTTTCCAGCTTAATTATTTATAAGAAAGGTACTTTTTCATTTTATTTAAAAAAATTTAGGACTACGTATGAATTATCATTATTGAAAAATATCGATATTTCGATGTATCTATATTTTTTATTCGATGTATATCGATGGCGATGGATATTTAAAAATATAGCGATATCGATATATATCGATATATTTTTCAGTTGTCCATCTCTAATACATACAAGAAGCTGGCGAAAAACATAACCCTTCTTAGCAGTCCGGTAATTAAACATCGAACTTATATAAATTTTTGAAATCTCCTTTTATTTTTCTTCATTTTGATACCACACTCGATAGGTTTGGCAAAATTTTGTTTTTAAACGTATTATTTTTTTCGCCCAAAAAAAAAACATTTTGTTTTTTCTTTTCAAACACCTATCTAAGAACACTTGGCGTGCAAACAATTGGAAGATATCCCCTTAGGCAATAGTTTAGCAATATCCCCAAATTGTCATCTAAGAGAATATAATCGAAGTAATATTTTTATTTTCTTCACTTTATAATTTTTGACATAACTACGCAATATAGAGAAAAATTTTATATTAATTAATTTAATTTTTAAAAAATATACAAAAAAGGGCTTAATCTCCACGACAAATGAATTTTAGGAGCAAAATGTATGTATGCAATTTTTACAGAAAAGGAGGAAGAGGGAACCCAACAAATTCTGTGTTTATCAATGAATATTTTTTAAAATGCAAAATCTTTTTATCTTTCTAATAATGTTTTAGCGATATCTTCTTATTTTCTTATAAATGGTTATCTGGAGATATTGCTAGAAGGATCGCTCTCGCATTGCGTAGGAGTATTGCCATCGAGACACGTTTCTTCCCGAAGGAAATATCTTCCGCAATACGAAATCGATTATTGCCGCAATTATATTTTTCATCCAGGCAATACGTTTGGCAATACATATAGTTTATTTCTGTGTTTGCTGAGTGGGTTCTAAAGACGAATAATCGATACCTTAACTGCCGAAATTTATACAGTCGTTTGGAAGATACGAGGTACAGGATTAATCGCTTATAGGCACGTAGCACACGGTGTCTCAGAATCAATTTTCATTGGGCAAAAGCCTATATTTTTTCTTGGCATTGATTCCTGAAATTCTTACGCCACCAGAAAGGAAACATATCAAAACTAAGGTAGACAAAAAATTTGTCAAAATATTCTAAGTAGTTGGCATGCCATGCTGCTGAAAACAAAGAAACTTTACGAACATTACCCTAATAATCAATTTGAATTCACAAGCAAGTACTTTCGAAATAATAATACTAATAAATAATTAGCTACTCGCTTGAGCTTTTCACATGTTAACATGTTCATATACATATACCTAAAAATAAAATCAAACCAAAAAGTTTGTCTTGAGTAGAACTAATAACCAGAAAATTACAATGAAGAAAAATAAACCAATGGCAACACTGAGAAAGTGCAGTTTAATATCAACTTGAAAGTGATTTAAATCTCATATTAAGTTTTCACGAAAAAACTTGTATATATAAGAATTGAAATCGCATTCAACAGAGTCACCTGACAAGTGGTAATAAGCAAAATAAACTTGAGCACTGACGATGTAAGTGTAGCGGCTTCAGAAAGTTTTTTTTTCCGGTTATATGTATTTATTTATTGTATCTTCAATAAAATTGAACTAACAATAAGTAATCAAATCTTAATTCTAAAATTTTAATTTTTAAATCCAGCCAGTGCCAGACAAAAATATTTGTTTCAGCGGTTGGTTGTTTGGTTGTTTACGTCTCTCGTGTTCGGCTGAGAGCAATCGTGTCCCTCCTTCTCAGCCGAGTGTGGCCTCTAAAGTTAATGATGTTTCGGGCTAGGGCATTTGGGTGCAACTCAAGTCTTTTTATGTAGCTTGTCACGTCTTTAGAAAACACTGTCTTAACCGGCGGCACATATAGGTCTTTATGAATTCGCTTGTTTCTGACATACCATGGGGCTGCTGTAATCGTACGGAGTATTTTATTTTGTTGCCTTTGAATTTTTTCTACATTTGATGCCGAGGCAGTGCCCCATAACTGGATTCCGTAGGACCATATTGGTTTTAGAATGGAGTTGTATAGAAGAAGTTTACAATCTAGGCTTAGAGTAGAGTTCCTTCCAATGAGCCAATTCATTTGAGCTGCTTTTAGTTTCATTTGGGTCACCTTTGCATTTATGTGTGACTTCCATGTTAGACGACGATCAAGATGAACACCGAGATATTTTACTTCAGTGTGTTGAGGTATAGTTTGGTTATTTATTTGTATAGGTGGACAGGTTTCTTTGCACAATGTAAAAGTAATGTGTAGACATTTTTGTTCGTTAATTTTTATCCGCCATTGTTTTAGCTATTGTTCCAACTGGGGTATATAATCTAGCAAATTGCGGGTGGCTTCTTGATGGCTTTTGTGAACACTTAGAAAAGCTGTATCATCAGCGAATGTTGATATGTGTATGTTACTGCTTACCGGCAAGTCAGAGGTATATATCAGATATAATACAGGATCGAGGATGCTGCCTTGAGGAACTCCGGCTTCAATGGGTTGCGGAGGGCTTTAAAAATTACCTTCTTTAAAAACAAATTTTCGCTCAGCTAAGTAGCTTTCTAAAAGTTTAAGGATGTTTTCGGGTAGGTTTTGCTTTAGTTTATGTATTAAACCTGCGTGCCATACTTCATCAAATGTCTGAGAAACATCGATGAAGAGCGCAGAACAATATTTCTTTTCTTCGAAGGTTTTTCTAACCACGTTCACGAGTCTATGTGTTTGTTCAATCGTACTATGTTGTCTCCTAAAACCGAATTGGTGGTCTGGAATGCATCCAGTACGATTCAGTATGGGTGTTAGCTTACTCATAAGTAGCTTTTCAAATAGTTTTGACATGTTAGACAACAGGCTTATAGGCCTATAGGACTCCACCTTCGTATGATCTTTGCCTGGTTTAGGTATCATGGTAATCAGCGAAACCTTCCATTCTGCGGGATAGCATTTGAGGCGCAAAATACTGTTAAAAATAAATAGAATTATCCGTTTTGCAGTATAGGGTAGCTCTAAGAGCATTTTATTCCTTATTTTATCAGCGCCTGGAGCTTTTTTCGAGTTTAAGCCCGCAATATAGTGTTCAATCCCACGAATGTTGAACCTCAAAGTAACATCTGGTATAGCGAGGACTGGTGGCAGCTCAACTATAGTATCAGACGTATTTGGAGTAAATACTTTCTGCAAGTGGTTTACAAACAGAGTACCTTTTTCAGCGTCAGTTCTAGCCCAGTCTCCATTCGAAGCTCGCAATGGAGGCTTATATATCACTGGTCTTTTGAAGCCTCGGGCTGCTCTCCATAGCGAATAGTCTGTTTGAGGTGTTGCGTCGAGCCCATTTAGAAAGTTTTGAAGAGAAGCGGTTTTTTGATATTCTAGTAGAGTTTTCAGCTGTTTAGTACATTCCTTCAGCCTAGATTTTAGCTGAGGGGATCTGTAGCGTTGCCATTCTCTACGAACTCTTGTTTTTTCGGATAAAAGCCGTTCTACATCTGCTGAAAAAATTTTATTATATCTCACCTGACGATTTGTAGTAGTAGCATTTAGAGCAGCTTGCTTAAGGTTTGCCTCAAACATTCTAATAGAGTCATCTAAGTCAGCAGGCGTTTTTAATGGAATATTTTCTGGGCAATGAGCACTCAAATATTTTTTGTATTTCAACCAATTTATACGTGTGGTTGTCATCGTTAAATCACAAGTGGGTGAATATGTTGTATGTGAATATATAGTGACAATAGTTGGTGAGTGATCTGAAGACAAATCTAAAGATGCTTCAACTTGGATCATTTCGCTGGGCACACCCTTTACTACTCCAAAATCAATAACATCAGGTATTTTTCGGCGATCTGTTGCCCAGTAAGTTGGCTGCCCACTTGATATAACATTTAACCGCATTTTTGAAATTGTGTCATACAAAACGCGACCCTTTGGCGTGATGAGGCGAGATCCCCAGAACGTGTGCTTAGCGTTGTAATCACCGGCGGCCA
Organism: Panzeria rudis; assembly: GCA_956483635.1. Classification (NCBI taxonomy): domain Eukaryota; kingdom Metazoa; phylum Arthropoda; class Insecta; order Diptera; family Tachinidae; genus Panzeria; species Panzeria rudis. The sequence goes on from OY101450.1 coordinate 72,486,301, forward strand.
AAAAGCGTGGGCCTAGTGAATTAAAAAATCTACTATACTGATTTTCTGTAATAGAGTACCTGGGAGGAGAGTAAATTGATGAAATCACCAGGTTTTGATGAAAAGCTTCAATGCAGATGTTAGTTGCTTGAAGATAGTCTTTACAATGATCACTCATTAAGTAGTGTTTTAATCGCGATTTTATTAGTATACCCGAGCCACCACAAGCTCTACCTTGGGGGTCCTTTGTGTCGTAGAGAGTATATCCGTTGATTTTAAAAAAACTTCTAGCAGTCAAGTGCGTATCAGAGATAAGCATAACATCAATTTGTTTATCCATCATGAAGTATTCTAGTTCGTTTTTATGTTGGCGGATGCCGTTTGCGTTCCAGAAACAGATTTTTAAGTTCATGGTTTGTTTAATGCAGCCTGCAATAATGTAGACTGCATTTTCAACACTTCCTGCATCATGCAGGTCATGTTGGTTGTAAAAAAATTTACGGTTTGTATTAAATTTTCTATTGAAGCCTCAAGTCGATCAAAATTGAAACCACTGTTTTCGTTGGCAAGAGGCCGTTTTTGAGCTGGGGGCTGGTTAGACTTCAAAGCATTAGCGTACTAGAACTGGCTGTTTGGTATGTTTTGCGCTATGGGCTGGTTAGCCTTAAAAATGTTGGCGTATGAAGGCCGGCTGGTAGCTGGTTGGCGCAACTGGGGATAATTTGTATTGTCGAAATTAGGTTGAGCATAGGTGTGATTACGTCTGTTAGACAAAGACTGCTTAACATTACATAGACAGGGCAGCCCCTGTAGTTTGCAGTGTGATTTTGATGGCAATTGCTACACTTTTTCATTTTGGAATCATCTTTTTGCTTATCACAATTGGCAGTGCTGTGTAGTTCACCACAGACGACACAAACGGTGCGCAACTTGCAGAATGTTTTGGTGTGGCCATATTCTTGGCAATTTAGACATTGAATGGGCCCTGCTCGCTTGTGTGGTTCCTCTCCGGTAACTCGTCGGTGCAGCAAATATCTTAAGCTGTAAATGGGGTGTACTTCATTCGTTTTTAATTTCATATCACCTGGTTCCATTTCCACACGAAATAGTGGTTGGGGAACTCGCTCTCTATTTTTAATGTTAGTAACATTTTTTACTTTAAAATTATTATTTATTAGACCCGCTTTTACCTCTTCTGGATCCACGTATGAATCGATGCCTTTTATCACTACCTGGAGGCCTTTTGCACTTTTCAATTGGTAGGTGTAAAAATTTTTATTTTGTGTTTCAAACTCCGAAACTACTGAGCGGTAATGATTTTCTTCATTTACTTGAATTTTCGTTTCATTAATCGCACCACGTTTTATCGGGATCACGTAAAATGCCTCTTCACCGATTAATTGTACTAGCCTTTTAATTAGCTCATTTGGGTTTTTCTCTCTTAAGTATATTGGGGGCGGCTTGCTTGACCTGACAATGGTGATTTCGTCTTCGTCGTTTTGTAGAAGTGAAAACCGGTTTTCAGAGAGCGCCGCATCAGATTTACCATCTTTGGCCATTTTCGCCAATGGAGCGAGGTTTTTCGATCTTGGACTTCTTTGTCTTTTTTTATTATTTATCACTTTAAAATAGCGATCAATACCCATTTGGATTTTTGGATTTTCTGAATCAGTTTCTAGGGGGACACTTTCTGTCGTTTTTTCTTTTTCAGCTTGATGTTGGCTCATATTGTTGGCACTTGTGCTTTGCTGTGAAGCTGGTATCAAAAAATTTACTTTTATATTATGGTCCGTCATAGACATTGAATTTGAGCGTACCCGTGTACGCAAGTGTAAATTTTTGTTTACTGGGTTATCACATTCTGTAGCAACAACAGTAACGTAGGCATTTCTGTTGTTTGTTGTTGTATTCGTACTCATTTGGTACGAATACCAAATATATTTGTTGTTTGTGTGCCTACTTGCTTATAATTATAATTTACTTTACAAAAAGAAATGAAAAAATGTATAGGTACGTAAAATATTAAACAAAACGATGTTTGTTAATACTTTGTTGTTGCGAATATTTTTCTTTTTTTTATAAATATTGTATGTATATTTTTTATATTGTTTATTTTGTTCACCGACGGCAAATTAATGCTTGTTTCTACTTCGAGTAAGCTGCGAACTCGGCTTCAGAAAGTGGTGCTACTTTGTTCTGATGTATACGTTGCACATTTTTTCTTGTTCCTTGGAATATTAATAATGCCCAAATCTTGCTGAATTAAACGTTACGAACCTTAGTTTAATAATCAATTTGGATTCAAAAGCATTTATGTTAATTTAAAAAAAATAAAAAAATTTGTTATATTTGATCTGAAATAAATTATGACTCCTCGAAACCTATTATCGATAAAGGGCTGCGGTTCTTTTTGTTATGTTGAGGAAACTGTTGTTTTGTACAATTTGTAGTTAAGGTGCCATGTAATAAATTAAACACCAATATTTTCGTAAAATTTGAAGTTTAGTAGTGTTTAAATTTTAAAGATAAAAAGGGGTAAAAAACCAAAACCCTTCAGAGAAAGATTAAAGTGACTTCTTTAAGCATATATCTAGGCGCACGGTCGTGCGCCAGGCCAAGTTCCGGCCACACAGTGTATATTATTACACAAAACCATTCGAGCTGTTTTACCCCCATCATAACTTTGCTCCACTTAATCATAAAATAGTGAAATATGAAACATAGTCTCCCTACAGAGGTAACCCCATAGCTAAAGTTTGAAAGTTCTACCACAATAGCTTCCACTATAGCTAGCATGCTGAAATTTGGTAGGTCTTGCTGAGAAAAATCTGCAAACGGGCACTTCTTATCTAGGGTTCACCTTCTTTGAACGGGGCACTTCCAGTATAGCTAGAAAGCTGAAATTTGGTACACAGGTAGGTCCTGATGAGCAATTAACGAAAAACCCCGAATTTTTCATCTGGGGGGACTAGGGTGCCCCTTCTTTGTATGGCGCACTTCCAGTATAGCTAGTAAGCTGACATTTGGTACACAGATAGGTACTGATTAGCAATTAACAAAAAAATTTAAACGGGCACTTTTCATCTGTGTGAACTAGGGAGTTCCTTCTTTGTAAGGGGGACTTACAGCATTACTATAAAGCTGAAATTTCGTTCACAGCTAGGTATTGTTGAGCAAGCAACCAGAAAAATCTAAAAACGGGCACTATTTATCCGTGGGACTAGGGCGCCCCTTATTTGTATGGGACACTTACACTATAGCTAGAAAGCTGAAATTTGGTACACAGGTAGGTCTTGATGGGAAATTAATAAGAAAAGTGGGAAAACGGAAAATTTTCGGCTAGAGCACTTATTGTATCAAATAAAAGCTTAGAAAAAAGAACTGAGATCCGCACAAAAACATAAATGTGAAAATAAGGTCAAGTTCCTTCCTACCCCACAGAGTACTGAGATCAAAATAAGGATCAAGTTCTTGATAGCTATAATACCATCTCATTTCTTGGCAATATTTTTTTCCTTTCTAATATAGGAAAGAATTATTTGAAAAATGTTGCCAAGCTCACAGGTTGCCTAGAAATGAGATGGTATTGTACCCAGTGCCGTCTTTGCCATAAGGGCATACGGGGCCTGTGCCCAGGGCCCCTGTCTTCACGGAGGCCCTTACTGTGAAATAATGTCATAAATTGATATCCATTTTAGTTGATATTTTTTATTACTATTTTCCATAGAACACATTTGAAAACTAAAGGAATGCTGCACCATTTTTTCAATCCCTAGGTATATGACAGAAAAAAAGCGCATATGCGCCTCTAGATATATTAGAAGCAGAGTTAACGTTGAAATTTTGCAAAAAGTGGCACAAGCACAGCTCTAGTAGATCTCTGTATAAAGAGTTCTATATAGTAATGCCTAGTCAGCATTCTGTCAAGAAAATTACATAAATAATTGACATCCATCGAAGAAGTGATATTTCACGATACTACGTATACCAAAATAAAGTTTGCTCCTTAGAGTGAAATAGTGCACAAAGCATCGTTCATGACGTCTAAGAGAAAATGGTCAAGTTTTGCAGAGTCGAAATAGAGGACACCCTTTGACAGCATTAATACATATATACATAAATTAGTGTTACAATTGTTGCTTTTCGTTATAAGTTTTTCGTAGAAGAATTTTAATTAAAAAACGTAGATTAAATATTTCGGAATCCCCGGGGGGTTTTTATACGCATACCGGTATTCGGAATGTGTCAGTCCGGAAAAATTCTGGGATTTTCGGGATCACGATTTCCCGATTGGCATTCCTAATGCGGATTCACTATAATCATGTGCAAAAAGGTGAGAAATTTTACTCCTCTTAAAATGAGTCCCAGATGTAAACGTTTAAAACGCCGATACACGTATATATTTTTTTGAGCCCTCCATCAGAATCAGTTGTTTGAGCCTTGTTATTTAGAAAAAAAGTCAAAAATGTTTATACAGTGTAATTAGAGAATTTGACCCTTTCCTTCCTGATCACACAAGAAATTGCGGAAATCGTGGAAAAGGTAATAATACATTATATTTGTTTGCAAATATATGCAATGAATATATTAACGTAATGGGACAGAAGGTGAGAAGAACTGTTGCTATCGAATAACAATTATGTCATTATGTTTGTTTGATGTTTGGCGGGACCCGAATTCTAGTGTGCCCGAGGGCCCCGGCATATCCAAAGACGGCCCTGATTGTACCTATCTATAACTTGGTCCTTATTTTAATCTCAGTACCTTTATCGGCCGAAATTTTTGGATAGCAACTTGGCCTTATTTTTACATTTATGTTCTTGTGTAGATATACTTTTGAACCCGCCACGACCCGCCTGTAGAACACTTTTTTATTTTATCGAAAATACTCGAAGATTATAAAAACTTTTTTGACCAAATTTCTAGTAATTGCTAGTATTAAGTTTTACTTTTTTATGTTTGTACTCGCATAACTCTGCCATTTGTAAACCTTTGCATTTATGTACGACTTCTATGTTAGACGACGATCAAGATGAACACCGAGATATTTTACTTCAGTGTGTTGAGGTATAGTTTGATTATATATCTGCACAATGTAAAACATGTAGACATTTTTGTTCGTTAATTTATATCCGCCATTGTTTTAGACATTGTTCCAACTGGGTACATAATCTTGCAGTTTGCGGGAAGCTTCTTGATGGCTTTTGTGAACACTTAGAAAAGCTGTATCATCAGCGAATGTTGACATGTGTATGTTACTGCTTACCGGCAAGTCAGAGGCATATATCAGATATAATACAGGATCGAGGATGCTGCCTTGAGGAAATCAGGTTTCAATGGGTTGCGGAGGGCTTAGAAAATTACGTTCTTTAACAACAAATGATCGCTCAGTTAAGTAGCTTTCTAAAAGTTTAAGAATGTTTTCGGGTAGGTTTTGCTTTAGTTTATGTATTATCAAATGCCTGAGAAACATCGATGAAGAGCGCAGAACAATATTTCTCTTCTTCGAAGGTTTTTCTAACCACGTTCACGAGTCTATGTGTTTGTTCAATCGTGCAATGTTGTCTCCTAAAACCAAATTGGTGGTCTGGAATGCATCCAGTACCATTCAGTATGGGTGTCATAAGTAGCTTTTCAAATAGTTTTGACATGTAAGACAATAGGCTTATAGGCCTATAGGACTCCACCTTCGTATGATCTTTGCCTGGCATATGTATCATGGTAATTAGCGAATTTTTCCATTCTGCGGGATAGCATTTGAGGCGCAAAATACCGTTTAAAATAAATAGAATTATCCTTTTTGCAGTATAGGGTAGCTCTAAGAACATTTTATTGCTTATTTTATCAGCGCCTGGAGCTTTTTTCGAATTAAAGCCCACAATACAGTATTCAATCTCACGAATATTAAACCTCAACGTAGCATCTGGTACAGCGAGGACTGGTGGCAGCTCAACTATAGTATCAGACGTATTTGGAGTAAATACTTCCTACAAGTGGTTTACAAACATTGTACCTTTTTCAGCGTCAGTTCTTTCCCAGTCTCCATTCAAAGCTCGCAATGAAGGCTTATATATAACTGGGCTTTTGAGACCTCGGGCTGCTCTCCATAGCGAATAGTCTGTTTGAGGTGTTGCGTCGAGCCCATTGAGAAATTTTTGAAGAGAAGCTGTTTATTAATCTTCTAGTAGCGTTTTAAGCTGTTTAGTACATTTCTTCAGCCTAGATTTTAGCTGAGGGGATCTGTAGCGTTGCCATTCTCTACGAACTCTTCTTTGCTCATATAAAAGCCGCTCTACATCTGCTGAATAAATTTTAATATATCTCACCTGAAGATTTGTCGTAGTAGCATCTAAAGCAGCTTGCTTAAGGTTTGCCTCAAACATTCTAATGTCAGCAGGCGTTTTTAATGATATATTTTCTGTGCAGTGAGCATTTAAATATTTTTTGGATTGTAACCAATTAATACGTGTGGTGGTCATCGTTAAATCACATGTGAGTGAAGAAGTTGAATGTAAATATATAGTGACAATAGTTGGTGAGTGACCTGAATACAAATCTAAAGATGCTTCAACTTAATTATTTCGCTGGACACACCGTTTAGTACTCCAAAATCAATAACACTAGGTAATAAGTTGGCTGCTCACTTGATATAACATTCAAACGCATGGTAGAAATTGTGTCAAACAAAATGCGACTCTTTGGTGTGATGAGGCAAGATCCCCAGAACGTGTGCTTAGCGTTGTGGTCACCGGCGGCCAAAAAGCATGGGCCTAGTGAATTAAAAAGTCTACTATATTGATTTCCTGAAATAAAGTACCTGGGAGAAGAGTAACTAGATGAAATCACCAGGTTTTGATGAAAAGGTATTAAAGAACTAAGAAAGTTGCAGCTCAGTTTTTTCCTTCTCCTGTAAAATATCGAAAATTCTAGACAAACTTTTTCGTATATGTACATTAAACACAAAGGGGCTTATTTGCATTCATATATTATCGTTTAAAAGTCGTATGGATTTTTGTAAAGATAATTTTTTAGGCGCGTAGGGAAAAGTAGGGATTTTTTCGGGCTGCATAAAGACTTTTCAAAAAAGTATATAACCAAAGTTATTAAATTAGTTTGGCTTAAGTTCATTTTTAATTTAATATTTCGATCAATTTATTTTTTTATTTAAGAAAGAAATTCTAAAGCATGTAAATATTGAACATTCAAAGAAAACTTTGGCTGTACGGAAGGTTGAACTGACAGCTGTTTCGTGACCACCAAGTCTACTCATCAGAGTCCTTTACCCACACTACCACTGACAGTGGCAACGACACTGTAGCGAAACTCCTACTAATATTAGTAAGCTCAATTAACGCGCTGTCGCCATCTTGTGGCGAGTGGCACCTTCTTGAACTTTGTCTAAATGTTCGGAACTTCACTAACTGTCTTTTCTTAGCATGTTCAACTATTTTAAGCTTTTTCCATTTCAGTCTTACCAGCGTGGAATATCGTCGATGTTCTCAATGCTGGGAATTTATTGAATGTTTATTTTGCCCAAGTTTTTTGGAACAGTACACATTCATGTTTAGCTAAGTGCCTTTAGAGTTTTAATAATTGAGTTATGAATTTTTAGTCTAACTGTATGGTTTTTATCCAAAGTTATTAAATTAGTTTGGCTTAAGTTCATTTTTAATTTAATCTTTCGATCAAATTATTATTCAATAAGGTGCGACTCGCCACAAGGTGGCGACAGCGTGTTAATTGAGCTTACTAATATTAGTAGGATTTTCGCTACAGTTTTGTTGCCACTGTCAGTGGTAGTGTGGGTAAAGGACTCTGATGAGTAGACTTGGTGGTCACGAAACAGCTGTCAGTTCAACCTTCCGTACAGCCAAAGTTTTCTTTGAATGTTCAATATTTACATGCTTTAGAATTTCTTTCTTAAATAAAAAAATAGTTCGATCGAAAGATTAAATTAAAAATGAACTTAAGCCAAACTAATTTAATAACTTTGGATAAAAACCATACAGTTCGACTAAAAATTCATAACTCAATTAAAAGTATATAACATCACTGAGCGTATTTGAGTTTTTCTCCTGCTTGACCTGACAATGGTGATTTCATCTTCGTCATTTTGTAGAATTGAAAAACGATTTTCAGAAGGCGCCGCATCAGATTTACCATCTTTAAGCATTTTCGCCACTGGAGGGAGGTTTTTCGATCTTGGACTTCTTTGTATTTTTTTATTATTTAAAACTTTAAAATAACGATCAAAACCCATTTGGATTTTTGAATTTTCTGAATCATTTTCTAGGGGGTTACTTTCTGTCGTTTTTTTCGGCTAGATGTTGGCTGATATTGTTGGCACTTGTGCTTTGCTGTGAAGTTGGTTTAAAAAAATTTATTTGTATATTACTGTCTGTCATAGATATTGAATTTGAGCGTAGCCGTGTACGCAGATGTAATTTTTTTTACTGGGTTATCTCGTTATAAATGTATGTATATGAGTACCACAATATATTTGTTGTTTGTGTGGCTGCTTGTTTATGGGTCTTTGATTTACTTTACAAAAACAAAAATAAAAAATGTATACGTAAAATATTAAACAAAACGGTGTTTGTTAATACTTTGTTGCTACGAATATTTGTCTCTTTTTTAATATTATATATGCATTTGTATATTGTTTATTTTGTTCACAGACCAATGGCAAATTAATGCTTGTTTCTACTTCGAGAGCAAGTTGAGAACTGTGAATTAGGTATGAAGAAAATATTTTGAAACTTTTTGTAACAAGGGGCTATATTAAATTTTTTCAAATATATTTGTAAATTGTTTGAAATACCAATCAAATATTAATATCCTCTAATTTGGTACAATATAACACCACGCATATGAATGATTTCGGTAGCAGACTGCGAAAACAGATGTTCCATTCTACATTTATTAGAAAAAGTAAATTTTTTGCAGAATTTTTATAATACATTTTTATTGTTATGTGCTGTTGTGTACATGACAACTATCATTGGAAATTTATATGCACTCTACATTTCATTATTCGAACAGTTGTTTGTCTAAAATTTTCATCCATTTCTATTTAGAAATTTTCATCTGATTGGGTGAAGTTGTCAGTATCATAAATATTCAGGTAGTGTAGGCGACAAGTTTGTATAAAATTGTCCTTATTTATTTGTTTGTTTGTTATATCTAATTTGTCGGTTTGTAAGGTTTATTTATAAAAATTATTGGAATTCAGTTTGAACTCGGGGTTGAAGGGTATGGACGAGTCGGGGACAGCCAGATCGCCCATTTTCTGATTTCCCTGAAAGCTATGCTTATTTGGGCATCTCGGAGTTAAAACGCCTTTTTTCCGCATTTAAAACAAAATGGTTCTATTATTTCTTCAGTGCAGTAAATATGAGTGACCATAATTCAGGCAGTTCCAGCATTGAATGCCAGAATAGTCGAATTTAATACGCCGATTCGACATCCGGATTGCCTCAATCTGTGGGTCTATACTTTCTGAATCAACAGTCTCTTAAGAAAGGTTATCGATTTCATTTACGTTTCTGGAGGGAGCTGAATTAGGATTTTGAAATCGTAAAACCTGTTCTGCTCTTCGAGCTATATCTCGAAAATCGTTTATATCGCGAGCTTCAGCGTTAAACAACAGAAATCTCAAATTTTGATTTAAATTCCTCTTCATTATATCAATTTTGAAGTCGTAAATTCATTGTGACTACTGCAGTGTGGAAACCGTCGTACGTTTCCTTATATTGTCGCTTACGCAACGAAATATTCAACATCACTTCATGATCGGACTCCATCCGACCAAACTCTTTAATTAAGGAGCGACGTAGGGCTGGAAAGTTAACATCACGATTCTGTCTCATGAAGAGCCAGTACCATTGCTCCGCCCGACCTTCCAACAAAATGTGAAAATTGGATAATAAATGTTCGTCAGAACAGCTGGACCGGGCACAGAGGGTTTCGACCTTAAAAAGAAAGTCTGTTACTGATCCTGTCCCGTCATAAGTTATCTTCCACTTTTCGAGTTTAACGTTTATATTTTCAACAGAAGCGTTCCGATCATGAGGTCGGTTAGATGTTGAGTTATTTAAGTTGTCAAAATTGGGTAACATACCAGGTGCTCTACTACGATTTGAAGTTTCAACCGATTCAGAACCTATTCGCGATATACTTTCCCTGAGAGTTGCTAGTTCCCTTCGAAATTCATTCTGAGTAGTTTGCATTGTTCGCTCCATCAATGCTACTAAGGAGTCAAACGAGGTTACTGTGTTGGAATTACTAGCGTTGAAGTTAGGATGCATTATTGTTAAAATAAGGAGGTACGAATGTATCTACGTTTGGATTAAGAGAAGATCTGGGAGGTCTTTCCTGCAGGTTTTCAATATGGTGTACTTGTGAGGCCGAATTAACAGAAGAAGGCCGAGGTTAACAGAAGATAGGCTAGTCGAGCTCTGTTGCCTGCCTACGGCGGGCTCTGTCGTGCCGACAGGTGAACGAACTACTTTGGGCGTTGTACCAGTAGTGCTACCCTGAAGTTCAATAGATATATTATTCTTTGAAGCTGAGTCTCTTCTAGCTGTATTACTAAAACTCTTAGCACCACTCCTAGTGTTCATCGCAAAAATTGTATATAGAGTCTTATCCGCAGTGTTTCCTAATAGCCTGAATACTAAAAAAATAGCCAGAATCTAATCAATACTTTGCAAAATCCGTTGAAAATATATCTACACCTATGAATATATATACATATAGGCATGTAAAATGTTCAAATTTGTGGTAAATCAGATATTTATACATATGTGCGGGGAATGATAACAGTGTCGTGCCTATTCAAATGCTAATAAATAGCGAAAATTCTAATATATATCTATAAAGACGTCAAAATTAACTCGAATATAGAAATTTTACTACAACATAAAAACATTCGTGAAGAATTTAATTTTACGGACTCGTACTATTTCCTATTCGGTGTTACTGTCTCGTCCCAATGCATCTTAGACCGAATAAGTTTTCTCCAGTATAAGGACTTTTGGGCGTATTGACATAACACAATTAAGCTAATCTGTAACCATGTAAACGTTTTCTAAATCGCAATTAGATCCCAGGAGTAATTATCCCGATTAAATGCTAAGACTTAACTCGAAGACCGTTTACAGGTTTTAGTTGGAAAAAAAATCTTGAATGGAAAAAAAATTTATTGAAGTCTAATGTGGCCTTTACTGTTAGGCAAGCAAGCCGCGATGGCTTTTTCGTTGGGCGCCATATATGTTACGCACCGGCTACATTTTGAATAATAAAAATTGTTACACATCATTACACAAAACATTAACCGCTCAAAGCTGAGGTAAAGAGGGCATGAAAGGTTACCGGCCCGAGAGGATGTGATAATCTAACAAAAGTAAATTTAAAAAAATAATGTGAGTCCGATCACAGCGGAGATGTGTAAACATTTAGTAATGAAACATTTCACCTTCTACCGAAACATTCATCTCATCATTCACCCGTTTCAACTTCGGCGAACCGGGCTTCATCCGCTTCTTTTTCACCCTCGTACCTTCCTCCACACCCGACAAATCGCTCAAACAGATAAGCTTCGCATCAGACTCCTCTGACACTCCCACCAGGCACATCACCCTTCCGCTTCCCCGCAGACATAAATAATAGTATTATTTATCCACCAGCAAAAAATAATATACCCGTACAAAATAGTTGGAATTACCGCAGTTAAACAGCAAAATAACCAACAGTCAAAGACAAACACAGTCAATAAACCGTCAGCCAAATATCGCACCAAGTTCAGCAACAAATTCGGTAAAACCGAAAAACATGTTTTTTTTAAACCCGGGTTCAAAAACCGAGACGAACCGGGTCTGAATCCCGAAAAACTGGACACAAAATCCCTAAATCCCAGAAGTTCCCGGCAAAAATCAAAAACGGCAACGCCGAAATACTAACTCAATTCAAAAATACGGCAACACAGCACCAACCAACAAACGTATGACCTTACTGCAGGAGTTTGACCTTGAGACTCCCTTTGCCAGTGTTAGTGTATTTCTATGCAGCTGTTAAGTTTCTCTGTACTTCTTGTTGTCCGTATGATTACACTAATATACTCATACACAGCTCACACCGCGTTATTAGTAAGATTAATCTTACTCAAAATTTGTGATTATATTGTGAAAAAGATTTTTACCCCTAGCGTATAGATGTTTACACATAAAAAAAAAATGAAGCAAGTACCTTAATGGAAATTTAAATATCTTTCAATTAAGGTTTATTACAATATACCATGGCAAGATGGAGAGCCATGTAGAGTATACTATTCCCACCCCAAATACCTATGACAGATCAGATACCATAATTTAATGTCTGTCCCTAAATATGACACTATCCCCTTTGTAAAAGCAATTACGAAGACATTTTATTAATTCCCATAATTTAAAATAACAATATTTATTTTCAGCGTTTTAAAACTAGTACAATTCTGCGTATTTATATAACCCCGTAGCATATATATCGTACGCTGGATTTTCCTTTTTTTTGCAACTTAAAATGTATAATGTTAGTGTTTCCTCGTATGTAAGTTTAGAAAAATTTCCTGTATCTATAATTCAAAATTCGTGTCGAATGTAAATTCACAAAATTTTTCATGCTAAACTATAATTTATTATAAATGTTATGTATGTAGAATATAATAGCAATAATAATTAGCTTTAATATAATATAAAAGGTATTGAAAGAAAAAAAATTAAAAGTTACTCAAAGGATTTTGTTTTTATTTACTTAGCTTATTCTTACTACTGATGAATCCATGGTAGCTTGTCTCTGCTTCAATTGATGGGCCCAGCAACAACTGCATGACGATTACCAGGTACTTTTAACAAAGAACTATAGGCAAATTGTTCAAAAATGTCAGGTTAAGCTATGAAAACAAATGGTTGTACTAAATACCAGTACATTTGATCCTTACTAGTAGATTATAGGACGAGTTCAAAAACGGTCAGATTCGTTCAAAATTCTTCATATAATCTTCAATATTTTAAATTAATGTTGATTTCCTAATTCAATTAATTTCTAAGTAAATGCTCACAATTTTCAAATTGAATTTTGGTATTTTGTTATTAAGATTTGTTTTGTTGTAATTTTCTATTTGGTTGTTACGATTTGGTTTGTTTTAATTTTGTATTTTGCTGTTAAAATTTGTTTATTGTGATTTTTTTATTTGGTTGTTAACATTTGGTTTGTTTTAATTTTGTATTTTGTTGTTAAGATTTTTTTGTTTTATACTTGTTAGATTGGGTTTCACTTTCATTGTATTTCATCTTCTAAAGCTTTAGTTCGTTAGATTTATGTGTTTAATTATTAGAAAATGTAAATTTTATATACCGTTTTCCATACTAATTTAGATTTTAGGAGCGTTACCTCAAAATATTGATAATTGATAGAAAGTTAGTATCAATTGCTTCTATTGGTTGTACATATTTAAGACTTCATATCAAATAAAACCCAACCTAGCAATTAGTAATCATAATATCAGGTATTTTAGTATATTTTTGTATATAGACAAGGAATAATTCTTGAATGAATTTGCCTTATAGGATGGTTTAACCTCTTTTTTTAATTAGATTTATATGGGTTTAGACAAAATTTTGTTTTGTTAGTCGATTACTTCCTTTTCATTTTTATTGCACCGAATAAGAAATAAAATTTACATATAAAAGTACACTGTTAGTTGCTTTACTATTGTTTTAGAAAAACATGGAAAACCAAATTATTTTGGGCATTTACTTAGGTCTTTTTTTTACTTAGATCGCTATTTAAATAGATAATCCGATTTTATACAATAACCAAGTTGATGTTGCAAGTTCTTAGGGCTGTGTGCCAATAAATTGTGTTGTGAAGCCACCACGCGTTGGAGTTAAGATCGGGAAGAAAAATCTTCCTTTCCTAAATGAAATGCTAGCATTAGTCCAGTTAAAAAGATCTACCTAATTTTATAAAGACTTACCTTCCTACTAAGAAGTTTCCAGAAAATCTCTGCCTTCTCTATGTAAATCCCTCCAAAAAAATTCCAGAAACTTAACTTTTGACACCTGTTTTATAGCTGTACACACTTTTATTTGCATTCACTAAACTTTTTCCGCTGCTGTTGTTAATTTAACAAAAGTCACTTTACATTTGATTTTTCTGCAAAAATCAAATTAAAGCAGCTCCTAAAAAACATGGTCCCGTTACAGACCACAAAACTACACGTTCTCTCACCGATAATCTGATGCAATACCATTGTCTAATTTGTGCCCGCAATTGCATAGATACAATAGCGTACGACTATAACATACTCGTATTATAACATTCAATAAACCATGCACTTCTTTCATAGTCCCTAATAACAATATATAAGAATTCTGTGAGTGCATGAATTCTTTGTACTTTTCCTAGCCAATCTATTTAAATATACATATATGTACATACATATATATTCACTCATATGTATATACTGCTCACCTTTCACTTTAATATATTGGCTATGGTCATTGGAACCGAACTCCAATGTACGCATGAGGGTCAGAACTAAACACATACCTTTATATCAATGCAAATATAACAACAAAATAATGTGTTAGTTCAGAAGTGGAGAAAATAAAACCAAAGAAGCACAAATAAAGAGATCAACTTCGCCTCATTAACCCTTTCCCCACCCACACCCACTACAGGGTACACACCTTTAAATAGCAATAAAACTAAAAGAAAATATAAGAATGTAAAATTATTATATTAATAACGAGTTGTAGGTAATAATATTCATCCTTATTGTGAATGTCGACGTCGACGTCAACTCAATACATTCGTCGCTGTCAATTCGATATGTCGTCGTCGTCACTTCAATGCTAAGTCGGCATTTACTAAAAGTATTGTGTTGACGTTGACTTGTTATCGATAATGTGAAGGAAATAAATATTACCGCTATCATTTGGACGTTTATTCAATTTGTTTATTGCCTTGGTTTATTAAAATTTTTTAATGTTGTATTCAAGTGAAAGTTTTAGTGATGAAGCAAACAAATAAAGAATTCTTCTCTTTTGAAAAGTTCTTCTCCTTGGTGTTATCTTTCCATCATTTTCTTTTCTTCATTTTCAATCATTTTCTTTTCTGTATTAAAAACATCCTCTTGGTGGGCATTATGTTTCGCAAATATGTAATGCGTTTCTAGAAGTGGCTTCTTCCATTCGAATAGCATATGTGGAAGTTAACGGGTATCATCGTCATCCTCAAATATTTTGGAGCGTTTGCTAGATGCATATCGTCATATAAAATGTAAAAGTGCCTATCATCAATTTTTAAAAATTTAATAAAAACTATTGTGATTATGTTTTTCAACATAGTATCATTAATTCAGACTTTATTAATGATACTACCCAGAAAAAAATCATTTTAATATTGACAATAGTTTCCTTTTTATTAAGTTACCTATCTTTCCTGAAACATTTTTAAAAATTATTATAGGCCGCTGCTTTTGCATTTTATATGACGATATATTTTCTGGTGCTTACCGTTTGCCAACCATCGCCATGTTTAGACATGAAGTGGTCCAATAGATTTAATTTCGTCGGAATTTATTCCAATCCTTTCTTAAAATTATTAGGAGCTCTGCTCCTATGAAATCCTTTTGCTAGGCTTGGTTTACTTTCAAGCCGCTGAATTAATTCCTCAAATTGTTTGTTGGTTGTTAGTATAATTTTGTTCTATTTTAAATACTTTTTCAAATAAATAACCGTGACAGCTAAAACTTTCTATCGAGTCGTTGCCGAAATTGTGTCGCCAAAAACAGAGCCAATTTAACACAATATTGTCTTTAAGTTGCCTAATAAAATGCGAAGCAGCTGTCAATTGTTATCGAAATCCGTCAATATTGACAACGGCAATGCCATTCTTGCCCCGCCGACGTCACTTGTGACGACGTTGACATTCGCAATAAGGGTGAATGATTCTTCAAATTATGCATATTTGGTTTTTCTTTGTTAACTGCATAATTGAAGGTCATAATATATTCGAATAAAATGAAATATGTAGTCATAAAAATGGTCGGCAGCAATAGGATTAAACTCTGAGCAGACATCAGTCAGGGGAAAATAATAGATATGTATGTTGACATATATATGTATGTATGCAAGTGTAACTACAAGTTTAGCCTTGCCATTGAAAATGTTGTCGCGATCAGTCAGGAGAAAAATTAAATATGTATGCAGACATACCTGCATACATATGCGTGTCGATGTTGGCATCGAAATCTTCAAATGTATGTATGAATGTAAGTACTCTCTAGCAGACATCAGTGAGATGATAAGAATACATATGTGTGTAGATGTTTGCATCGAAATGTTCAAACGTATGTATGGAAGTGTAACTTCAAGGTTAGCCTTGACATTGAAAAACTTATTGCAAAAAAAATATGAGGGAAGGAGTCCTACGTATGAAATTGGTTTTGCCTATTTAAGATTATTTTCGATTTTAAGGTGATAAAAACGTAATAGTTTATTTAATTTTTTTTTCTAAAGAATTTTAGGGGTAATAAAAAACATTTAAGGCTTGTTTTCAACATTGCTATTTTTCGCGAATTTCCTCTATTTTCGCAAAACATTATTATTTTTTAGTTTTTACCCTTTTTATAATTCAAGCGACCTCTAAACTATATTAGCCATTGCTAGCTTTCCGATATTAGCCAGTTTTTGCGAATATTCGCAATTTCCGCAATTTTTCATAAGTTTTAGGCATTCCTTACAATTTTACCAGTTTTTAATCCATTTTACAGCTCTTTTCGAATATTGAAATTTTTCGCGAATTTTCGCTGTTTTCGCAATAAAGCGTTGTTGCAAGTTTAAGAGCTTTACACAGTTTAAGCTATGATAACTAAAGCGTTGCAACAAATCCAAAAAATTTACAACCAAAACATATCACAACCAAGCAGTTACTTCATGTCGTTGTGTTTGCCTTCTCAAAATGAATGAGTGTGTGCCAACAACAAAAGCCAAAAGCAAGAAAACAAGCCATGCAAGCAGTCAATACTTGAGGACATAGAATAATTGAGGACAGCGTTGTCAACTCAGTGCTTTTCGCACCGTTTTTAGTGGTTTTTCAACTTTTCGACGCGAAAAATTTTTAAGTCAGTGCTCGGTGCTTTTTTTGTTTAATTTTTGGTGCTTTTTATTTGTGACGGTGGCACTGAACACAAAATTCAAAAATTAGTTTATTTATTTTAAAAAATATGTTTTCAGAAAGGAGAATTTTACTCCTTTGTTAAACATACTATTTGGCAGCCTTGTGGAAGAATAAACAATTTTATTTATATTTTTATGTATTTGGTTTTGTCCAAGTAAATATGCATAAATATTCAGTCTATATAACCCCGTTTATTTCATTAGCACATATTGCCATCAAACTTCTGTGACCTCCTTATTCAAACGCAGAAGTTGCACGCGTTCTTAGCTTGATGGATCTATTTAAGTTTAAGATACGTAATGTTCTACCATGCTTCACATTAAAAAACGGCTGAAGCGAGAAAATTCATGTTGCGATACCTATGAGATACTTATTGTACCTCGAATTAATTACACTACGCAACAATGAAAATGAAAATTTTCCAACTAGCCCTAGTTTGAAAGATATACAGGCATGTTCTGAAAATCACTTTATCGTAAAGTGATTTGAAATCACCGAAAAGGTGTTCTGCGCACTAAAATGTTTGCAGTCTCGTGATTTGAAACCGATCAGCTAACAGGCTGACGATTTCAAATCACTTGACGTTTTTTAAGCATTTCGCTTTGAATTGTATAATAATATGATTACATATACTTAATACGATTTGTTCTTTATTTGTTTTTGTAATAAAATTACTTATTTTACACAGAAGAACCTTAAAATTTAATAATTTAGTATGACACTGTATTTTTTGTGGCAACTATTTAGTTTTGTTTATATTTTTCGTGATTTACTTTTCCTTTTCAGTAGTCAAACAAAGCAAATCAGCTGTTATCTCGTGATTTGTAACAATGAAATCCACGACTAAAAATTAAAAATCTCGTGATTTTCACAACACCAAAAAATCATTCGGGCGATTTCAAAATCGTTCGTGGTTTGAAATCACCGTGATTTCAGAACATGCCTGATAGTGACTTGTATTTTCATAAATTACAGCAATTTTATTCTTTTTTATTTGTGTTTCTAGTCCATTATATCGCGCATGGACTTCGAAAGTGACACAACTCAAGGAATGCGTTTTTGGAGTTAATAGTACATATTGCTTTTTATAGTGCTTACAAAATCATACAAATATCTTATATACTAAACTATTGAGGAGAGAATACATTATTTCTCGTTTTCTGGAAAATCAGTATTTTTGAGTTTTGTCACTTTCGCAGTGCATGTGCGATATGTCCTTTAATCAAAAATTATGTATTTTGCTTTATGAAATGATCAAAACATATGAAATGAAAAAATTTTAATTTAGTGCGTTTTTTCAAAAATAACGCGTTTTTTTCTTGTTTCAGTGCTCTTTGAAATTAAAAAGTTGTCAACGCTGCTTGAGGACATGATTTCAGAGTACAATTCTGTACTGAACTCGCTGTAACTTATTTTTTTTCGTATGATCGCTTAACATAGTGAAAAATAAAAGATCGTATGTATGTATTAGTGAAAAAATATTTTATTAAGAATATTGTTACGAAATGAAAATGCAGATTCAAATGTAACGACACAAACTGACAACCCGATCATTATCTGCTTTATACCCCTAAATCACTGTAATAAAATCAAAACCTGGCAACCAAGTACCACAATTAAACTTGGCATCACTCGACAACTGCCAATAGAATTCAAAATAACGGAAAATGGAAGTTTCCGGAATCTTCAGGAAACGGTAGCTAGAACCTACAAGATTATTCGAGACTGCTTAATTGCAATTACAAACAGTGACATGAAACTTAAACAACATCAGCTGCAAGAGATGTAAACATGATAACAGCATAATTTGCTTAAGTTGCGAACATTAGAGTATGTGTGTGTGCGAAGATAAACAAACAGAAGAAAAATCTCATGCATCTACACACGCACATACACTACACTATAGCAAGACCAAATGATCATGCCGTATACTTAAAGATAAAAAGAGACAACTACATTCCAGAAAGTTAGCGAAGTTACCAGAAGGTTTTATAATTTACTATATAAGGGGAGGCTGCCAGACGACATGAAGAAGTGTGTTTTTAAACTTAGACGAGTAAACATCGCCAAGAATAGTTAGTGTGTACATCGCGTTTAGTTGTACGTGTTTTTAAAGTAATAAATAAAGTGTTACTGAGAATTTATTTGTAAAATAAATATCCGTGTTTTATTTTATTGCAATTCAACGAATCCTGTGAAAATAATAAAACCGTTTTTATGTAAAGGACTAAAAACGTAACAATTGGTGTCAGAAGTAAAATTGCAAAATAAAAAGGACATTATTAATTAATAAAATAAAAAAAGGACATTATTAATTAATAAAAAGGACATTAATAATAAAAAAATATTATTAATTAAAGTAAAAATTACAAAAGGACATTAAAAAAAAATAGAAGCCATGAAGTTTGAAGAGCTAAAAGTGGAGCAGCTAAAAAAGGAGCTGAGTAAGCTGGAACTGCCAACAACAGGCAATAAAGTGGAACTTCAGAAGAGGCTAATAGATGAGTTCAAGCAGCGTGGCATCGACATCGGGACATACGAATTTGAGGATAAAGAGGAAATGGAGGTATGTACTCGTGCCACGACAAGCAACATGGATTTAAGCACAATGTTCGCCGCTATGATGGAAAAATTTCAAGAAGTTAAAGAAACATCTAGAGGTAACAACGAGAGGGTGCTAGTTGAAGTTAAAGCCACAAATGAGAAACTTCAAGAAACATCTAAGACCACAAATGAGAAACTTCAAGAAATCTCTGAGACCATAAATAGAAGAGTAGATGGCATTGAGGTACAAGTCAGCAAATTTGACGAGAAACTCTCAGAACTAGAGAATAAACTGCATAGCCTAGAAATTGGTGGCGTCGAAGTGCATGTAAAAGATGTGGACGAGAAATTACATGAACTGGAAGCAAAAATTGTTCATCTTCAGTGTCAAGGAGGGCCAGTGAGAGTTATTCCAGAGGCTTCCAGCAGAGTAAAGACGCCTTGTTTCAATGGCAGCGCACCTTTGAACATCTTCAAGTTCCAGTTCGAAACAGTTGCCAGCAAAAATGGTTGGAACAGTGAAGAAAAGGCCATAGAGCTGATTTTGGCCTTAAAAGGAGCCGCAGCAGAAGTACTTGAAACCGTACCAGGGAGCTGCAGAAACAATTTTGATGACATAATGGCGGCACTGCAGCGGAAATATGGTGGCGAACATAAGCGAGATATATACCGTATGGAATTGCGATGTAGAGGACAGAAGCCCAATGAGTCCCTACAAGATTTCGCAATGGAAATCGAACGGTTGGTGCAACTATCTTATCCTGGCGAAAATCACCCATTGCTGGAGCAGCTGAAAATTGATTTCTTATTGCGTGGCATTAGTGATCCTGACGTGAGGTATGCAGTATATGCGACACCGAAGCCTACTTTTATAGAAACTGTGACATATGCTTTGGCACAGGAGACCGCAAGGATAATTTCTAAGCCGCAAGCGTATATGGTCCGAAATCTGGAGGTGATTACCGAGAAAGAAGCTAATTGGGAAAAGGACATCAAAGAGGCAGTAGTGCAAGCATTGGCTTTAAATAAAAACAAAGTGCGAATAAAATGCTATAGCTGCGGAGAGAAAGGCCATATCCAGCGCAACTGCAACGCAACAAGAAAGCAAACAAAATCTGTCTCGCCATCATGGAATAACAAATGGAAGAGTCATCAAAAGTCTCGTTGTGATGGCTGTTATCAAGAGCGACAACAGGAGCAGTGTCATCAACCTGAAGCACGTAACGAAGACAGACGGCATAAAGAAATAAGAGAGCGTCTGCGCCTGAAGGAAGCCCGACTAGCTGAGGAGCGTACGAAATTGACTGTGGAACGGAAACGTTTGCAACGAGAGGCTGAATCATTACGCTTGGAACGGGAGCGCCAAAAATTAGAGCGTGAGAAGCTAGAAATAGAGCTTCGAGAAATTAAACGTCAACAAATGCAAATTTCTGCGGCGCGTGATGGTTTCATAAAAGGTATAAGACAACGTGGTGCCAATGAGTGCAGTATTAATGAACGTAAAGGTAATAAAGGCCCAGGGTATGACGATACACGCTCTCCGATGAGATTTGATGCAACTCCAGCCTCTGCAAGATCTGCGCGTAAAGGAAGTAGTTACAGCTACACTTCGCCCGGTACAAGTAAAAAAGTCTTTAGTTCATCTACCGGCAAAGGAACAGATTACAACAGAAATAGTCACATGTACTCAGTTAATAATTATAATCGAGCAGTACCCAGTGGATGTGGTACACACGCTTATAGCACGGAAAAGAGACTGTCATGGGATAACTACAAGTTGGAAGCAGAGATCCGTGGTATCATCGAAAGGATGAATGACGTCGTACACATGATAGAGCAGTACATTGGACGGAAGACAAAAATTAAGTTTGAACCACTGGCGCACTATGGAAAAGGTGATTGTGTGCCTATTCGGGACGAACAGGCTTAAGTGGGCGGCAGTGTTACGAAATGAAAATGCAGATTCAAATGTAACGACACAAACTGACAACCCGATCATTATCTGCTTTATACCCCTAAATCACTGTAATAAAATCAAAACCTGGCAACCAAGTACCACAATTAAACTTGGCATCACTCGACAACTGCCAATAGAATTCAAAATAACGGAAAATGGAAGTTTCCGGAATCTTCAGGAAACGGTAGCTAGAACCTACAAGATTATTCGAGACTGCTTAATTGCAATTACAAACAGTGACATGAAACTTAAACAACATCAGCTGCAAGAGATGTAAACTTGATAACAGCATAATTTGCTTAAGTTGCGAACATTAGAGTATGTGTGTGTGCGAAGATAAACAAACAGAAGAAAAATCTCATGCATCTACACACGCACATACACTACACTATAGCAAGACCAAATGATCATGCCGTATACTTAAAGATAAAAAGAGACAACTACATTCCAGAAAGTTAGCGAAGTTACCAGAAGGTTTTATAATTTACTATATAAGGGGAGGCTGCCAGACGACATGAAGAAGTGTGTTTTTAAACTTAGACGAGTAAACATCGCCAAGAATAGTTAGTGTGTACATCGCGTTTAGTTGTACGTGTTTTTAAAGTAATAAATAAAGTGTTACTGAGAATTTATTTGTAAAATAAATATCCGTGTTTTATTTTATTGCAATTCAACGAATCCTGTGAAAATAATAAAACCGTTTTTATGTAAAGGACTAAAAAACGTAACAATATTATACTCATATATATATATATATATATATATATATATATATATATATATATATATATATATATATATATATATATATATATATATATATATATATATATATATATATATATATATATATATATATATATATATATATATATATATATATATATATATATATATATATATATATATATATATATATATATATATATATATATATATATATATATATATATATATATATATATATATATATATATATATATATATATATATATATATATATATATATATATATATATATATATATATATATATATATATATATATATATATATATATATATATATATATATATATATATATATATATATATATATATATATATATATATATATATATATATATATATATATATATATATATATATATATATATATATATATATATATATATATATATATATATATATATATATATATATATATATATATATATATATATATATATATATATATATATATATATATATATATATATATATATATATATATATATATATATATATATATATATATATATATATATATATATATATATATATATATATATATATATATATATATATATATATATATATATATATATATATATATATATATATATATATATATATATATATATATATATATATATATATATATATATATATATATATATATATATATATATATATATATATATATATATATATATATATATATATATATATATATATATATA
Source organism: Panzeria rudis (assembly GCA_956483635.1). Taxonomy (NCBI): domain Eukaryota; kingdom Metazoa; phylum Arthropoda; class Insecta; order Diptera; family Tachinidae; genus Panzeria; species Panzeria rudis. The sequence goes on from OY101450.1 coordinate 72,509,504, forward strand.
TATATATATATATATATATATATATATATATATATATATATATATATATATATATATATATATATATATATATATATATATATATATATATATATATTGTGGGTACCTTTGGCTACTTCAAAATTAAAAGCTGATGTGTTCTTTTCGATTGATATGTTAAAGTTAATACATTTCAAGTTAGCGAATGTGGATAAAAGGAAGCTTCAAAATATGAGTGCAATTTAATGAGCACAATTCAATTTATAAGAAGAGTGTAATTTTCCTGATTTTATATCAAAAAGGAATAACTCAAGAATTTAGTTTTTGTTTAAAATAAAGAACTTAACGAAGTGCCCCAACATTCCGGCGGCGTTGAAAGTATCGGCTTTCAAGATTCCAAAAGGATTGCAAGCTTGTGAACGGATCTGCGAATTAATCCCTTTGTTGTCTTTATATCCGCTTCACGTATTTTACCATCCTTTCCGGGTATGGTGTTGACTATGCGGCCCATGAGCCAATGAAGAGGAGCCACATTATCTTCATGGACTAGCACGAGCATTCCTGGCTTCAGATTGGGTGCTGGTTTGAACCACTTCTTACGTTGGATCATCTCGTTTAGATAGTCTGCATACCAGTAACGCCAGAAATGTTGTTTCGCGGCACAAATACGGCGCCATCTTTCGAGTAAGCTGATGTCTTCACATTGAATGGATATCTCTGGGAGAGAGTTAAGTGGACCATTAACCAAAAAATGTCCAGGCGTCAGAGCTTCGATATCGTTAGGGTCACTGGATAATGCAGCAATAGGTCGGGAATTCATGATGGCTTCTATTTCAATTAATGCAGTGGTAAGCTCTTCAAACGTTAGTTTAGCTCCCACCAATGTTCGATACATATGGCCCTTTGCACTCTTCACTGCGGCCTCCCAGAGGCCCCCGAAATGTGGTGCCCTTGGTGGTATAAAATGAAAATTTATAAAATTTTTAGAGCAAAAATTATTCAATGAAAATTGAAATTGTTTGTTTAAAAACGCATCTTTTAATTCAGTTAATTTATTATTAGCACCAACAAAGTTGGTTGCATTGTCGCTAAAAATGTCAGAGGGTAAGCCGCGGCGGCCGATAAATCTCTTTAATGCTGCGATAAATGCGTCCGATGAGAGGTCAGATACCAACTCAATGTGCACCGCTTTGGTGACGAAGCATATGAAGATTGCACCATAGCTTTTAGTTGGTCGCTTACCTCTTATTTTAAAGTAAGTATCGATTGGACCGAAAAAATCAATCCCGCAGCGCTGAAATGGTCTTGCTGGAGAAACACGTTCCACAGGCAGATTTCCTATGACTTGTTCCATGAGTTTGGGACGATATCGTATACAAGCTATGCATGAACGAACTACCTTTCGTGCTATGGCTCGAACGTTGACAATCCAAAATGTTTGTCGAGAGAAAGCAACAAGCGCCTTTGGTCCAGCATGGTAATTTGTTACATGAAGATGTCGTATATAGTTCAACACAAAATTGCAATTTGGCAGTAAAATCGGATGTTTTCTATTCTTGGGAATTTCTGCATTTTCTAGCCGGCCACCCACACGAACTAGGGGAAACTGCATGCTGTTGTCAAGGAATAAGCCAAGGGATTTAAATGATGTTCTAATGTATAAACAGTTTTTTAAATAGTGAATTTCTTCGCCAAAGTAGTGTTGCTGCAAATTCCAAGCGATACAGTACAATGCATGTTGTTGCATTTCAGAAGGAAGCTGCTTTGTACTACGAAAAAATCTATATAATAACGTTACAATGCGTACGATTCTTGAAAATGAGCTAACATTTTCGCATAGCTCCAAAATACAGTTGTTGCTAATTTCGCATTTAAAATGTGATAAACGAACAGCAGATCTTACGACGTTTTCGTCACATTCGTTAAGAGACTTAGGCCACTGTGATTCTTGTTGCTTCAGAAAAGCGGGACCAGAAAACCAAGACGACTGCTTTAACGTTTCAAGAGAGCAACCCCGAGATATGAGATCAGCTGGATTCATTGCTGTTGGTACATGTCGCTAAGAACCATTTGCTGTAATTTCCTGAATCTCGGAAATCCGATTTCCGACGAAAGTGGTAAGCGTAGAAGAATGCAGCTGTAGCCATCTAAGCACTACTGACGAGTCAGTCCAAAAATAAACTCGCGGGTTGAATGCTTTTAGAAGAGGGGAAATTTTCCGATATAAAAGAGATAAAAGATGAGCGCCACATAGTTCTAGTTGTGGCATTGTTCTTTTTTTTGTTGGCGCAACCCTACATTTGGCTGCAAAAAGTGTTGCTTTTGAGTTGTTATTCATATCTCGGGCAGACACATAAAAACAACAACCGTACGCACGTAGAGATGCATCGCTGAATCGGTGTAGTTGTATTTCAACAAAATTATCATTTAATACAAATCGGGGAATAGAAAGTGTGTTTATATTACGCAAGTCATCTATGCACATTGTAATCGATTTTTTGATATTGTTTGGTATTTCAGTGTCCCAATCGTAGTTTTGTAGCCACAGGTTTTGCAATAAGACTCTTAAAACAATTATAATGGGACAAATTAAACCCATCGGGTCAAAAACCGATGCTGTTAGCGACAAAATTGCTCGTTTTGTAAAGGTTGAAAACCGCTGCTCTGCTTTGAATGCGAATAGAAATTTGTCGTTTACTGGATCCCAGCTAATGCCAAGTGCGCTGCGAATTTGTAACTTTTCCATGTTCATGTTTTTCAGCGAGATATCATTCGATAGAAAGTCTGTGAATGATTTGATTGAATTTTTGCAATTTCTAAACCACCTTTGGATAAAATATAAGCGACTTCATTTTTAATTTGATGTAGTTCTTCTATGGTGTTTGCCCCGGTCATCATATCATCTACGTAGAAATGATTGCGAAGTACTGCAGCGCCAATTTTATGTGAAGATTCGAATTTATCTGCCAAAAATCGTAGGCTGCGTATCGCTAAAAATGGTGATGCTGACATACCGTATGTGATAGTGTTGAGCTGATAAACATTAACTGGTTGATTTTCATTAGCTCTCCACAAAATTTGCTGAAATGTTCGATGAGATTTATGTACTAAAAACATTCGGTACATTTTAACAATGTCGCCTGTAAGTGCATATTTATATAACCGAAAACGAAGAACTTGTAAAAACAAATCATCTTGTATGGTTGGTCCCACGGAAAGAATATCGTTTAATGATTTCTCTGAAGAGGTTCTCGCCGAGGCGTCGAACACAACTCTAAGCTTTGTACTTATGCTGTTGGGTCGAAGCACACAATGGTGGGGTATAAAGTAGTGAGGCAAATTGAAGTTTGGATTTGGTACGAGTGACATATGCCCCATTTGTTCATATTCATCCATAAACTGCATATACTGCGTTTTTAAGTTTGCGTCTCGAGCAAGACGACGTTCAAGAAGATGTATCTTTTTAATGCTGAGCTATATGATGACCCTAAACCGAAAAGTGTTCCTTGAAGGGTAATTTTACTATGATTCTGCCATGTGCATTAGTCTCTACGTTTTCCATAAAATACGATTCACACAACTGCTGCTCTGTTGTCCATTTGTTTGTTGGGTGATCTACTTCTTCCATTTGCCATAAAAATTTCATTTGTTCATTGAGATCGGTATAATCTGAAGTAGAAACCATACATTTAGTTGCTGATGGTGTAATTGTTGGTGTGTAGCGTCCAGTAACAATCCACCCAGCTTTGGTTTCTTGAAAATTAGGCATATTTGGACTAAGGCTAATTTTTCGCCTACATAATATATTAAAAAAATATTCGGTTCCAAGCAATAAATCAATAGGTTGCTGTTTGTAGAAATGTTCATCGGCCATGTCGATTTGGGGTAGAGTCCAATCACTAATATCAATGTTTTTGGATGGAAGATATCCGGATATGCGATTTGTCACCAATAGGTTTAGAGAATACTCATGAGAGTTGAAGCGAGATCTTACGGTGGATTCAACTTCGTACTTCATATTAGATGACGTGCCTCCAACGCCAGAAACTTCGATTGATATTTTTCTACGTGGCAATTTTAAAAAGTTTGCGAACCTTTCGGTTATTAGATTCACCTGGGAACATGAATCTAAAAGTGCTCTACCTAATTTGTAACAACCTGTACCATCAGAAATAAGAATAACAGCTGTTGCCAGTATTACACTACTTGATTGATTTTCAACATGAGTATTGACAGCAGCTTGATGCGCTGGAGTGAACGTAGTAATTGAATTGTTACTAGTCAATGGTAACTCGCGATGCAGTAATGTATGGTGAGCATTTTTACATATTTTACAGCGATATTTTGATGAACAATTAGATACGTTGTGTCCAGAGGATAGACAATTCATGCAAACACCTAGTTTTTTAACAGTATCAAATCTGCTTGTTGAATTCATAGACTTGAAGTGTGAACAATTACTGCTCCAATGATCTAATCGCTTACAAAATACACATTCTTTTTAGCTTGAGTCATGAACGAATGTTTTTGTTGTTGACGACGTGATGCACTGCGTTTATCATTACTTCCTGTTAAGGTAGTTTATTAGTTGATGATGGTTGTGAATCGATTGATTCTAAAAATTGCATCTACGCTCTAAAACCTTTGTGAACTCCTCCCATGTTGGTAGGGAGGCGAAGTTAATTGTTTCCTTCCACTTCATATCGGTTTCTGAGTCAACCTTGTCAAAATTAAATGAATTAGCATAACATTGCAAATATCTTTTTCATCTCCTAATGATTTTAAAGAGCTATAAATTGCGGATGCATTATCAATTAATGCGCGAAGTTGCATAGCAGATGGTTTTTCTACTGATGGCAATTCATAAATATTCGAAATGTGCTCGAGAAATATCAATGTTTTATTATTGTAGCGCTCGTCGAGCCGTTGGATTGCCTTATTGTAATTCTCCTTTGTTACTTCGAATGCACGTATAGTATCAAGGGCTTGCCCGGATAGACAATGTAACAAATGGTTAAATCTCTCAATGTCAGAGAGTGACGTGTCATTATGCACCAATTGTCTAAAGCTTGTTATGAAGTTCTTATATTCGGCATATTTGCCGTCAAAGTTTGGTAAATGCAATTTAGGCAATTTCGATTTATTAGTTGCTGGGATAGCAAATGATGCTTCTGTAGATCGCTTATAATTATCGCCCATAAGATCAATTATTTTTGATTTTGTCGAATACATAATTCTTCTAAATCTGCTCTAGCAGTATCATTTGGATTTATCGATTCTATTTCATTTTGAATTGAAAGTAGTTGCTTGAAGTAAGCCTCTACTAAACTTAATCGGCACTCAAGTACAGATGTAGGCATTGCATCGTTTACTAAATTTTTATTCGAGTAACATTTCCCTTAACAGACGTACGCTGCCTATATAAAGGTTCTAATTCAGCCATGTTAAGAATTTAAGAGTACGAATTTGAAATCTCTTAAACAATTGCAGAATTAATTGTACAAATGGTTGTTGTAATAATAAATGTAATATTGGAAGAGCAATATGTAAAGTGTTATCGAACTTAAAGTTCAAGTAATCGATTCGATAAAAACGAAGACAAATTATATACATATATGTATGTATGTTTTTGTATATACATACATACGTATATAATACGAAGAAGAATTTTTGTTTCTTTTTGCTAAGGAATTTTTACTCCGTTATGCATATACGTACATATGTAAAATATATTTATGTATAGTTGTTTGTGTCTGATAATTGCCCAAATTTTTGTTGTTTTTCAATGATTTAATTTTAAGTACGTATGTATGTACTTCCCGATGAACGAATATGAGCTTTTGATGTTGTACGACTTTTTTTTTTTTTAAATTTCACTGTATGTATGTCAAATTTCAGATATAACTTAAATTGACGGGAACCCAATTGGCACTCCATAAGCAATAATTCCACTCCGTTAGCAAAGTTTGATATTCCAGCGTTATTGTTACGTCGGACTGCCTTTTGTATGCTCTTGCTCGAGCAGCGAATCCAATTGTTTGATGAGTTCAACTTCCAAATTAACGCTGATGACAATTGCCTTTCATTTATGAAAGGTTATACATACATATGTATGTACAATGTTTTTATCTTAAGGGTTTGTCCCACGTTGTGCGCCAAAAAATGTGGGTACCTTTGGCTACTTCAAATTAAAAGCTGATGTGTTCTTTTCGATTGATATGAGCGAAGTGTTATTATAAATTTAAGTGTTAATGCATTTAGTTAAAGTTAATACATTTCAAGTAGCGAATGTGGATAAAAGGAAGCTTCAAAATATGAGTGCAATTTAATGAGCACAATTCAATTTATAAGAAGAGTGTAATTTTCCTGATTTATATCAAAAAGGAATAACTCAAGAATTTAGTTTTTGTTAAAATAAAGAACTTAACGAAGTGCCCCAACATTATATATATATATATATATATATATATATATATATATATATATATATATATATATATATATATATATATATATATATATATATATATATATATATATATATATATATATATATATATATATATATATATATATATATAATATATATATATATATATATATATATATATATATATATATATATATATATATATATATATATATATATATATAATATATATATATAATATATATATATATATATATATATATATATATAATATATATATATATATATATATATATATATATATATATATATATATATATATATATATATATATATATATATATATATATATATATATTATATATATATATATATATATATATATATATATATATATATATATATATATATATATATATATATATATATATATATATATATATATATATATATATATATATATATATATATATATATATATATATATATATATATATATATATATATATATATATATATATATATATATATATATATATATATATATATATATATATATATATATATATATATATATATATATATATATATATATATATATATATATATATATATATATATATATATATATATATATATATATATATATATATATATATATATATATATATATATATATATATATATATATATATATATATATATATATATATATATATATATATATATATATATATATATATATATATATATATATATATATATATATATATATATATATATATATATATATATATATATATATATATATATATATATATATATATATATATATATATATATATATATATATATATATATATATATATATATATATATATATATATATATATATATATATATATATATATATATATATATATATATATATATATATATATATATATATATATATATATATATATATATATATATATATATATATATATATATATATATATATATATATATATATATATATATATATATATATATATATATATATATATATATATATATATATATATATATATATATATATATATATATATATATATATATATATATATATATATATATATATATATATATATATATATATATATATATATATATATATATATATATATATATATATATATATATATATATATATATATATATATATATATATATATATATATATATATATATATATATATTTTTTTTTTTTTTTTTTTGCGTTTATTTATTTATTGAATATTCAATTATAAATTGAACTAACAATAAGTATTCAAATCTTAACTCTAAAAATTTCAATTATGTGACTAGCCAATGCTAGACAAAATTTTTATGTATGCGGTTGATTTTATGTTGGCTTACGTATCGCGTGTACGGCTGTGAGAAAGAGTGTCCCTCCTTCTCAACCGTATGTGGCCTCTATAGTTTAGAATGTTGCGAGCTAGTGGATTTGGATGTGACTCAAGTTTCTTTATATATTTTGTCGCATGTTTTGAAAACACGGTCTTTACCATCTCGACATCTAGATCTTTATGAATGCGCGAATTTCTAACATACCAGGGGGCTGCTGTAATAGTACGAAGGATTTTATTTTGTCGGCTTTGAATTTTCTCTATAATTGATGACGAGGCAGTACCCCATAGCTGAATGCCATATGACCATATTGGTTTTAGAATCGAGTTGTATAACAAAAGTTTACAATCTAGGCTTAGAGTAGAATTTCTTCCAATAAGCCAATTCATTTGGGCTGCTTTTAATTTCATTTGGGTCACCTTTACATCTATATGTGATTTTCATGTAAGACGACGATCGAGGTGGATGCCGAGATATTTTACTTCAGTGTGTTGAGGTATACTTTGGTTATTGATTTGTATAGGTGGGCATGTTTCTCTACGCAATCTAAAAGTAATATGTAAACATTTTTGTTCGTTAACTTTTATACGCCATTGTTTTAGTCATTTTTCCAGCTGAGGTATGTACTCCTGCAGTTTGCGGGAAGCTTATTGAGGCTTTTCATGAACGCTTAGAAAAGCTGTATCATCAGCGAATGTCGATATGTGTAAGTTACTGTTTATCGGCATGTCAGAGGCATAAATCAAATATAAGAAAGGAACGAGGATGCTGCCTTGAGGAACTCCGGCTTCAATCGACTGCTGAGGGCTTACAAAATCGCCTTCTTTAACGACAAATTTTCGATCTGTTAAATAGTTTTGTAATAGTTTAACGGTGTTTGCGGGTAGGGTTTGCTTTAATTTATGTATTAAACCTTCGTGCCATACTTTATCAAAAGCCTGAGAAACGTCAATAAAGAGCGCAGAACAATATTTCTTTTCTTCAAAAGTTCTCCTAACCACATTCACAAGCCTATGTGTTTGTTCGATCGTGCTATGTTGTCTCCTAAAACCGAATTGATGATCTGGAATGCATCCATTACCATTTACTATGGGTGACAGCTTTCTTATAAGGAGCTTCTCAAAGAGTTTTGACATGTTAGACAAAAGGCTTATGGGCCTGTAAGACTCCACCTTCGTATGATCTTTGCCTGGCTTAGGTATCATTGTAATCAGTGAAACTTTCCATTCTGTAGGATAGTGATTAAGTCGTAGAACACCATTAAAAATGAAAAGCATTAACCTTTTTGCAATAAAGGGTAGCTCTAATAACATTTTGTTGCTTATTTTATCAGCCCCTGGGGATTTTTTCAAGTTTAAGCCACCAATAGAATGTTCAATCTCTGGAAAACTAAATCTCAGGGGAATATCTGGAAGAGCGACAACTGATGGCAACTCGACTATGTTATCACATGTGTTTGGGGTAAATAGTTTTTGCAAGTGGTTAACGAACAGAGTACCTTTTTCAGCATCAATTCTTGCCCAGTCTCCATTTGAACTTCGCATTAGAGGCTTATATATGACCGGTCTTTTGAGGCCTCTGGCTGCTTGCCATAGCGAATAATCTGTTTGTGGTGTTGCGTCGAGGTCATGCAGATATTTTTGCAGAGAAGCGGTTTTTTGATGTTCTAATAGGTTTTTAGCTGTTTTGTACATTCCTTCAGCCTAAGTTTTAACAGAGGGGATCTGTAACGTTGCCATTCTCTTCTAACTCTTCTTTTTTCAGATAAAAGCCGTTCTATAATCTACAGAATAGATTTTATTGTATCTTACCTGAAGATTCGTAGTAGTAGCATTTAGAGCAGCTTGCTTAAGGTTTGCCTCAAATATTCTAATAGTGTCATCTATATCAGCAGGCGTCTTCAATGGCATATTTTCTGTGCAGTGAGCACTGAAATATTTTTTGTATTTCAACCAGTCAATACGTGTGGCAGCCGTCATTAAATCACAAGTGGGCGATGAAGTTTTATGTGAGTATATAGTAACAATAGTAGATGAGTGGTCTGCAGATAAGTCCAACGATGCTTCAACTTGGATCAGTTCGCTGGGCACACCTTTTACTATTCCAAAATCAATAACATCAGGTATTTTTCGTCTATCAGTTGGCCAGTATGTTGGCTGTCCACTTGAAATTGCATTCAATCCCATTTTAGAAATTGTGTCAAACAAAACTCGACCCTTCGGTGTGATGAGACGACATCCCCAGAACGTATGTTTTGCGTTGTAGTCGCCAGCTGCCAAAAAACATGGACCTAATGATTTGTAAAACGTACTATATTGACTTTCTGTAATTGAAAATCTAGGAGGGGAATAAATCGATGAAATCACCAGCTTTTGATGAAAGTTTTCAACACAGATATTTGTTGCTTGAATATACTCTTCTGAGAGATCACTTAATGGGTAATGTTTTAGTCGCGATTTAATTAGTATTGCAGAGCCACCACAAGCTCTACCTCGGGGGTCTTTGGTGTCGTATAAACTATATCCGTGGACTTTAAAGGAGCTTCGAGGCGTCTCAGAGATAAGCATTACATCAATTTGTTTATCCATCGTTTTTGTGTTGGCGGATGCCGTTTGCGTTCCAGAAACAAATTTTTAGGTTCATGATTTATTAAATACAGCCTGTAGCAATACAGACTGCATTCTCAACATTTCCTGCATCATGCAGGTCATGTTGGTTGTAAAATTATTTATCGTTTGAATTAAGGTCTCTATGGAAGCTTCAATGCGACTGAAATTAGACCCAGTATTTTCATTTGCAGAATGCGTATTTTGTGCTGTATTCGGATTTGTCTTCAAAACGTTAGCGTATGAGAATTGGGTTGTGTTTGCTTTTGTGCTGCAATCTGGTTTAGTTTTAAAACATTTGCGTATGAAATCTGGCTGTTAGAGGGTTGGTTTAATTGAGGATAATTTGTATTAAGTTGATTAATAGATGGAACATGAGCCGAGTTTCTTCTGTTGGTCATAGATCGCTTAACATCAGTGTAGATAGGGCAGCCCCGATAGTTAGCGGTGTGGTTTCCACTGCAGTTGCTACATTTTTTAGTTTTCGTGTCATTTCTTGGCTTGTCGCAATTGGCAGTGTCGTGTAGTTCACCACACACAACACAAACGGTGTGCAACTTACAATAGGCTTTAGTGTGGCCATATTCTTGGCTGTTCAGGCATTGAATGGGCCCTGCTCGCTTATGCGGTTCCTCTACGGAGATTTTTCTATGCAATAAATATCTCAAATTGTAGATAGGGTGTGTTTCATTTTTTTTTAATTTTGTGTCACCAGGTTTCAATTCCACACGAAACATTGGTTGTGGAATTTTTTTCCTATTTTTAATGTTCATTACATTTTTTATCTTGAAGCCTTTATTTATAAGACCGGCTTTTACCTCCTCTGCGTCTACACATGAGTCAATGCCTTTAATTACAATTTGGAGACCTTTAGCACTTTTTACTTGATAAGTGTAAAAATGTTTGTTTTGTGTTTCAAAATCCGAAACTATTTTGCGGTAATCGTTTTCTTGATTTACCTGGATTTTGGTTTCTAAGATATCTCCACATTTTTGTTTAAAAGTGTGTATTTTTATTGTCGTACATACAGACATACATACATATGTAGTTGATGAGTTTATGTATGTACGGTTGCATAATTTTTAGTTCGTATTAGTATACATATTATGTAATTATTATTACGAATAAAAATGTTTTATTTCTGAAAGATACTGTACGAATGAAACACATACATACATATGTATGTATGTACATAAGTATATTAGGGTGGACCAATGTTTTTTTTTTCAGAAAACCTTTTAAAATAGTGCAATTAATTATGTTGTTATCCTTTGTCGTTTTCTTTTCTAAGCAAACTGTAAAAATTCTTTAACTTCTTACGCAAAATTGCAAACTAGCGTACTTTTAAGATAAAAATGTATTCTGGTAAGTGTTGATATGACTTGTAATAAATTTAGTATTTTAAAAATTCATTATATTGCAAATTTTCACTGAGAAGGGTAAAAATATAGCATTTTTCTGTACAAAAGAAAGAGCCAATAATTAAAAAAATTTTTACATCCATATAAAATTCTTTTTATTTTATTTATTTTTAAATTTAAAAAAAGCCCGCGAAGCGATTTATGTAGCATGCCTGCAAAAACGCCCAGTTTCTATATCGGGAGTCAAACCCGAGACTTTTGGACTGAATGGCTAGCATTGCTAACTATCAGTCCATAGCCGGGACTAAGTATTTTTTTAGTTATTTGTCTTTCTTAACGAATTTTTTCTATTCCTTAATGATCACCTGATGCACTATTTCCTTAAATACCATGATGCATATTTTTTAAAGATTGGATTTATATTTACAGTTTTCAAAATCAGCAAAAGGTCGATTCTAGATTTAGATAATTTTTGTTCTTAAGAAGAATAACGCGATCTGCTTATCTTTGAATTAATTCAGTGTAATTTATTAACAATATGCTGCAGGTTGTAAAGCTTAGTGCTAGCTTTGCGTATAAGAAAGTTTAAAGGCCCTTTTTGAGGTACGACAACTTTATCGGTGGAAAATTAAAATATAAAATGGACGGAATCTGAAGATGGTAAAACGAAAACGATAGGAATAAAAGTACGCAATGAAGAGCACTCCGATCGGAATATGCGCGTGAGATAAATCAATTAAAACTCCAAAATTTTTATTAAAGAAGATGTGTTTCAAAGTTCACTGACAGAATTAAAAACGCAATCAAAAAGTTTTAAGAAATTAAAAACGGTTTTCGTAGATTTTTGTGGAAAATGGTAGGAAAATTTTTTTCAGTGGCAGCACTGGTCACAATCCAATTATGTGAAATTCACAATAGCCCTTTTTGTCGAATGTTCGTCATAATGCCAAATGAAAATTCGGTCGATCAGTTAATTCGACCACAATCGAAAATCGATTGTTGCTCATAATAGGCACAAATATTCATTTATTTTTAGTTTAAGATGGCGCGCGTCGCCCTCTAAGATAGAGTAAGTCACTAATGTATGAGAAAATTTTAAAGTTATCTAATCATGTTTTAGCAGTAGGTAATAATATACCTATTGTTTTAGGTCTAAAAAAGTAATCCCGCTTATCGTGTTTGGCGATTTTCGCCTTCGACTACGACATTTTTGTAATAGATTAAAGGCAGCACGCTGCATTTTTCTTTAATCTATTACAAAAATGTCGTAGTCGAAGGCGAAAATCGCCAAACACGATAAGGACTAATAATTGGTTGTAAAAAGTAAAACTAAGTCATTACCTATATTAACTCCCGCATGTGCTTCAAAGTTTCTAAAAATTCCTGAAACTTTAAGCCACGTGCGGGAGTTAATTTATTGACTTGATTTTACTTTTTATAGCCAATTATTATTACTGTTAAAACATGACTAAATAACTTGAAATTTTTGCCATAATTTAGCGATACACTCTATCAATTTTTGACCCACTCTAATGTACATACTAGTGATGTTACGAATATCAATTTTTAATATACGAATACGAATATCTGAAACAATATTCGCCGAATTCGAATACGAATACGAAAATTCAATCTAAATAGTTAGTACCAGTAGATAGGAACTATTCGTGCGGCCCCTATTAAAATTTTAAAATTTGGGTAATTAAAATTTGAAATTTTGAAATTTTAATTGTTAATTAAACAAATATGTAATTTGATACCCGTGGGGAAAAAAAAGTGCCCTGTAGGTAAAATGTGGTTAAAAAAATTGTGATGAATTATTATTGAGTTAATGATGAGTGTTAGTGTGAAATTATATTATAGATAATGTTTTGTGTTATATGAATTTCGGATATGGGTGTCTCTGTGGGTGAGTGGTAGCGATGTTAGCCTGTCAGTAGAGAGGTCGTGGGGTTCGATTCCTACCATAGACCCTGGATGTTTTCCGTTGCTTCGTGGGTTGTGGTTGTGTTGAGATAGTGACCTATGAACAATTGATTGAGTATAGACTGTGTGGTTCTAATGGGGATTATATTGCGACATTGGAGATCGCACTAAAGAGGCTGTCAAAAACTTCTCTGTCCATTATAGGTAGAATAAAGAGTGTAGACTATTTGGTGACAATGTCACCAAACTTGTTGACACAAGAAGTGACTTGAAGACAGTTGGCCCCATGGATCCTACAGGGATTTATTTATGGCTATTTTGTGGTGCTTGTGTTTACATTTAAAATGTAGTGGTGTTTATTTAAGCATGTCCGTCCACCAATTGACTGGTGAAAGGTTTGTATATATTCAGAATGTGGTTATGGGAGTGTTTGGGGGGGTGTTAAGAATGTGGTTATGGAAGTGTTAGAGGGGGCTGTTAAGTTCCAATTAATATGTATGCATATACATACGTACATACAATAAGCGCTTGCTTTTTGTTTATAATATTTTTTATGTGGGGGTATTTGTTTTTTGCATCAAATAATCGCATGATCGTTTGGATTTGTAGCTGTGTTGCTTAGTATGACAGATGGTCTGAAATGTTTGTTTACATTAAATATGCATGCTTAATCTTGTTGGTGTTTTTTGTTTATTCAGGTGGATGTGTGGAGAATGAGTCATCATCATAATTTTTGTTTGTTGGTGGGAGTTGGTTAGAGGTTATGTTTACATAAAGAGTCTATACATGTGGCTTGATGTCTGTCTGTCCATATTAAAATCTTGCTTTATCTTGTTTATTTTTTGACAATGGAATTTGATTTTCACAACATTATGAAATTGTAGTGTGTGTATGTGTGTGTGCATATAGTTGCGTATGGGTACATCTACATACATTTGTATGTGTTGTCCTTGATTTTGTGCTGATCGTGCGAATTCTTGCTGTTGCTATGTATCTGAATTTCATCATATTTCTACATGTGGATTGATGTCTGTCCGTGAGAATACATATTTGTGTATGTGAGATGTTCATAGCTTGATGTTTTTTTTTTTCAATTTTTTAGTGTAAGTATGGGGGGGGGGCGTGAGAATTTCTGTCTGTCTGTGGGAATTTCTATATGTCTGAATGTAGGAATTTGAGTCTGTCCATGATTTCGAGGTATGTTGTTAAAATAGTTTGAATTGTTTTTGTAGGCGCCATGTGATGTGCATATGTAGTATAAAATGTTCTCCTGTATGTGACCTTCCCTATATTTTATATGTTTATGCTAAAATCCGTTTGATTACATCTGTGTTTTATAATACTGTGGACGATGAAATTTTTTTATTTTGTCAATCTTATCTTTGTTCTATGTATGTTAAATTCAATTTGTTTATATTTAAAGTTTTAGAATGTTTTGTTTCTATTTGTTTAAGCGTGTCCGTCCATTTTTGACTCAACGTCAGTCGGTTGGAGAACGGTTTGTATATTTTCATTATAGGGTTATGGAAGTGTGAGAGGGGAGGAGGAGCTGTGTAAAGTTCTACTAAATATTCTGAGTACGCAATCGCATGGGCATGAAATTTGACAATATGCGTACATACTTATGTACATATCTACAAATTTATTTGATGTATGCATGTAAATACATACAAATAAGTGTTTGCTCTATGTTTGTTTTCATTTTTTTCAAGTGAGAGCTTTTGTTTTTTGTTGCAAAATATTCGCATGATCGTTTGGATTTGTAGTTGTGTTTAGCTAATAAATATGCTGATATATTTTATTTGAAAAGTGAAATAAGTATTTTGTTGCGGAGGTTTTTTTATGTACAAGTGCATTTCAGTTGTTCAATATTCTAGGACCATAGTATTTATAAGCAGAGTTTTTGAATAGGGTTAATGAACTTGTGATGGATATTTTGATTTCTTTATTTTAATTTAACAATTGTAGATAGATGTTAAGGTGACATTATTATTTTATGGGGTTTTATCTGTCCGACTATTGCTTCGTTGGTGAGACGAAGGTGTCGTTATGGCACCTTCGTTTATTTATTTAAGAAACAGTGTTTCGTATTGCTAGACAAAGGAAATTGAATTTCACAATACATAGTACAAATTTTATTACATGTTATGTTTGTGTATGAGTATTACTTCATCACTTTTCTGTAGGTGTGTGTTGGGTTGAGTGTGTGTACACGATATATGTCTGTTGTGATCGATCTAGTATCTATATAAATTTTGCTATTTTGTAGGTTGTTGTTTATGTATGTATGTATATAAATTTCTTTTTGAGGTTGTACATATTCATTTTTCTTTTAAAATTTTTTAAGTACATATTCTTAATTCTGCTGACTTGGATATTTTTGTTTATCATTTGAACTGTACAGATAAAGATTTTATAGTCTTGAACTTATAGTGGTAGTTGTTGTGCATGTACATCACTATTTTTTATCACTTTGTGTGATTGTTTTGCAATGAGGTCTACACGAGGACCAGAAGATTCATTTTTTTTTGTGAGGAAGTCATGGGAGGTTTTCATGACTCAGGAAATTTATTTTACTATTCGGCGGTTATATTTTTGAGGGCGAAAGGTCTATCAATATACTTGTTACATGGTTGTTGTTCTTTAATTTGAATGCTTATACCTATACATGGAAGACAGGAACATAAGTTATTTCTATCACTTTCACATCCGATATTTTTAATAATTTTAATGAGTTTATTTGATATACAAAGATATTTCTTTACATTTAATATTTTACTAAGTAGGGATTTTACAAGTTAACTTTTCTTTTGACCGCTGGAAAGTAGTAGATGGTATTAGTATTGATGTGTTCTATTGTTTGAGTTTTGTTTTATTTTTCTGAAGCGTGTCATTGAACGTACATATGTATGTATATTACTTAATAATACACACATTTTCTTATACTGATTTGCTAAACAAGCTTAGTTTTTTTATTTTTGATGTGCAGAGTAAAGCTGGTTGTTTTAAAATATCAGCGTTTAATAAAACATTCTAAAAATATGAAAGAAGCAAGTGTTTATTATAGAGATTGTGATGATACATGTTTAAGAAATTTTGATACAAATAAATGCAAAATCTAAGATGAAAGTAATTATTTAGACTTTCTAGTTTAATTATTTGAATGTCAATTCAAATTATTATTATGAATGAGATTCTGTAAAATCTGTTGACTAATTCCATACCGAAACTGAATATACAAATACGTACTATTTTTAAAACTCATATTACTACACATATCCTTGAAAATTCATTTAATTGTAGATATATTTCGGAATATTATTAATCGATATCTTTTTGAATATTATTAAATTACAGGTTGATAAGAAGTCAACTACTAAAATATTTCCATTAGATGCCAGTGCTTAATTCAATACCATAATGGGATAGTCTTAATAAAAACATAAGGGGAGATCTTAAAAAAGCAAATATATAGGCCTTTTATAGTATACATGTACAGATTTCGATTGTATTTAGGAATCAGTGAATATACCAAACTCAAATATTGTTAGATAACTGTAAAAGCATATTCCATTTGCTTGCAGTTATCATATTAAGTATTCCTTTAATTCAACATTAGACATATGTGCTATATATACATGCATATTTAGAATATTTATAAACGAATTTTTAAATAATAATGTATCTATGCATATTCATATTAAAGAAAATTATAGTGAACGATAAAAACGCATTACTAAACTATATTTTATAGACTAATTTCGATTTATATTATCAAGTCATCAAGTTCGAACACACTAGAAGGTTTTTTATACGATGATGGTTGCTATGATGACGTTGCTAACAAAATAACTGAATTGTCAATGAATTCTACTTAATTATATGTACAGGTATCTCCTCGTGTAATCATCTGAATTAGTTTTGAAGAAATGATTACTAATTAGTCATATAGTAAGGTTGATTATGAATATGTTGGAAAAGTATGTACTACATTCAAATGTAGTACTATGATATAACACAGAACTTTGCAAATAAAGCAAATTATCTAAGTTATTTAGTTGAAAACAACTTGTATGACTATGGTATATGTTATTACCTACCATATTCCATTCTTCATTGGATGAAGATTCATAAAATTTTAATTTAGATGATGTAAGGGAAGCTTACATCATTTAAAAACATTTGGATACATATTAGATTAGACCCATAGAAATTTAATTGGTATTAGATTAGACTTAAAATACCATCAAGAGTACACAATTGTCAAAATGCTTTATCATTTTGTGTAGAAAACAAGAAAATTCAAAGCATGAAACAAATTAAATTAATAACGCATTTAAGTAATAAAACAAATACTAGGATCGCCGGGTGACCGAAATTCAAACGGGGATATTTCTGGGGAACTTCTGGAATTTTGAGGATTTTCGGTAAAAAAAATATATTACGCGCATCTATACACAAATATCTTTTTAACAATATACATATGTATGTTTCATTAATAGTGGTGGACAATAAGATACTTAAAAGAGTACGACAAAATTGTGTAGTCTATTTATATATAAGATGTAGCTCACTAACTTTAGAAATATCTAACAATGAATTCAACAAGGATTCATTTCAAATAAAACACATAGAACTCTTAAGTTTAACTGCTCTGAGGGAAATGTTATACCAATTGTTTTGAATGTACTTGTTGTATGACTAGTGAAAATGGGAATGTTACAAAATCTTCCTGAGTTGTAACCGGTGAAAATAATCACATCACAAAACTAGAACAAAACTGATAGGAAAATTCCTTCATTATACAGCAGATTTTGTTCCAAATTAAAATCATTTGTTTAATTTAATCCCTTCTTCCAGAAAAATATTTAAATATTCTTCGATAAATGTGGATTCAAGCACATCCTTTAACTTGAGTATCCACTCATAGAGCATCACAACTAAGCATAGATCTGGATAGAAGTTCATTTGAGATCGATGATGATCTTTCGATTAATTCCCCAGAAAAGCAAAGCATATTTAATTGATATAACTAGATCCTTTATCTAACAGTCCAGGGACCTGAAAGCTGATATATGTGTCTAATGTTAGTTAGTTAAAGTATCCAGACTGTAGAGTAAAGTCTAACGAAATATAACTATATGGAGGGATTAAACACAATCTGATCCTACACAATTCGTTCCTCTTAGATGTCTAGTTGAGTCAAGCTAGATTGCTCGAGTAGCATATGTGGTAAAAAAAGTACATGCAACAACAGTTAGCAAGCAGCTTCCACTCGTTTGCAAAAGCGTGCGAAGCGCTATTGTATCAAAAATATTCATATAAACAATGGTTCGGGATATTTTGTAGATCATGATGAGCCTCAAATTTAACTGAATTATGTGCATATATATGTAAATAGGCGCTAATAGCTAATATGTACGAGTATCTATATTTGATTTATGTGCTTATAGCACTATAAGATCACACATTCTAATTAAGATATTATTATCTTACTGTATGTGGTATATCAAATATATAAGTAAATGAACGAAACGATATAAACAGATTTAATAAGATTTATTTGTAGAGTAAAATTATTGAAATTTAATCAGTATTGAACATAATGATTTATCCTTTTGTATCCAAAATATATGTAAATACCTTTAACACACACTTTAATAAGAAAAACCTCTATCATCAATATACACTTCAGTTCAACAACTACAAACAAAGTTTATCTCAATGCTGTATCTGTTCTTCATACAGAAAATCATTTCAATGATTATCTTTATTCCTAATACTAAACGAGTTAATAGAGATTATGGTAAGTCTAATTGCCATTATAGCTGTTTGATTACAAATCAGTAAATTTTATTACAATATTCTCCAAAGCTAAAATATTGATCCGTCTAGCACCCGCATAAGAATTAATAACAACAAGTCACACAACTAAAGTTGCTGCTAGACATATCAATATTTAGCTTCAATATATGTGTTTGTGTGCGTTTGTTTACAAAAAATGGTTAAACATATACGAAGGGAAATATTGAAGAATATCAAAATGCTTTTGACTTTCATAACAAACGCACACAAACACATATATTGAATATTGATCTGTCTAGCAGCCACTTAAGCACAACTATTTTTTGTAAGCAAACGCACACAACCACATATATGGAAGCTGAATGTGGAAGCTGAAACTTTGATCTAACATGATTCTTCGTGTTGCTCCAAATCAAATTCACGTTGTTTCAACTCAAAAAAAACTTCAATTCAACATGATTTTTTGTATTATTTCAACTTCATTTTGACTTAACTGTAATGCAATATTAAATCAACATGAAATATACTTAATTCAAAAGGATAAATGTCCCTTCAAGATTATTGCAAATCATGTTGAATTACTACCGAAATTAATTAAATTAACCTGGTTTTCGACGATTTTACATTAAAATTTTTCTGTGTGTAATGACTTACAATTCTGTAGTATGCAATGGAATATCCCGAGGAATTTCTTTTAGGCCTCGACCAGAGCAATCGACTATTGTGCCATCACATTGGCACATTGATGGGCAATCGGTGTTCATTCGACATTCTCCAGAAAGCTTTATTCTCATTTCGTCCCAAGAACCTAGAACGTATTCATTGAATTGCAAAATATTTGTAGCATTTTCTTTCATTTACTTACATTTGAATTTTTCATCCCGTAACGTTTCAATGCGCCGCCGGTGCATTCGCTTTGGCGATTCACATCGAGCACCACTTGTTTCAATTGGATTTTTATGTAAGTAATCGGCTAACCACCTCAGATTGCAGTCACACACAAAAGGATTTTTGGCTAGGTGCCTGTGTAAAGATATCAGAAAATGTTTTTATTGGCTGTTTACATATTACGTAACACATTAATGGAGGGTCAGGGGTTAAAAATAGTGAAAAATTCATTACGTAACATACCAACTGCCCTTAGGAAAATATCAATATATATAATCAATCTTTATTATAGAAATATATATGCACTGTAAAAATAGGATCTTACACAGAGAAAACAGATTGGTTGAAAAACTGTTAGAGCTATTCAATAATACTTTCAATAATCATTTTTCCATTCTTAATAATAAATATTAACAAACCCAATAATTTGTCTTTATTTATAGCTGTAATTCTATATTAAGAGTGGAAACAAGTTGTCCACAGCCGACACATTGATTTACCCTTATCAATTTAAGTTGCTGAAATTAATTTATAGATTTGGAAGACATAACTAGCTTTACTCATATATCAGTAGTGTATATTAGGGATGGCAACTAAAAAATCTATTAGAGTATGAACTATTTTTACTTCTACTATATTTTCAGTTGTAACTTCCAAATATATAATAAAAGAAACTTGTTGTAATAAAATTAATAAAAATCGATAAAATGGTGATCAATGTTAAGTCAGTATGACATACATACATGCATAAATTAAATTAAATAATTTAGAAATTGTGTTGAAAATGTTTTATTTAAAAATGAAAGTTATGAATATTATTTATTTGGGCTCAAGGTCACTGTTTTTATTTTTAATAAAACTCTTATTTTTCGTTTTATCAAATATTATTTATTTAATTTTCACTGAAAGTGAGCTTTGCATTCTCTAAGCTTAATGAAAGTTATGTTTATTGAGGAAACATAGATGCTACGGATGGTTCTATTCAGTTCCAAATAATGGTATGTATATACATATGTGTTAAAACGTTTACAACAGAACATGTTCTAATGAAATGCTGATGCGCATCTAAATTAAAGACTTTTTTTCAGCTTGAAGCTCTAACTATGTGCACATACTCCGTTCAATTCTGGAGTTGACACCTTACTAAGCCTGATGAAGCAACGACGATTAAGCTTAACCCAATTTAATGCCTTGCGCCTGTGAACATTCTTAGCTTGTTGATATCTTGCAGGTAAGAAATTGATTGATTTTGATGATTTCATTCCTTCAAAAATTAATTATGTAAATTGCAGGCAACCTTGGAAAAGTTAGCATATAGAAGGCAAGTAACATCCTGCCAATATAAATATTGCAATATTCTAATAATCACATTTATAAATGTATTTGTTCTTGTACTTGTATTACAAATGTGTTTATGGTTTTTGTTTAAGCTAAAATACATTTAAAATTTAAACTTTTGATTTTTATTCACAATAGTATTTTATTATAATTGGGTTTCTGACATATTCAGTCCTCGAAATCGAATTCATTCGTACTGATACTACATTTAACCGGCAAAATTCGATTGGCAACAAATTCGGTTGCCACAATGAATCAGTTTTCTCTGTGTAATGTTCGTAAATATCCAGTTAAAAATAGTAATGTATACAGAAAAAACAGATTAGTAAATTTATTTCTGATTGAGTTGTATAATATTCTAATCTGTTGTACTGCTTTATTTTACTTAAAATTTAGCCTTTTTCTAAATTCAGTTTCCTTATAATTGTGTTCGAGAATTTTCCAATTGGATCTGTAGTTTTAAACTTTGGGACTGATTTTTCTATGGCTGCGTTTATAAGTTTGTCTAACCGAAGTAGGCAGTAGTCTATTTCCGAATTTGAGAGATTTCTGTCATTTGGAACACTAATACTGTGACGATGTTCGTTTACGATGCTGTTTATAAATTTCTTCTAATTTGTCTTCTTAAAATTTAGCTTTAAGTTTGGGGAACACCTGAAAAAAGTAAAGGCATAGTCATTTCCATTATTTAATATCTTAATTTTCAATACCCTGTGATCGCTGTCATAATCTAGAGTCCATAAACAGTTATGTGTATTGTTTTCTGTAAATATATTTAAACGTGAATCTGCGATACACATGTCTAGAAAAGACCCGCCTATTGGGAATGATGGTTCTATAGAAGCATAAAACCTACGTCTGAAATGCAACTCATTACTTGAAAGCCATTCTTTTAACAAATTTCCCTTTGTATTCGATGTGTTATTACCGCAGTCAGTGTGCCTACCATTTAGATTACCTCCTTATATGTAAAAATTGTTAAGGTTCTGTAAATCTAGAAGTTAAAAAAGCTGTTGTAATTCGTTTTTAAAATAACTATTATTATTGCCTGAGGGATAGTAAGTTGATATAATAATTAATGTTTTATTTGCAACTAATGGTATTTTTACTATACATGTTTCCAAACATTTAAATGAGTTAGTGAAATGATTATAGTAATTCTTATATTTAATGTCATTCTTGATTAGAATTGCCGTTCCTCCACCTCTTTCATTCCTATGACATTATAGTTTTTAAATCTGGCTTTGTATCTAGCATTCAATATATTTTCATCTAGTAGAACTAAGTCAGGTTTGTGTAAATTTATAAATTTACTCAGATCATACCTCCTGCTTAGTCCTATTAAAGAATTTACATTAATTTCTATTATGTTTAAGTTTCTTACAACTATTTCCGCCATTTTTAAAATATTAGTTTAGTTTTCTAGCATCGAGAATATAGAATCTATTATCGATGCTTGTAAGTGCAGTTGCTTTTGTAAATTTAAAATTTGGTTACTAAGGTTCTGCATTGAGTTTTTGAATTCTTCTAATGCAAGATTTATTGGGTTAGTGTTGTTAACATATTGAAAATTATCATTTCTTAAAACATTTGCAAAGGTAACATTTGGGTTTATATTGTACGATTGTGCAGTGCTCTTTATTCTCCTCTCTGACAGACTTTGTTTTTTTATTCTCAGCTTCTGTTAGATATCTTTGTACTTGTCGCATCCTTTGTACGATGCTGGATGTCCATACTTATTGCATAGCACGCAAAATATTTTTTTCTCTCGGTTTCAGCTATTTGCTTAAGGGAACATTTTCCAATCGCGTGCTCCTCATTACATTTGACACACCTTGTAGGTAAAAAGCAATTTGAAGCACTGTGGAAAAAGCCTTGGCAGTTTTTACATTGATATATCTCCGATTTCCTTAAGGCCTCCCAACGAAAGCCGTTAATGTTTTTATAATTATTTGCAATACTTTCAGTACTTCTTTGTACTAAAGACATTGGTTGATCTATATCATTACCCAGCAAAAAAAATCGGAACTAGTTCCAAAGGTTTACAATTTTCATTGAATACCAATCACTACAGACACTGAATTTATTATTTTAAGGCTGTTGTTTATGTCAAAAATTGTTCTAGACAACCTTTTAAGCGCATACCAATCAGCTCTTTGGATCACTTCCGTCCTATGACAAGCACGTGTTAATTTCATTGATGTTTCACCAGAAATAGAACTACTTTGAGCGAGTTCATCAGTGCTGTAACTAATGATTTGTATGTTCATTTTTTGCTGGGTATTTATTGATTTTTTTTGTTGTGAATTGACTCACTTTTACAAATTTTAAGTTTTCATTTTCGAACTTTTTTAGCTCACTTAGTATTGTTGAAGGATCAGTTGTACCACATAAACCTTTCAGTACATACGTTTTTGTATTGGTATCTTTAGGCGTAAATGTGAAAAATTTTTCGTTAGTTTTTTGTAGGTAAGCTTTTTCTCTGTTGTAGTCGATCATATTAGTCATGAACAGAGCTATTTTTTTTTATTTTTGAATTCTATAATTTTGAATTCCTTAATTTTAAGTCCATTTGTAATAAAATCTGTAAGTTCATTGGGTACCACATCGAATATATTTAGCGGTGGATTTTTTTTATTTTTTGTTTTCATTCTAGTGTTCTCATTAGTTAAATTGTTTTGTTCATTTAATGTAATATTCTGCAAACCGCTACGCGATGTACTTGCATTGTTGTTACTTCTCAGCACATGCTTTTCGATTTTTTTTATATATTCACCGTTGTTTCATTATTCATGTTGTTTTTACTTTTAGGATTTTTTTTCTCAATATTTAATATTGTAATATTTTTTGTAATGTTTTTGTCATTATTTGTGGTTGAGTTTTGAGCTTAAGGCTCACACATTACTTTATTTCTGAATGTTTTTACGAACCTTATTATATATATTTTTTTTGAACAATAAATAAAAAGAATATACATAGTTAATAAGTTTATACACCGACAAGTTTTTTTTCAATAAATTCACTTGCACAAATAAAAAAAAGAGCATTGATCTCCGCTGAACGTCCGTCTTTCATGACAGTCACGATTTTGATTTCACAATTGACGCGTTTTTGCGCTCTTTTTAGAAATACTGACTTGCATATTGGATAGTTTGACATGGTAACGACGACATGTACATATATACTACTTTATTTATTTATTTATTTAATTTAATTATCCATTTCCTGTGCAACAAGATTGCTCTTGTATTTAGAGCACAGGAAAGCATGGTTCAATTATTACATTTGACATAAAACAGTTTGTAGATATAATAAACAAAACTAAGTTACTATATATAATAATAGGTACAAACTAATGATAAAAGGCAAGAGATAACATTTCAACAATCAGAAAAAATGAATTAAATAAAAAAGAAAAATTTTTAAGACAAAAAAATAAGTATATAAAACTCAATCAAGAAAAATAGGTAATATTGACTTTGGGCTTGTGGCAGAAGATTCCAAGGACGTGACGCGTACAAGAAGAACTGCCATTCAGACAAAAGATAGCGATGGCACGGGACGATAATCTTTTTCCCTCTAGAGATCTTGCAAATCTGATTTTGTCATAAAGATATCGGGGGGTTTGAGAATAAATAATTTTATGTAAAAGTAAAAGAACGCGAATCTTAAGAAGATTTTCAAAAGATACACCGTAAAGCCTTGAGGAGAAACAAGAAACATGATCATACTTTCGTAAACCGTACACATATCTTAGTATATTTTTGTATAGCAAATTTAGCTTTTGTTTACTAGCGGAATCACAACTAGCAAAAAGTTCACATGCATAAAGTAAGCCAGGGATAAGATAGGATTTGGCAAGAAGTTCTCTTATATACAAGGGTGTATAAAACTGGGAAGACCATAAAGACCTCAGCTTCACATATATTTTACCCACAAGTGTGTTGACATGGGTCGACCAGGTAAGATTATTATTGAAAACTATACCGAGGTTTTTAGCTGTATTTACAACTTCAATTTTTTCACCATTTATTAAAATATCAACATTATTAACAGGACTAATCGTTCTTTTGTGAATTATTATACACTTAGATTTTAACGGGTTTAGCAAAATTCCGTTCCCCCTGCGCTTTTAAAGTCGCCTTTTTAGTCATTTAGTAAATAGAATGGGGTGAAATATCTATGCACTGCATTAAAAAATAAAAAAATAACAGCTTATTTTAATAGTGGCGAATCAGTGACGTAGACTGCAAGAACACTTGATATTCATTAAAGTATAATGTCGAGAATTATAAATCGTTTTCATGCTTCACGCACTTTGGCTATAAAACATACTAGCAAACGGTCCATGCAATAATACCTACAATAAAAAAGGATCATGTGAAACGGTCTATTATTCCATTTATTTCATGAACTAGACCGATGCCATAACCACAGAATCTTCACTGTGCCTTAAGTATAACGTGGATTATGATGTCGTCCTTTTTGGTCTTCGAGCTATCCTAATGCATCGGAACCTTTTAAGTGAAATTTAGATTTATCGGAGAAAAGTACATTTTTTTATTGTGCGGTAGTCCAGTTAATATTTTCCTTAACGAAATCAATTCTGGCCTGATTATTTTTCCAAAGGTTTTTGTAGTTCTTTGGATGGTTCTGGGAATAACGTATAACGATAGTTAAGTTACAATGGACTTTAACAACACTAGAGGATCTTTCTTTAGTGTACGTGTTATTGTCTGGCCCTGACATATGCTAGTTTTCCGTGGACGACCAACCTTTTATTTTACAACCAATGTGCCTGAAGCACGAAAACGACTTATAGTTCTCGAAATTATGCTTTTATGAACATCAAGTTTTATTTGTAATCTACGTCACTGATTACTAAAATAAGTTGTTATTTTTTTAAATGCATTGCATAACTATTTCGGGCCATTTCAATTAGCAAATGACTTAAGCGGCCCACACACTTGCAATATAATTGTGCAATTTTTCGTGTTGTACAATAATATCGCCAATATGTATGCCATATTCGAAGATGGTACAATATATTGGTCATTTTTTATTTTTATTGTACAATGACGAAAATCGTCTAATGTTTGGCAACATTGTTCAGTATTATGTTTACTTCTTCATTGTCAGGAAAATTGTGCAATATTTTCTTTAAAAATATTGGTCCATTTATTGCATAGTAGATGTCAAAACTACAATAATATGTACAATAACATATGCAATAATATTATATAATGGATGGGCCGCTTTAAAAGAGTACGGCGACTTTAAAAGTGCAGAAACAAGTGGTAAGAAAATAAATACAAGTTTTCTCTATAGGATTGATTTTTGGAAATAAATATTGGCGTTTGTTGTTGGCACTTTCTCACCATTAGATATAAAAATTAATATTTAATAATGAAACAGAACTGCAACTTCAGGCAAAAACGCTGTCAAATAAACAGGCCCGAAACTAAAACGACGACAATAGCTTCAAAATATTCTAATATTTATTTTCTTTTGTTTTTATTTTTAATATGAAAAATATATGAAATTTTATTAAAACACGGCAACATTGTTGAGAGAATGAGTAGCTAAAACTGAGAGCTTAAGAAAAATCGTTCTCAAAATAAAATACCCAGTGGTAAATTAAATGAGGTACTTAGATAATAATCAATGATGTCAGGATGACGTTCTAAGCGAGCAATCTAAGTACTTAGATTACCAGTGGTAAGTGTAACGAAGTACTTAGATAATAATCAATGATGTCAGGATGACGTTCTAAGCGAGCATTTAAGTACTTAGATTGTAAGGTACGTGTTCTAATATGTCATTTACTAATAATAGCTTCGATTATTTTGTATTGTGTATGTGAGTATTTCGTTGTAGTTCATAGAATTTATCCTTTATATGTTCAAAGTAAAAAATTGTGGCCTACTTTTGGGATATATTTCAACGACAAGCTCGCTTACAGTTCCAATTATTATGTAAACGCACAGTAGCAATAGGTACAAACATCGTAGCTTACTTTGTAAGCGAGAGCGCACCGATTAAACAGCCTATGACACGCTTATGATTAACCTAAGTGCGAAAATAAGCCAAAGCATCATCACTAGCAGCTACTAAATATTGCTTACATCAGCGATTACGTAATGCGTATTTTTACCACTGGTTTGTAATGTACGTGGAATCTAATAGGTCAGAATTTCATTGTATTTCATAGAATTTATCCCTTATATGTACATAGTCAAAAATCGTGGCCTACTTTTGGGCTTTATATAAACAACAAGCTAGCTTACAGTTCCACTTATTATGTAATCACATAGTACTGACATCGTAGCTTATTTTTTAAGCGAGAGCGCACCGATTAAACAGCCTTTGACACGCTTATGTTAAATATAAATAGGAAAATAAGCCAAAGCGTCATCACTACCTGCTACTAAATATTGCTTACATCAGCGATTATGTAATGAGTATTTTTACCACTGGGTAGATTCTATTTCATGACCAGCGTTGCCAAATGTGCAGATATATCTGTATTTTGCAGTTTTCCTAAGCATGAGCAGTTTTGAAGTATTTTGCTTAAAAACCCAGTTTTTTCCAGATTTTACATTTTTATTTTTTGCTTTCAAATTTTTTATATTAATTCCAATTTTTAAATCCATAATTTTACTTTTTTAATACAACAATGTAATGCAAGCCGGAATTCACACTCATTTAGGTCTAAGAAAGTTTTGTTTTTCTATATGGAGTTTGCAATTATACGAGCCCTAACAACTATTAATTCGTATACCTAAAATATTTTCAAGAATCAACATTAAAAGCAACATATTTAAAAAAAATAATAATGACTGCTCCTGAAAAGTTAAATTTTCTAAAAGGTTGGCCTCTTATCTTTAAATTTATGTAAAGATTTTAGTGCACATTTACATAAATGTTAAAAAAACATAAACTAAAATTAAAGTCCATTATTTGTATAACAAATTATCTAACCACTATTTTTTCGTTCAGTGTATAAATTCGCCTTAAAGTTACATGAAAAATTAGATCAGGACGATATAATGAAAATTTATTGTTATAATAAAAGAAGAGAGATTTCAGAGCACTAAAAGGGTAATTTTTTAAAAATAATGAACTTTAGTTTTAGTTTGTGTTTGCAAAACATTTATACTAATATGTACAAAACTCTTTTTATACTAAAGACAATAAAATCGTCTTTCAGAAAACTCAACTATTAGTCAATATTATTTTTTAAAATACGTAGTTGTAAATGTTGATCTGTAAAAAAATGCTCGGTGTATGAATTAATAGTGATTAGGGCTAGTAGTTCATAGTAAAGTTTTTTTCAGAATTCTCTTGGCGAAATTTTTAGTGATTCATACAAACGAAAAACTACAGTTTCTAACCAAAAAAAAAAAATAATAATAACTGTATACCTCAAATAAAATCTTACATACGGAAGGATACCGCTCTGTTCTTTCAGCCGAGTCGATTTTAAAACGAGTTATTTTTCAAAACCGAATAATTTTTAATTCAGTAGAAAATGAGTACAGATAAAAATTGTATACGTTAAAAATATCTAAAATATGCAGATACAGGGGAAAAAATAATAAGAAAATAGAAAAACAGTATTCCACGGTTAATTATCTCGCCAAAAATGCCAAAATATTTTTGGGTAATTATGCGGCGAAAGCATTTAAACGAATACGCTTAACTACCTCATAGAGGTAATTAACCGAATATGTTTAATTACCTCAGGGAGGTAATTATACATATATGTGTAGTATGGAAAATAAATAACAAAACACTCTTATTAAATTAAGTTCGATTGGAATCTATTAAACTTTTTTTGCAACCTTCATACATTGCCAAACGTTGGCTACTAAATTAGCTTAAAATCTTTATTTTGAAAATAGTATGTGATGGAAATCGATTACGAATGAAAATCGGCACAAAAAAGAAAGAAGCTGTGTACGAAAAAACGTTAAATCACATGCTTCATAGGAATTTGTAAATGAATCAGCTAAATCTAAAAAAGATAGCAATAAAAAACAATGGATTTTGCTCTTAAATTTTATCTCTACTGGTTTTTGAGATGGCTTGTCATATCCTACTAACAAAAGCGTACGCATACATACATACATATGTACTTATGATTAACATTTAAATAGTATTGAGGTAATTAAACGAAAAAATTGTGGGGACATTTTATTTTGGGAGTTTAATTTTTAAGGCAATAACCCGAATTAGGTAATTAAGCGTATAGCAATTAAACGTGGACTTTTGTTTGAAAAATGTAGGGAAAAAATCGGGGATTTAAACTCAAAGTAAATAAGCGTGAAATGCATTTAAGCGTGGGGTAATTAACCGGGGAATACTGTAATAGAGAAAAATTTGTTTTATTTCATCAAATATATTTTTGATCATGTAAAGTTTATTCATATATATATAATATATATATATATATATATATATATATATATATATATATATATATATATATATATATATATATATATATATATATATATATATATAATATATATATATATATATATATATATATATATATATATATATATATAT
>OY101450.1:72542502-72575002 GCA_956483635.1 Panzeria rudis
ATTTTGTATTATTTGTATTTGTAATTTTTTCTTTAAATACCATAAGTTTTTTAATAAAATGCATGATTGAACCTTTATCATTCATCAAGCCAACATCGTGTCTTTCATTTTCAACAAGTCAGTGTCCGTTGTTCTTGTGTACCACTTGAACAACTGAATTGAACAGCTTGAATTATCCTTGTGAACTACTCGGATAATAAACCCCCAAATATCAGAATAACTTGGTGAACCACCAAGTTATCCCAGGATTATCAAGTTGAGCAAGGCAAACGAGCCTGCGCTTAACATTTTGGCGACCGAGAGAGGACACCGGGTTTAGGAAAACCTAAAGTCCTTCAAGCGAACAATTCAAAACCAATATACCAGCTGCCAACCACAAACCAACAAGCAGCCTACTACAACTCTCAACTAGCCTCCCAAGGACATCAACAAAGCAATATGGAAACCGCAGAGCAGCTTCTTCACCAACTGAAGGAGACCGGTGAGCGTATCGCCACCATTATCCGCAACTTTACCAAGGACCCAGTTATCCGCAAAACCTCAACGTACTACAAAGAACGATTGTCCCGGCTGACTACAGCCTGGACAGAATTCGACGAGGCAGATACCAAATTACGGACTCTAAAGAATATTGATATGGAAGATGAATACTTCACTGCAGACCGCTATAATCAAATCCAGTCAATGGCATCCAAATATATAGCTCTGATGGAACACGAGCTCACTTGCCAAGACAACGGAGCAATCACCAAAAACCCTAATGATCCACCGTCAAATGGGGACGACCAGCCCGAAATCATTAAAAACCCCCCATCCACGAGACTACAACCTAGAAGTGGCCACGATGGTTTAATCAGCCGCTCCATAGGAAAGATGGCTGCTCTGGCTAGACAGCTAGAAGGCCTTCAGTTGCAGTCAGGTCAGGATGGGCCTTATTACGATGTTAAAAAAAACACCATCACCAAACTATGGCAGCAGCTAGAACTACTTAATGATGAAGTGTTGGATAAATATCCCGATCCAGACCTCGCTGGTTATGATACAAGCAGATACATCCACCTCGAACAAGCCGCTCAGCTAGCGATCATCCAGCTTACCACGGCTAACAACAATCACCAGTCATCCACAGAGACTATGTCTAGACCATCTACCCTACCATTGCCCTCAATCACTATCTCTAAATTTGAAGGTGATTATATGAAATGGACATCATTTTCTGACTTATTTAAGAAAACTGTTCATGAGCAACCGATGTCAGACGCTCACAAAATGTTTTATCTGAAGACCAACGTTACTGGTGAAGCAGCGAAGCTTATTAATCATCTCGCTGTTACTACAGACAATTACAAAGCCCCTTGGCAGCTACTACAGGATCGGTATGATAACAAACGACTAATAGTGGCAACAGCGGTTCAGAGACTGCTAGACCAACCATCCGGTGCATCGACATTAATGGCCGTTAAGCGATTGCACGATACAACGAGGGAATGTCTGGCAGCTCTTTCTAATATGGGGCTGGAAATCTCGACATGGGATCCACTCCTAGTTCACCTTCTGGTCAAAAAGTTGGACAAAACGGTATACACTCAATATGAGCAATCGATCACCAAGCCAAAGGAAATGCAACCAGTCAGCCAGTTTCTTACCTTTCTGGAGAACTACTTCCACACTCTGGAGGCAATGGGACACAAAGAGAAGACATTTTCTCCTGCAAACAAAACATGCACGCTTACGGCCCATCCCCGCCATGAGAACCAACGATGCCTAGTTTGCAAGCAAGAATGTCACCCATTGTATAGATGCAGAGAATTCATCCAGCTAAGCCCTGCAGACAGACTAAACTTGATACAGAAACATAAACTGTGTGTTAATTGCTTTAGTCACAATCATTTGACCAAACAGTGCACAATTTCAGGCCGCTGCCAGAAATGTAGAAAAATGCAGAACACCCTGGTACACTTGGAACAAGCCCCGCAACAGAATTCAATATCCAGAAAGCGTAACAAATCTAAGGGGGAAACAGAGTCAGCCAATGAAGTAGGTACAACGAATAACTCCTCAACACAACACGCGACATCCCTAGTCAGCACACCAACAAAAGTTGAAAGCATGGCGGGAAGTTACACTAACAAAAGACCATATGTTCTACTGGGAACAGCGTTGATAAAGGTCAAGGCTAATGGTTTGGAAACGGAATGCAAGGCAATCCTTGATTCAGGATCACAAGTCAATTTGATCACAGAACGATTAGTCAACCGGCTTGGACTCCCAGCAAGGACTACTTCTGTTTCAATCAACGGTATTGGAAAAAACAGTACCAAGGTTCAACACCGAGTCAACCTTACGCTACAATCTCGGATCAACAATTTTTCAACACGGCTTGAAGCATTCGTATTGCCGCAAATTATTTCCCCTCAACCCGCTCAATCGCTTATAATTGACAGGTGGTCAATCTCCAGCAACGTAGCATTAGCGGACCCAACTTTCAATCGTCCAGAAAAAATCGATATTTTGTTAGGGGCGGAATATTATCATCAACTACTCACGATCGGACAAATCAAATTAGGCAAGGACCTTCCACTGCTTCAAAATACAACTTTCGGATGGATCGTATCGGGAAAGGTATCTGGTGAACAGCTCTCATCAGCAATCTGCGGAGTCTTAACTGAAGAGGATAAAATGAATACAGCTATTGAGCGATTTTGGAAACTCGAGGAGGTTGAAAGAAGAGAGCAAAATTTATCACCTTTTGATGCACAGTGCGAAGCACATTTCAATCAGCATACCACACGTGACAAAGAAGGTCGATTCATAGCACGACTGCCGTTTTGTGCTGAAACATCTTTATTAGGGTCCTCACATAGTATCGCATTCAACCGGTTCCTCGCACTAGAGCGTCGATTATCAAAAGACGCTTTATTGAAGGAACAATATGCGCTATTTATAAAAGACTACGAAACAATGGGGCACATGTCGAAAATCAATATAGACGAAGTAAAGGGGCATAAATACTTTATTCCTCACCACTGCGTTTTGCGACCCGAAAGTACTACAACTAAACTCAGAGTAGTCTTCGATGCGTCAGCAAAAACATCCTCAGGAAAATCCTTAAACGATATTCTGCACACTGGACCACCCCTACAAAATGATCTATTTACGGTTCTATTGCGATTTCGGCTGCCGCAGTTCGTATTCACCACAGATATCGAGAAAATGTACCGCCAAATCTATATCCACCCCAAGGACCGACAGTACCAGATAATCCTCTGGCGAAACAATGCCTCTGAGCCCATTAGTTATTTCCAATTAAATACCGTTACTTATGGTACTAGACCAGCACCATATCTGGCAATCAAATGTTTGAAGGAAATAATCCAGGATAATAAGATGCAAGCTCCATTGGCAGCCAGTTTCTTGGAAAAGAACTTTTATGTCGACGACGGGCTGGGTGGAGCTGATAGCTTGAATACAGCCCTAGAAACTCAGCGCCAGCTGCAAGACGTCCTGGCTAAGTACGGGTTCCATCTACGAAAATGGTGCGCTAATCATGCCCAGCTGCTCCGCAACATTCCGAGTTCTGACCAAGAAGTCAGTCTTGACTTCTCAGACGAAACTGATTACACGAAAACACTTGGATTGGTATGGGTACCTAAAGATGACCTGCTTAAAATCAAGGTCAACATTCAACCAATTAAAGCCGTGACTAAAAGAACAGTCACATCAGACTTGGCGCGTATCTTTGACCCACTAGGACTACTGTCGCCAGTAGTTGCCAAAGCAAAAATGTTTATCCAGGAATTATGGACCTTGAATCTTTCATGGGACGAGGCTGTTTCTTCCGAATTAGACTCACGCTGGCGAACCTTTCGAAGCCACCTAAGTGAACTTGAAAGTTTTCAAGTGCATCGGCATATCTATAAAGGAGCTCTTCCTAGCAAGACTCAACTTCATGTTTTTACCGATGCCTCCGAAAAAGCGTATGGCGCTGCAATATATGTGAGAACAATTCTACCAAACAAAACAATAAGAGTATACTTGTTATGTGCGAAATCACGGATAACTCCGCTCAAGCAGCAAACGCTGCCTAGACTAGAACTATGTGCTGCACAATTGGGTGCTAACTTAGCTGCAAAAGTGAAACTAGACTTGGATATGAATACATCGCCTACATTCTATTGGTCCGACTCAAAAATAGTCTTATCGTGGATACATTCAAGATCTTCTTCATTTCATACATTTGTGGCAAATCGAATCGCTTCAATTCAAGAAAACACGCTACCTGAGCAATGGCGACATGTAAGTTCTAAAGAGAACCCAGCGGACATCATATCAAGAGGATTGGATCCACAACAGTTACAGCATACACCCCAAT
The DNA here is from genome assembly GCA_956483635.1 of Panzeria rudis. Classification (NCBI taxonomy): domain Eukaryota; kingdom Metazoa; phylum Arthropoda; class Insecta; order Diptera; family Tachinidae; genus Panzeria; species Panzeria rudis. Next base: position 72,546,875 of record OY101450.1, read on the forward strand.
GGATGTATGGGCCATTTTTTCTTCATGGTGACGAGAAACATTGGCCTCCCAGTTTTGGACTAGATCCTAATTTTCCGACCCCTGAACAGAAGCAAGGATCTTACAACTCACTCATTGCTGTCAATAGTGAAAACTTTGTGCACAGCATCAACCACCGAAATTCACTAAAAAGGCTCCAACGTATCATAGGATACATTTTAAGATTCATTAAAAACGCCAAGACTTTCAAGCCCGAGCGACAAACCCAACAAACTCTCACACCTCTTGAACTTCACGATGCACTTGCCATCATTGTTCGAACCACCCAACTATGCACGTTCACAGAAGACATTCAGCAGCTGCAACAGAAAAGGGAACTTAAGGGATCGAGTCAAATAAAAAGCTTATCCCCATTTTTAGACGAATATAACATTCTAAGAGTCGGAGGCAGATTAGAAGCATCCACGTTATCATTCAATGCCAAACATCCAATGTTGCTTCCTTATAACGACACAGTAAGCAAACTAATATTTGAGTCGACACATAGGGAAAACAAACATTGTGGCCCTGGAGCACTTCTAGCAATCGTAAGACAACGTTTTTGGCCCATTAAAGGCAAACATTTGGCTCGGGAAACTGTGCACAAATGTGTGCAGTGTGCACGAGCGAAACCAAAACTTCTGCAGCAAATTATGGGAAACTTACCAGAAGCAAGAGTAATGCCAGCAAGACCCTTTATTAATGCAGGAGTTGACTACTGTGGTCCAATCTGGGTTCACTTCAAAACCCGAGGAAAGCGACCCCAGAAGGCGTATATTGCAGTATTCTGCTGCTTTTCCACAAAGGCAGTTCATCTGGAGCTTGTAACAGACCTCACAACCGACGCCTTCATTGGAGCCCTCAAAAGGTTCATCGGCCGAAGGGGTCACTGTCAGCATCTCTACTGTGACAACGCAACAAACTTTGTGGGAGCTCGGAATCAACTAGAAGAGTTGTCAACTGCTCTTTTCGCCACAGCTGCCCAAGAAAAAATTCAACAAGAGTGTGCCAGCAAAGACATCAGCTTTCATTTCATACCTCCACGAGCCCCGCACTTCGGCGGACTATGGGAGGCTGCAGTCAAATCCGCAAAAAGGTTACTTGTTAAAGAAATGGCAAACGCGTCTCTGACCTATGAAGAAATGGAAACCGTGATAATAGAAGTCGAAGCAATCCTTAATTCGAGACCGATTGCACCGTTGCCGAATAATCCGAATGATGAGGCTGCACTGACACCAGGCCACTTTTTGATTGGTGAACCTCTTACAGCACAAGTGGATGCAACTGCCAGGTCAACTTCAACAACTCTTACAAAACGATGGGAGCTAGTATCACAAATAAAACATCAATTTTGGAAACGATGGTCGCAGGAATACCTCAGTGAACTCCAGCAGCGGAACAAGTGGCAAACCAAGGCTCAAAATTTGCAACGGGGTACCATAGTTATAATTAAAGACAACACACCAGTTATGAAATGGCGTCTGGGAAAAGTAACTGATATATACCCCGGTCCAGACGGACTCGTCAGAGCAGCTGATGTAAAAACATCTGGTGGTATCGTTAAGCGAGCAATTCACTTGCTGGCTCCTCTTCCTGTGGAGCCACCAGAAACAAATGTTAGCCATGAAACAACAGATGAGAAACCAACACGAAAAAGAGACAGTTCACCCAAGAGCAAAACCTTAAATGAACCACCCTCAAAACGTTGTACTCTAACCGCAACAGGTCTGCTAATACTCGTAGCATCACTTCTCCCTTTAATCCTATGTCAACAAGTGACGTACACCCAAATAACCAGCAACCCTGGATTACATTTCGAAAATATTGGCCAAGTTAAACCTGTCATCGCTGAATGGAAGCTCCTTATTTATTTTGAACTGACACCGTTCTATAACGAATTAGAGCTTTTAAAGAATGGTACATCTGCGCTGAACAGGGCCTGCAATTACTCATCCCTTAATCATCAATGCAACGGACTTCTATCCCATTTTCAAGATCTCAGGGATGAAATGGAGCATGGTTTAGAAAATTTCATAAGAAGGAAGCGACGCGGAGCAATAGACATCGTTGGAAATATAGCAAACTCCTTGTTTGGCGTTCTAGACTCCAAATATGCAGCAGAAATGACCGATACTATTAATAGTATAAAAACCAACGAAGCCCACTTGCAGAGACTTCTGCGGAATCAAACATCGTTTCTCGACTCAACCCTCAATCTCATGAAGCAGTCTGAACAACGCACGCAAGATAACTTCGAAAAAATGAACGGTAAAATAAACAAACTACTCTACCTGACAAACAACGACAGCTACCAGCGATCGGAAGTCATTTTATCACTGAGTGTCCAGTTACTTACAATTGCTAATAATCTGCAAAAAATGCATACATCTATGATCACGTTGTTAGCGGACACTTACCATGGTCGAATTAGTCCGGTTCTACTAACCCCACAACAATTTTCGGGTGAAGTCGATAACATAAAGGCGAACCTTCCCACAGATCTAACACTACCAGTTGCAGACATTATTCATTTATATGGTGTAGTCACCGCTCACACAGCAATCTCAACTCAGCACATTATTTGCACCTTGTTCATTCCTCTAGCCCATCAAGGGCAATATGACCTATTTTATATTACTCCAGTACCACAGCTAATGAACGACACTTTAGTGGCTATCATACCAACAACTAAAATGATAGCTCTCAACGCCCATCGTGATGAATATTTCGCTCTAGATGATTCGAAGCTAAGTAACTGCAATAGACTTGAGCATAACATTTTCTTATGCCCACACATTCAAGCTGCATATCATCGAGGCTCTCAAATTTGTCGCTGTGAGATACATTTATTCAACAATGAATCCGACTCAAGCTGCAACATAGAGTTGATAAGCAGCAACAACGTATGGTACCAACTTTATAACAAGAACCAGTGGCTACTCGCAACTCAACAGCAACTAAAACTAAGCACAGTATGCAAGGGTGAAAGCAGTTCTCAATTTCTGAAAGGTACTGGATTGCTCACGCTTCCAGCAGGATGTGCAATTAAAACTGATGTTATTACCATATACGGGCATCGAACCATCTCATCAAACTTGCATACATCATATACAAGCAATGGGATTACATTCCTTCATCTCCAAGAAAACGTAAACAACATGACACAATCCCTGTCATATACTTCGACAATTGAAAAAATAGCCCACCTGCAGAAAGAGATCAGGGCACAACGACAAGAATTTCCTCTAGCAACAACCCATAAAGTACATAGCTTAACAATTAGCTATATTGGACTGGCCTTGATTTTAGCAGTAATAGTTGCCCTGATAGCAAAACAAAGATTGACGAGAAGACGTGACCCGCTCCCCGAAGCACCACAACCGTCTCCACGATCCAACTGGAATGTTTCGTTGGAACCAACACCTTAACCCACTTCAAACTAAATTGCCGGAGATCGCACATTCCCACTTTCCAGCCCCCTTGGGGCCGCAATATGTTAATTCCTTTGAGTTTTTTTTTTTATCTTGTATTAAAAATAAAAAAAACAACTCTCAATAGAATTAAGAATACTTGAACAAAATCCGTACTTCTTTTTTTTTACGTTCTTCTTTTTTTTCCACATTTTTGACGTGAGAATTACCGCGTCTGCAAAATTCGTAGCTAAATTAAAACAAAATATTTATTCACACATGCTAAATCAAATAACTCGTCAGACGAAATTTAATACCTGTTTGGCTTTTACAGTCAGTGGGAAAATAATTTGCTTATTTAATTCACCAGCCAGACAGTTCTGAAATCCAATATCTGGGAAAATAATTAGTGCAGCAGAAGAGTGAACGGTTTCCGGCCTACTAAAAATTCTTCGTATAATTTTACGTTTTAAAAATTTTAAATATTATTAATTGTATTGTAATTTTTGTTAATTATGAGACCAATTTTTTACTTTTTTTTATTTTTTATTTGTATTTGTAAATTTTGTATTATTTGTATTTGTAATTTTTTCTTTAAATACCATAAGTTTTTTAATAAAATGCATGATTGAACCTTTATCATTCATCAAGCCAACATCGTGTCTTTCATTTTCAACAAGTCAGTGTCCGTTGTTCTTGTGTACCACTTGAACAACTGAATTGAACAGCTTGAATTATCCTTGTGAACTACTCGGATAATAAACCCCCAAATATCAGAATAACTTGGTGAACCACCAAGTTATTCCAGGATTATCAAGTTGAGCAAGGCAAACGAGCCTGCGCTTAACAACCTCTATTCCTATATTGACATATTAACCTATTAATTAAATTAGTCGGAAAGTCATTATATTCTAGTATGATTCTAATAATTACCTTATTCGTATTATGAAATTGTTTGTCACTAATAATTAAGACACTTTCTATAAAACTCCTAGCTGTGTTTATAATAATATGTCTGCTATGCTTCGAATAATAATTAATTATCCTTCCGGAGGCTGTAGGTTTCTGGTACCAATCTATTACTAGTCCATCATCTTTCCTTATAATAACAGTGTCCAAGTAATTAAGTTTCGAGTTACATTCCTTTTCAATAAAAGTACTTAACACGTTTACAATCTCACGCTCCGGAATAATACAAAATAAATCATCTATATACTTTGTCATTATTCTGGGATTTATATAAAGTTTCTGAATTGATATATCTAGTAATTTCTCCATTACAACATCTGCTCTGATTGGAGATCCCATTGTAAGTCCCTTTTGGTGCATATATGTATATATTGCTTTTGTATTGAAAATATCTATATATATTTGGAACGATTTTCCGTCATCCCACGTCAAATTTGGTTTGAAAACAGACCGGTTTCGGCTATGTGCCATCTTCAGTGTTCTATTGAATACTAAATCGTTTTTCTGTTGTACGTTGTTTCTTTTATAATTCGTTTATATACCTAACTTCCTTCCTTGATCACTTTTGTATTCTGCTCCCTATTTATCTCTCCCGCTCATTCTCTCTCTCTCTCTTTCTCTCGCCTCTATATGCTTTTGTGTGTCTCGACCTGCTACCTGTTTCTCTTACTATTATGTTTGTGTTTAATATTTGGTTTATAATCTGCTCTATTAGTTATCAGTTGTTTTATCCCTACGTAGGTAATAATCCGTAATTGTACGTTTCTGGGTAATCCTTTTGTCTTGTTTATTTTCTACTACGTTGGCTGAACTATTGTTTTCTTTTGTGTAAAAATATTTTAACGGTTCAAATATTACGTCTGAAGCAGTGTTTATTTGTTCATTTATTATTCTTCCGTCAAATATTTTTTTCTTGTATATTTTCATGTTCTCTAATACGTTCAGTCGCCGTCCTTTATGTTGTGAATGTAATAGTTTAACTGTTTTTCTAATATGTCCTGGTGTACATTTGTTGTCGAATATGTGGTTTGCGAAATTCGATTCTGGTGTTATTCCTGGTTCTCTCAAAATGTCATCCATTCTTGGTAAAGGAAATTTATCTGCAATTAATTTCTTATTTATTTGTCTATAATCTATTACAAGTCTCCATCTTTTATTTTCCGAATTAGGAAGTGCTTTCTTTGGTACTAACAGAATTGGACTGTTGTATTCTGATTGTGACGGTTCGACTATTTCGTCTTCTATTAATTTCTTAACTTGTTTACCAATTTCCTCTTTGTGTGACTGTGGTATTCGGTAATTCTTAATGTATACCGGTTGCATATCTTTTACTCTTAACTTTTGTTCATAGAAATTATTAGTAGTTATTGTTTCTGTTTCCAAACCGAAAATATCACAATATGAAGCGCATAGCTTTGTTAAAGTGTCTTTGAATTGTTCAGGAAAGTTGTTCTTTAAAATTTGCAATACTTCTGTGTTTCTCGTTTTATTTTTGATAGGATTGTGTTTTAATAGATTGTAGTCTGAAATGTTTTCGGTTTTAATTTTGTTTAGATTAATTTTAGTAATATTGTTGTTAGTATTAAGGATACGAATGAAAGCTTTGTTTGTTGTAACTAATGTATTTGCAATGAAAATACCTGGTTCTATTTCTTGGTTAGGAATTAGTACTTCTTTATTTGTAGATGATAATTTCACTTGGCGTATGACTTCGGATCTCGGAGGGAGAATTATGTCATCACCATTATTAGTAAGTGGTATTTCTATTGGATGTGTTATGTAGGATGGACGTAGAATAAGGTAATCGTAATCAGTATTGAAATCTAATATACAGTTATACTTTTTAATAAAATCCATGCCGATGATTCCGTCGCATGGTATTGGAAAATCATTTTGTACTACTTGAAATTTATGTGGTATTAAAAATTTTGTGTGTCTTAAATCGAAAAATATGCTTCCAATTGATTGTATTTTACCTTGTCCTATTCCGCTTAAGGTTGTTGTTTTATTAGTATTTATGTTATTTAGATTGAAATAAGCTATTTTTATTATTGAAATATCTGCTCCGGTGTCTACTAGTAAGGTTATTGGATTATTTGTTTCATTTATTCGCGTTTGAATGCAGAAACATAAGTCAAGATTTAAATTATACACTTTTCTGTTTATTGAAGTGATCTTAAGGGAAGTTCGGAGTTTTCCGAATCATACTCTTGTGTTTCTGTTGCTCTAATGTGATTTCCATTTCTACGGTTGTTATTAAACCCTTGTCTGTTTCTGTTATAATTGTTATTATTATTATAGTTATTATTATAGTTTTTGTAGGTTTTGTTATTGTTCCGTGGGAAATTATTTCTTCCACGGAATAGTGTATTATTACCACGGTAGCTGTTATTAGTCTTATATCTTTGCCCATAGTACAATATGGCATTTTGTTGACCTGTGCCATCGGTACAACTATTAACAAATTTGCTGATAGCATCATTCATGCTATTAAATTGGCCTGCTTCCATGATAAGTTTAACTTTATCAATGGTGCAGTTTTTGGTAAGTGCTTTTACCACGGTTTGCGTGGAATATTTATTTGCCAATTCGCATGACAAACCATCCGATATGTATGCGTTTGCTAGTGATTTTGTGAGGATTTCTATCTCATTACAATACAAGTTAGCCGTTTTGTTATTTTGTTTGGAATTCATTATTTTTGCAGTCAAGACTTCGACTGATTCGCCTTTAACAGTAGTAGATAGGAACTGGGGTACTGAGGGCAATTAAAATTTTAAAATTTGGGTAATTAAAATTTGAAATTTTAATTGTTAAATAAACAAATGTGTAATTTGATACCCGTGGGAAAAAAATGGAAGTGCCCTGTGTATAGTCAAGATTGTGAAAAATTATAGTGTGGGTAATGCTTTTTGGTGTTATAGAAATTTAGGGTGTTGTTCTAATGGGGTGATATTGAGACATTGGGTAGTGAGTTTGGAGCTTAAAAGTATTGGCTTAGTATAGACAATGTGGTTCTTATGGGGTCATATTGAGAGATTGGGTAGTGTTTTAGATTGTATGTGGAAATAAAGAGTGTAGACAAGTTTGGTGACAACGTCACCAAACTTGTAGATAAAAAAGTCGACTTGGGTTCCTACGGGGTTTATTGTGTGGCTATTATTATTTTGTTGTTCTTGCTAGTTTTTTGTGGTGCTTGTGTTTACATTTAAAATGTAGTTGTGTTTATTTAAGCATGTCCGTCCACCAATTGACTGGTGGAGGGTTTGTATATTTTCAGAATGTGGTTATGGAAGTGTTAGAAGGGTGCTGTTAAGTTCCAATTAATATGTATGCATATACATACGTACATACAATAAGCGTTTGCTTTTTGTTTATAATATTTTTTTATGTCAAGTGGGGGTATTTGTTTTTTGCATCAAATAATCGCATGATCGTTTGGATTTGTAGCAGTGTTGCTTAGTATGACAGATGGTCTGAAATGTTTGTTTACGTTAAATATCCGTGCTTAATCTTGTTGGTGTTTTTGTTTATTCAGGTGGATGTGTTGGAGAATGAGTCATCATCCTAATTTTTTGTTTGTTGGTGGGGATTGGTTAGAGGTTGTGTTTACATTAAGAGTCTGTACATGTGGATTGATGTCTACCCATCTTGTATATTTCTTTGAACATTCTACCCCACAGTAGGGCGACATTGCACAAAATTCACTCAAAATATTGCATTGAAGTTTTGCCGAAGTTTTAAAATTTGGGTAATTAAAATTTGAAATTTTAATTGTTAAATAAACAAATAAACAAAGGTGTATGTCTGTGTTGTGTGAGTGTGTCTATGTGATTTATGTACGTTGTAATCGATCTAGTATCTGTATAAATTTTGTTATTTGTAAGTTGTTGTTTATATATGTAGGCATATGTGGGTATATATGTAGGTATATATTGCAATTCTCTTTTATTATTTTTGTGTTTGATAGGTCAAATTTGAATTTCACAATATTACGCAATTTGAATTTTACAATGTGTTGTCCTTGATTTTGTGCTGATCGTGCGAATTCTTGCTGTTGCTATGTATATAAATTTAATCATATTTCTACATGTGGATTGATGTCTGTCCGTGAGAATATATATTTGTGATGTGAGATGTTCATAGCGTGATGTTTTTTTCAATTTCTTAGTGTAAGTGTGGGGGGCGTGAGAATTTCTGTCTGTCTGTGGGAATTTCTATATGTCTGAATGTAGGAATTTGAGTCTGTCCATGATTTGGAGGTATGTTGTTAAAATAGTTTGAATTGTTTTTGTGGGCGACATGTGATGTACATATGTAGTATAAAATGTTCTCAAGTATGTGACCTTCCATATTTTTTGTATGTTTATGCTAAAATCCGTTTGTTTATATCAGTGTTTTATAATACTGTGGACCATGAAATTTTTTTGTTTTGTCAAGCTTATCTTTGTTCTATGTATGTTAAATTCAATTTGTTTATATTTAAAGTTTTAAAATGTTTTGTTTCTATTTATTTAAGCGTGTCCGTCCATTTTTGACTCAACGTCAGTCGGTTGGTGAACGGTTTGTATATTTTCATTATGTGGTTATGGAAGTGTGAGAGGGGAGGAGGAGCTGTGTTAAGTTCTACTAAATGTTCTGAGTACGCAATCGTATGGGTATGAAATTTGCCAATATGTGTACATACTTATGTACATATCTACAAATTTATTTGATGTATGCATGTAAATACATACAAATAAGTGTTTGCTCTATGTTTGTATTCATTATTTTCAAGGAAGAACTTTTGTTTTTTGTTGCAAAATATTCGCATGATCGTTTGGATTTGTAGTTATGTGTAGCTAATAAATATGCTGATATATTTTATTTGATATTTGAAATATGTATTTTGTTTGCAGAGAATTTTTTATGTACAAGTGTATTTCAGTTGTTCAATATTTTGGGACCATAGTATTGATAACGAGAGTTTTTGAATAGGGTTAATGAACTTGTGATGGATATTTTGATTTCTTTATTTTAATGTAACAATTGTAGATAGATGTTAAGGTGACATTATTATTTTATAGGGTTTTGTCTGTCCGACTATTGCTTCGTTGATGAGACGAAGGTGTCGTTATGGCACCTTGGTTTATTTATTTAAGAAACAGTGTTTCGTATTGCTAGACAAAGGAATTTGAATTTCACAATACATAGTATAAATTTTATTATATGTTATGTTTGTGTATGAGTATTACGTCATCACTTTTTTGTAGGTGTGTGTTGGGTTGAGTGTGTTTATACGATATATGTCTGTTGTGATCGATCTAGTATCTATATAAATTTTGCTATTTTGTAAGTTGTTGTTTATGTATGTATGTATATAAATTTCTTTTTGAGGTTGTACATATTAATTTTTCTTTTAAAATTTTTTATGTACATATTCTTAATTCTGCTGACTTGGATGTTTTTGTTTATCATTTGAACTGTACAGATAAGGATTGTATAGTCTTGAGCATGTACATCACTATTTTTTATCACTTTGTGTGATTGTTTTACAATGAGCCCTACACGAGGACCAGAAGATTAATTTTTTTTGGGAGGAAGTCATGGGAGGTTTTCATGACTCAGGAAATTTATTTTAGTATTCGGCGGTTATATTTTTGAGGGCGAAAGGTCTATCAATATACTTATTACATGGTTGTTGTTCTTTAATTTGAATGCTTATACCTATACATGGAAGACAGGAACATTAATTATTTCTATCACTTTTACATCCGATATTTTTAATAATTTTAATGAGTTTATTTGATATACAAAGATATTTCTTTTACATTAAATATTTTATCAAGTGGGGATTTTATAAGTTAACTTTTCTCTTGACCGCTGGAAAGTAGTAGATGGTATTAGTATGCTGTGATCGATAGATAATCTTTGTATTGATGTGTTCTATTGTTTGAGTTTTGTTTTATTTTTCTGAAGCGTGTCATTGAACGTACATATGTATGTATATAAGTTAATAATACATAAATTTTCTTATACTGATTTGCTAAACAAGTTTAGTTTTTTTATTTTTGATGTGCAGAGTAAAGCTGGTTGTTTTAAAATACCAGCGTTTAATAAAACATTCTAAAAATATGAAAAAAGCAAGTGTTTATTATAGAGATTGTTATGATTACATGTTTGAAAAATTTTGATACAAATAAATGCAAAATCTAAGATGAAAGTAATTATTTAGGCTTTCTAGTTCAATTATTTGAATTAATGTAAATTCAAATTATTATTATGAATGACATTCTGTAAAATCTGTTGACTAATTCCATACCGAAACTGAATATACAAATACGTACTATTTTTAAAACTGATATTACTACACATATCCTTGAAAATTCAATTTAATTGTAGATATATTTCGGAATATTAGTAATCGATATCTTTTTGAATATTATTAAATTACAGGTTGATAAGAAGTCAACTACGAAAATATTCCCATTAGATTCATGTGCTTAATTCAATACCATAATGGGATAGTCTTAATAAAAACATAAGGGGAGAACTTAAAAAAGCAAATATATAGGCCTTTTATAGTATACATGTACAGATTTCGATTGTATTTAGGAAGCAGTGAATATACTAAACTCAAATATTGTTAGATAATTGTAAAAGCATATTCCATTTGATTACAGTTATCGTATTAAGTATTCCTTTAATTCAACATTAGACATATGTGCTATATATACATTCATATTTAGAATATTTATAAGAGAATTTTTAAATAATTATGTATCTATGCATATTCATATTAAAGAAAGTTATAGTGAACGATAAAGACGCATTATTAAACTATATTTTATTGACTAATTTCGATTTATATTATCAAGTCATCAAGTTCGAACACACTAGAAGGTTTTTTATACGATGATGGTTGATATGATGACGTTGCTAACAAAATAACTCAATTGTCGATGAATTCTACTTAATTATATGTACAGGTATCTCCTCGTGTAATCATCTGAATTAGTTTCGAAGAAATGATTCCTAATTAGTCATATAGTAAGGATGATTATGAATATGTTGGAAAAGTATGTACTACATTCAAATGTAGTCCTATGATGCAACACAGAACTTTACAAAGAAATCAAATTATCTCAGTTATTTAGTTGTAAACAACTTGTATGACTATGGTATATACTCTTACCTACCATATTCCATTCTTCATTGGTTGAAGATTCATAAAATTTTAATTTAGATGATGTAAGGGAAGCTTACATCATTTACAAACATTTGGTACATATTAGATTAGACCCATAGAAATTTAATAACTTAGTTGTTATTAGATTAGGTTTCAAATACCATCAAGATTACACAATTATCAAAATGCTTTATCATTTTGTGTAGAAAACAAGAAAATTCAAAGCATGAAACAAATTAAATTAATAACGCATTTAAGTAATAAAACAAATACTAGGATCGCCGGGTGGCCGAAATTCAAACGGGGACATTTCTGAGTAGCTTCTCGAATTTTGAAGATTTTCGGTAATAAAAATATATTACGCACATGTATACACAAATATCTTTTTTACCATATATGTATGTTTCATTAATATTGGTGGACAATACGATACTTAAAAGTGTACGACAAAATTGTGTAGTCTATTTATATATAAGATGTAGCTCACTAACTTTAGAAATATCTAACAATGTATTCAAATAAAACACATAGAACTCTTAAGTTTAACTGCTCTGAGGGAAATGTTATAATAATTGTTTTAAATGTACTTGTATGACTAGTGAAAATGGGAAGGGTACAAAATCTTCCTAAGTTGTAACCGGTGAAAATAATCACATCACAAAACTAGAACAAAAATGATAGGAAAATTCCTTCATTATACAGCAGATTTTGTTCCAAATTAAAATCATTTGTTTATAGTACAGTAATTTAACTAGTATTACGACCCCATCACATGACAAGTAGCCTAAGTTTGGGTCTAGAACCTATTACTGGGTATCTTAATTATGTCAATTGACCCCTTGGGGAACCAGTCTTGTGACAGGTTCGTTTCTCTCTAGGGTAATTGAATAGGTTAGGGAAGAATACTAGTTTCAATATCCGCCATCGATTATTAGATAAAAATTCATTTTAGCAAAAAATTTTTATTAAAGAATGCCGTCGGCAAAAAGATTTTGAAATAGTGTGTGTGAATGAAAGAAAATAGCTAAAAGGTTGTATGCTTTAGCCCTTGTCTTACAGATCGTTTTTTATTGTTTTGAAGCATATCAGTATTATTATGTATGCAGTACTCGATCTATGTTTGCTGGTTAAATTATTAGATTGATACCTACTCACGTGCCAACTACATTTACAGACTTTTAATAATTGTCTTTGTTGTTCACCTTTTTAATAATAATATCCGTTAAACTTTCATTTTATTGACAATTTCAAGTAAATAAGGTGAAAAAGTAACATTGGTTTAAAAGTGATAGAAAGAAACATAATTAGGTTATATCTGTTATTTTGAAAGCGTGTATTATTCTAATATTCTGATAAAGTTAATATATATATGTATGTTAGTATATAAGAGCAATATATAATTGTATATAAGTATGTATGTACGCGACTATTGTTGAGGGCATCAGTTCTGCTGACATCTTATACGTAAGCCCTTCTTTCAGAAAAATATTTAAATATTCTTCGATAAAGATGGATTCAAGCACATCCTTTAACTTGAGTATCCACTCATAGAGCAGAACAACTTAGCATAGATCTGGATAGAAGTTCATTTGAGATCGATGATGATCTTTCGATTAATTCCCCAGAAAAGCAAAGCATATTTAATTGATATAACAAGATCCTTTATCTAACAGTCGAGGGACCTGAAAACTGATATATGTGTCTAATGTTAGTTAAAGTATCCAGACTGTAGAGTAAAGTTTAATGAAATATAACTATATGGAGGGATTAAACATAATCTGATCCTACAAAGTTCGTTCCTCTTCGATGTCTAGTTGAGTAAAGCTAGATTGCTCGAGTAGCATATCTGGTAAAAAAAAGTACATGCAACAACAATTAGCAGCTTCCACTCGTTTGCAAAAGCTTGCGAAGCGCTATTGTATCAAAAATATTCATATAAACAATGGTTCGGGATACATTGTAGCTCATGATGAGCCTCAAATTTAACTGAATGTGCTTATATATGTAAATAGGCTCCAATAGCTAATATGTACGAGTATCTATAATATTTGATTTATGTGCTTATAGCACTATAAGATCACACATTCTAATTAAGATATTATTATTATCTTGCTGTATGTAGTATATCAAATATATAAGTAAATGAACGAAAGAATATGAACAGATTTAATAAGATTTATTTGTAGAGTAAAATTATTGAAATTTAATCAGTATTGAACTAATGATTTATCCTTTTGTATCCAAAATATATGTAAATACCTTTAACACACACTTTAACAAGAAAAACCTCTATCATCAATATACACTTCAGTCCAACAACTACAAACTAAGTTTATCTGAATGCTGTATCTGTTCTTCAGACAGAAAATCATTTCAATGATTATCTTCATTCGTAATACTAAATGAGTTAATACAGATTATGGTAAGTCTAATTGCCATTATAGCTGTCTGATTACAAATCAGTAAATTTCATTCCAATATTAATATTCTCCAAAAGTTATGTATTTTTCTCCTATTCTTATTATAAAATTATATTATTAGATTATGTACCAAATATAATTTTTTATTGTTTCTGTTTCAACTACAATATTTCATCTATGTATGCTTATACAAGAATTCTGTTGATTAGACAATCCCAGCTCCTTTAGCTTTAAGAAACCTTCAGATATCTCCTTTTTGAAAGTTCTTCGTCATTGAATCAATCTTTAATGATATTACAACGAAAATCTTCTATCTGATCCGTTACCAAATAACCTGATCAGGTACCTAATAACCTGATCTGATAACCTCATCAGAAACCTAATAGTCTGATCAGGTACCTAATAACCTGATCTGATAACCATATCAGATACCTAATAACCTGATCAGGTACCTAATAACCTGATCTGAGAACCATATCAGATACCTGATAACCTGATCAGGTACCTAATAACCTTATCTGATAACCATATCAGATACCTGATAGCTTGATCAGGTACCTAATAACCTGATCTGATAAACAGATCAGATACCTGATAACTTGATCTGAAAACCTGATCAGGTACCTAATAACCTGATTTGATAAACAGATCAGATACCTGATAACCTTTTCTGAAAACCTGATCAGGTACCTAATAATCTGATCTGATAGCCTGATCAGATGGCTAATAACCTGATCAGGTACCTAATAACCTGATCTGATAAACAGATCAGATACCTGATAACCTGATCAGGTACCTAATAACATGATCTGATAAACAGATCAGATACCTGATACCTTAATCTCAAAACCTGATCAGGTACCTAATAAGCTGATCTGATAAACAGATCAGATACCTGATAACCTGATCTGAAAACCTGATCAGGTACCTAATAACCTGATCTGATAACCTAATCAGATACCTAATAACCTAATCAGGTACCTAATAACCTAATCTGATACCTAATATCCTGAACACTGAATTACTGTCGTCCGGCAGCCCGCCTTATATAGTAAACTATAAAACCTTCTGGTCTCTTCGTCGACTTTCTGGAATGTAGTTGTCTCTTTTTATCTTTAACTATAATGCATGATCATTGGGTCTTGCTATGGTGTAATGTATGTGCGTGTGTTAGTATGCATGAGATTTTTCTTATGCACACACATGCAAATACATATTATCATCAGAGCTGTAATTTTTATGTCGTTATATTTGAATCTGCATTTTTCATTTCGTAACAATATTCTTTTAATTTATATCTCATTATTCGACGTTAGATTCAATACGCCAAAAATTCCGAATTAAGGCCGGTCAAAACAAAGAATAACATTGGAACGTAATTTTCCGAACGTCGAACATATATTTTTGCCGATTTTCGACACCAAACGTTCGGCCGCGTAAGGTGCTTAAAAATTTTTTCGACTTACATAACATAAATTTCTTTATATAGTGATTGATAAAATTAATCAAATTTTGTTTCGCTGAATCTTGCTAAATATATTTTTTTTAGTTTTGTATAGTTTCTTATAGATTCGGATAAATAAAAAAAACATGTGTGTAAGTTTTTTAATATATATATTTCAAACCGTTATGGTTCATCTTCAGGATCTGTAAATTATACATATATGTTTTTATTTTATAAAAATATTTAAAAAAAATAATATTTACCTAATTTTACTATGAATGTAAGAATACTATCAACAATTTTTTATCAATCAAAATAATTATGAATACTATAATGAATTGGAAATTAAATTACAGTAAGAATTAATGTAGTTTTTCTTGTCGCTTTTGTCATTACAAGTATTTTCTTGACAATTTGGTTAACTTCATGTACCAGCAACTTAAATTGCTGTTTTGATAATTTTTGCATTATCAAAATCAAACTCATGCATATTTGATTTTGCTTGTTTGGCCAACGCTGATAAATTAACCTTTGTAGTTATCGTTTTACAATCACATTCATGTTGTTTAAGTCTTTTTGCCAATTTTTGTGTTGTTTCGTCAATATAAACTGCATTACAATTTTTGCAATCAACTTTATAAACAACATCGGATTTTTGATTTCGATTTTGTTTGTTTATTTAAACGATGTTTTAGATTTTCAAAAAGTTTATTATTTGACTTTACAGCTGGTCTCATGGCAAGTCGAACATTAGGTGCAAAATAACGACATGCTTTTGATAATTGTTTCTATAAATCAGGAACATAAGTCACTGATGCGTAATTAACTTGCGATGTTATTATACATAGAATTGTTATTTAACGTAGATGAGAGATAAGGATAACTCAATTGTGTTCCATTCATGTTCTTATCTCCATTTTTGCGTTGTTGAACCGAAAAAATCAGTTCGACTAAAACTCATAATGTAATTAGCTTTGTTTTAATTAAAAATTATGATAGTGCACATATTTGCCTGCTTAATCGCGATTAACCGATAATCGCTATTAATCGCATATTTTTTTCGTAATCGCGATTATGAAAATCTGCGATTATTTGCAAACCCTAGTGGCGACTAATTTAATAAAGTGCTTTTTTGCAACCTTTGTAGTTGTACAGGTCACAAAAAAAAATCATTCTGCAACTAACAATTCTAATGTTTATATGTATGCAGTTTAAATTCAAAAATATATTTAATATAACAAATTAAATTTTTGATGCGAAAAACACAGAAAAATTTTTCAACAAACTGATCTAACCATAGCGCAAAAATTCAAAAATTTTTTTGTATTTTTTTTATCAAAGACGCCAACTAAAGTTTTTGTTGAAACTTGTGACAAAATTAACAATCTAGTCAGTTAAATTACTCATCAAAATTATCTATTAAATTATATCATAACGGAATGCACACACGTAAATGATGCAAAGCTTATCAAGTTTTGTGTGTATTCATTATTTGCGTATTTAATAACGAATCGCTCTGTAGCTGAGAGGTAGTAACGTTAGTCTATTAGTCCAGAGGTCGCCAAAACATATTTACTGTTTTTTGCACTCAAGCAAAAAGTCGCTTTGAGGGTTGCGATTGTGTATAAAAATAATATTGTTAATACAACAGTTATGATAATGACAATTTGTTCGGAAAATCAACAATGCACATTGTTGAAATCTAAAAAAAAATTTTTTAAATGTTTGTCATCAAATTATTTGTTAATATGTTTAATTGAAACTATTTTTCTGATTTTCCTTTATTTTACAATTTTGTAACTGTATTTACAAAAACCGTTGTAGGTTCAAAATCAATTAATCATTTAATTGATGTAATAAAACAATTAATTGTATTTACAAATCTTTGTTTTTTTTACAAATCTTATTTATATAAAAAGCTTCTTGATATCGCAAACACAAATTCTTTATAACTTTATATAAATAATTATTTTTTATATCTTTATATATTTTATTATACTCACAGTGTTGTTAAAGATTTTAAGCCACTTAGTGCATCATGAGCTATTCTTGAAATGTTGTTGTTTGATAAGTCAATGCGTCTTAAACGTCTGAAATTAGCAAAGGCCTTCGATGGCAGTTCCGTTATAAAATTTTGCTCCAAACGTCTGTGAAAGATAAAACATATTAAAAAAATTCGTTATTAGAGATTTGTTCATTAGGCAACTTTTAGCAGAGAAAGTTTACTTCGCAAAGTTTTGAGTTTATAGGAGAACGGGAAAAGGGGAACATGGGGAAGTTCACTTTCTTGTACTTGCAAATTCAGTAAAACATTAACGGGTTTCATACGATGATTCTGTTGTAGTTGACCAATTGGTTAAATATTTTATTGTTGAATGTGCTTCTTTTAGCTAATAAGGCCTATATTTTTAAGTAATTAAAACAAATTTATTACAATTTTACCCGACGTTTCGTCGATTGTTTCTCGACTTTTGCAAGGGTTTGTCTGTTTATTTATAAAAATAAAAACATTTATAAAAATTATTATTCTACACCAGCATGAAGATTTTTGATTTAAACTTATACGTTAAAAGTTTTAAATTATAAAAATAAAGCAAAATTTTACATCTAATAAATTGTTTACAAAACAATCAACACATCTTAGTCTAAAGCTAAGTATAGACGGTATGTTGAATCAGCAAATGTATGCTAACACTCATATGTTTTAAAATAACAACAAATGCGTCTGTCAGCATATTCAATATGCTAAGCGTCTACACGGTATCCCGAAAGTACCAAATTTTTTGAAGTCAACATATAACAGCAAATGATATGTCAACATATCAGTTAGCATACAATTTTTGCGTCTATATGATATGTTGAATTCCGTATGATGATATATATGCAGAGTCGTGTAAACATTTGTTTATAAACTTCAAATAAATCTTACTCTTTCTTTATTACTTATTTCTATCAATTATCGCTTTAATTGCAAAATTAATATTTTTAGTGCGAAATAAATTTTTAAAAATAAAATAAAATATAATATCATCGATGTATAATCACTAACATTTTTCTGAACAACGCAAAAAATTAGAAAATACGCGAAAAATTGCTAAAATGTGTTGAAGAAATGACTTAAGTCAAGAATACCAACGTTGTTGAAATTAAAAATAATAATAATCATGAGGTAATAGCCCTTTTAAGACAAAAAAATGTTGTGAATTTTTTTCGGCGCTCTCTTTTGGTTCCGGAGTTACGGGGTTCAAAACTTTTATTTTGAATTGGCCATAACTCCTACAATTCTTCATGGATAATCGATATGTATATCATTTCAAAGTGCTCTAAAACACTTTTCTACTGGTATATAAATTTTTGAAATCCATTAACCCATTGTGAGCCAAATGCAATTTAAAAAAACCCGACTTTTTACGTAAAAACACCGCTATCTCAAAATCTTACCCATATAACGGTACTTAACCATGTATATAAATTTATAGAGAACTTTCTTGAAAGCTATCACAAATGAAATACGGAAGATATGCAACTTCAAAAATGAGTTTTCAAAAATATATATTTTTTCGAGGCAATCTCCATGTGTGCATTGGTATGTATATGAAATGTGCTGTTTAGTTTAGGAGATGCTAAAATTTATAAGAAGTATTTTGCTAGGTAAAACATTTTTCCTCAGCGAAGCCACTTTTCGACATACATAGAGGAGAAAATCCCTAAGCCCGGCCAAAGGCCGGTTAGTCAGACAGTCTTTACTCAGCGAAACCACCATTCGACATACATAGTGAAAATAAGTATATCAAATGAAAACTTGGAAGGTTCCCTACAAAATTATATATATGCTTAAGTAACGATATATTGGTAATTTTTTCTGATAACGGTGTTTACGTAATAAGTCGGGTTAAAAAATTTTAAAACAGTATTTGGTTCAGAATGGGTTAACGGATATCAAATAAACCAGTAGAAAGGTGTTTTATAGCGCTTTAAAATATATACATATCGTTTATATCCGTGCAGAATTGATGGAGTTATGGCTAGTTCAAAATGAAATTTTTGAGCCCCGTAACTCCGGAACCAAAACAGAGCGCCGAAAAAAAATTCACAAATATTGTTTGTCTAAAAAGTGCTATTACCTCATGATTTTTTTATTTTAATTTTCAACAGCGTTGGTATTCTTGACTTGTTCCGAAGAAATTACTAAGCTGCAAAGAATAAGAAAATCATATAAGTCATGAAAATAGCGAAAATACGCAAGAAATTGATAAGATCCCCGAAATTTCAATGTCCCGTGCCGAATCAGGCAACATAGTTAATATATAATATGAGAGTTGAGCTGAAATATAAATTCTATATGCTATCAAATTTGTTATATTCTGAAAAGCTTGCGTACGCTTTTCAACAAACAACATATCTGTCAGCATACCTAGTAAATTTGTTAAAACGTAAAAATATGGTGTCTACACGGTATGCTAAAATCGTGAACATACGTTTGTTGACAACGTTAAAAGATGGCCGACATATGTGGTTAAACATACGTATGTTGAAAAAATTTTGTGTCTACACGATATGCTAGTACTGGTAACAAATTTTTTACCATAAATACGCTGATTCAACATATCGTCTAGACTAAGCTTAATATCACAGTTTTTATTTTATTGCAACCCTATAGCTAGCGTTTATATTGTCAGTATCTTCTTTTAAGTTCATGGTATTATTTATCTTCTTCTGAATGTATAGGCTCTCTTTTGTGTATCTTTTTTTCTGCACTTTCTCCTTATCCAGTATTTTAATCTCTTCAAAATCAGCTGTATGACCTGTTTCTAAAATATGTTGTGCCAGTGCTGTTGTTTCTTTTCTTTTATTTATATCCATTTTATGTTCTGCTACTCTTGTCGATAGTGCCCTCTTTGTTGTTCCTATATAAATTAAATTGCATTTCTGTTCATTGTTTCCCTTACATGCGATATCGTAAACAACATTGCTTTGTTGTTGTTTTTGCACTGGCGCTTTAATATTTGTATATATGGAACTTAGTGTGTGATTGGGTTTGTAGGCAAAGCTTATTTTGTTGTTATTATTTATTGTGTTTCGTAGGTTTCTGTTGTCCGTAAAGCCGGGAATGTATTTTACACTGAAAAAACTACGACTTGTTATATTATCAGTGTTGCCATTATTGTCGTTGCTATTTTGTTTGTTAATTTTTATCCGATGTTTGGTTGCCTGTATTAATTCTTTTATTATATTTTTTGGAAAACTGTTGCTGATAAGTGTTTTGTAAATTTTTTGTACATTTTCTTTATGGAAACGTTGGTCACTAATTTTTAAGACACGTTCTACGAAGTTTTCAGCAGTATTTAGGATCTGGCTTCTAGGTTGAGTCGCATTATAATTCATAAGTCTACCAGATGCTGTTTCTTTGGTGTATCAATCGAAGTAAATTTTATTCCGCGATCTTATTAGCTTCGTATCTAAATACGTTATTGTTTCATTTTTCTCAATTTCCATTGTAACCTTTAATTTTGGATGGTGGCTGTTGAGTGTTTTGAGAATTTCATCTCGATCGTCGTTGTTAATTATAGCGAAAATGTCGTCTACATATTTCACTATGTATTTGATTTTTATGTTTTTGTTTTTCATTTCTTTTATAGCGTCGTCTAATAGATTGTCTAAAACTATATCAGCTATAGTTGGTGAGAGTGGGTTCCCCATGGACATGTCGAAGATTTGACTATAGACTTGATCTTTATAAATGAAGTAGTTATTATCGCTGAGACAAAACCGCAAAATCTCTAAGAACTTTGAGTTGTTTATGTTTGTAAAATTTTTTATAATTTGCCATTTCTTCATGATAGTTCTGATAGCATTTTGTACCGAAATGTTCGTGAATAAGGAGATTACATCAAACGATACCATTATGTCGTTCTCGCTAATTTCTACGTCTTGTAGTTTATTTTTCAGTTCAACTGAATTCTTTATGTTGTGTTCAGTAGATATTATGTGCTTGAGAATTTGTCCGAGGCATTTAGATAGATTGTAGCACGGTACTTGTATGGAAGACACAATAGGTCTGAGCGGTGTCCCTGTTTTATGAATTTTAGGCAAACCATAAATACGTGGAGCAGTGGCAACGGAACACAGAAGTTGCCGATTGTGCCAATTGTTAATAATTCCATTCTTTGAGAGCTCAGACACGATGCAGTTATTAGTTTTTTGTAATTTAGCGGTAGGATCAGATCGTATCAATCTGTACGTGTTTTTATCGTCAAGCATTGTCGCCATTTTTTGCTCGTACTCATTTTTATACATTGGTACGGTTTTATTACCTTTGTCCGCTTGTAAAATTATAACATCTTTATGTCTTTTCAAAAATCTTCTAGTGTCATTATATATCTTAAGTAAAAACCTTTATTTATCATGTTAGCTAACTTAGTCCTAGCAATGTCCTTTTCTTTGTTCGTATGTTCATCAATTGCTTGAATACACTGTTCTACGTCAGCAATGACGTCTATCGTGGAAAAAGTGTTTTTGTCTACAGGTAACGCGAATTTTTTACCCAAAGAGAGTAGCCAATATTCAAATGGTATTTCAGTTGTGGTTTTATTTTCAAACCAGTGATCATTATACACAAACCCATAATTTCTGAAAATATTTTCTTTCAGTGTATTAAGTTTTTTCGTCTGCGTTTCTCTGCTTAATTTTCGTATTTGTTTTGTTCTTGCCTTTTGTTTGTTCATAAATGCAAAATAGTCATCTATTGTCAATACGGGAAATCACCCTTCGTTGAAGACTGCTATTGCAGACTTGCAGGTCATGCAAGTCTAGGATATATGCGACAATATGCAACACAACAAGAACAAAGTATAAGAAACTAACATTTTCTACACAGTAGCAGATATGCAATACTAAAAACTGTAGGAAAGTTGTCTAGCACATATGCAATTAGCAAAATTACTCAGAGAGGCTCTCTGAGAGTGTATAAAACATAAACATGAAAATAAAATACAAACTTATAGTTGGCTTCAACACGAAAAGTAAACAAAGTTGGTTTGTGTGTGTACGTTTATATTATTTGTTCATTTATTTTATGTATTTAAATATCAAATGTATGCATCTTTAATAAATGTTAGTTCAGAATTAATCTACAAATAATAAATTTAGAAAAAATTAAAAGTAGTTTTTATGGTACATTTGAAAAATTACTTAGTTATACATAATACATATTTATATGTATGTATGTATGTATTTCCTACATGTTTGAAGAAGACACTCTTTCTTTGTAGCAGAAAATGATAGTTTATATCCTAGAGGTGCAAATATGACACCAAGAGTGATTTCCGCTAATATGTTTTTTTGAAGTTATTTTTATATTTGTATTTGTTTGTGATATTTCCAGGCATAGAATTTTTTTGTGAAAATTGTGTTCTATTTTTCCTAACTGTCGTTGAATATCGCGACAATTAAAAAGATATGTTACCTGTTTTGTAGTGTTTTTAGTGTGGTTAGGAATCAATCCATAGCTTCTGCATGATAATAAAAATATCAATCGTTCTTTCTGTTGTGCCAATCTTTTCATTTCATTGCAGTATTCCTTCATGGTTCTGCATGTTTCACTGCTGTATTTATATTAAAGGCTAGCAAATGTTGACATATATAACATGGCAACATGTGTCGCACCATGTCATTGTCAGGTCAAGCATTGTCGTCCCAACATGTTCGGCTTGACATTCGAAGACACAGCCAAATAAGTATTAAACAAGTCTGAGCATCGTCTTCGCATGTTCATATGAACATGCGAAAAGCATTGTCTTTTCAAAAGACACTATGTCTTTTAAAAAGACACTATGTCTTTTGAGAAGACAGGTGTCTGTTCAAAGTCTAGGCTGCTTTTGAATTGTGTGGTGAATGAAAAAATGATCATACGTAGGTGCGATACGTTGAGAAAAAAACCCTTTAGATATTATTAACAATTTGCAATGACAATTTTTGTTATAAAAGGATAAAAACCCAAGCAAAATTATGTACTTTAAAATTTAAAGTGAATTTTTTTAAATCACCAGTGACAATAGAATAATTATTGGTTTGCCAATATGGCTAATATGGCCAACATAAACGAGCTAATTGAGATTCTTAAGCCCTTTGAGGAAGTTTCGAAACTATTGGAAGGAAAAAACTATTCAACCTTTCACCAAGTGTATCCTCAAATCAGAAAGCTTAAAAATATACTAAATAAAAACCATCCAAATGATTCAGAAAATGGCAAAAAGTTTAAGGAAAAACTGCTTATCCATATGGAATCTGTAGTTGATGCAAATATTAAGGACATTCATAAAATTGCACTATTTTTATTTCTACCGGAAAATAAACTTCAAATTTTTCCGGAAAGTGAAAAGAGAAGTAAGTATTCATGAAAAGTGCAAAGAAATGCTAAGAACTTACGAGGATGCATGGACTGTCTGCAACGTTCCAATTGATTCTACAAGCACTGATGATGATCCTTTTACGGATTTTGTTCAAGCTGCAGCAACATCCGAATATGAAGACGAAGTAAGCAATGATATATTTAGGTATGAGTCACACAATACTCTACCACAGCGAATTTGATGCATTGGAGGGGTGGGAAAGTCGAAAAAGAGAATATCCGTTGCTATACAAGCTGAGCTGTTTTATACTAGCCACTCCAGCCAGTTCTACACCATCAGAAAGACTTTTTTCAAAAGCACGGCACTTATTGTCTGAAAAACGATCATTGCTTGGAAAGAACCCATCTAGTGTAAATAGAATCATATTTTTATATAATAACTTAGATTTAAATGCCTTGCATACATTAAATTTTAATGAGGAGTAGAATTTTATAAATATGTATTTTTAATTAATAATTTATGGAGCGTTTTTATTTTAAATTATGTGCTCATTCTGATATCTATTAGCAACCAAAGCCTTGTTCACCAAAATTTTTTTAAATATTATGCATTTGCTGATTTTTAAATCGAGCAAAAAAATTTATCCTGCCTGATCTGTAAAACGAATCCGAATATATCTCGTTTTCCAAAAATAAGTGTCACGTTTCTTAAACAATACAAAACAAAACTAATTTCAATTATTTTAAGCTCGAAAAAGTAGAAAACTATAAATATTTACTTTTAACTCGTTTTCCCGCTTTTTCTTTATTAAGCAGTTGCTAATAAAAACCTAATGAATAAATAAAGACGAAGTATTTTGAAACATTTCTACGACACACACACACACACACACTCGCCTATGTAGAACACTTAACAACATTACCTTCAACACAGCATTATACGAAAATGAAGTTAAGTTGCATGACATGACTTGGCATTGCGTTTGAGTTCGCACAACATTGTACAACATGGTGTTTGAGTGTGCATGACATGACAAGGCTTGAAAATTTTCTATGTGACACTTTTTCAGAAAATGTTGGGTTGTGCAGGACTTTAATTTATATCCAACGTGTTTAAAATAACTCCTCATATTGGTGGCTTCGATAATAAAATCTGGAGTTTCTATTATTTATAACTAAAATTTGTAGATATTTCGGCCAGCTTTCCGATGTTTTATACGATGATTCTGTTGTAGTTGGCCAATTGGTTAAATATTTTATTGTTGAATGTGCTTCTTTTAGCTAATAAGGCCTATATTTTTAAGTAATTAAAACAAATTAATTACAATTTTACCCGACGTTTCGTCGATTGTTTGTCGACTTTTTCAAGGGTTTGTCTGTTTATTTATAAAAATAAAAACATTTATTAAAATTATTATTATTCTACACCAGCATGAAGATTTTTGATTTACTAATAATAACAGCATCGTGTCTGAGCTCTCAAAGAATGGAATTATTAACAATTGGCAAAAGCGGCAACTTCTGTGTTCCGCTGCCACTGCTCCACGTATTTATGGTTTGCCTAAAATTCATAAAACAGGGACACCGCTCAAACCTATTGTGTCTTCCATACAAGTACCGTGCTACAATCTATCTAAATACCTCGGACAAATTCTCAAGCACATAATATCTACTGAACACAACATAAAGAATTCAGTTGAACTGAAAAATAAACTACAAGACGTAGAAATTAGCGAGACCGACATAATGGTATCGCTTGATGTAATCTCCTTATTCACGAACATTCCGCTACAAAATGCTTTCAGAACTATCATGAAGAAATGGCAAATTATAAAAAATTTTACAAACATAAACAATTCAAAGTTCTTAGAGATTATGCGGTTTTGTCTCAGAGATAATAACTACTTCATTTATAAAGATAAAAAATAAAGTGTGTTTGAAATGTATGTTTAAACCGGGTTTTCTATGGAAATTTTGTTTTAACATACATTTCAAAGACACTTTATTTTTTTTTTTGCATATGGGGTCAAGTCTATAGTCAAATCTTGGGCATGCCCATGGGGAACCCACTCTCACCAACTATAGCTGATATAGTTTTAGACAATCTATTAGACGACGGTATAAAAGAAATGAAAAACAAAAACATAAAAATCAAATACATAGTGAAATATGTAGAAGACATTTTCGCTATAATTAACAACGACGATCGAGATAAAATTCTCAAAACACTCAACAGCCACCATCCAAAATTAAAGTTTACAATGGAAATTGAGAAAAATGAAACAATAACGTATTTAGATACGAAGCTAATAAGATCGCGGAATAAAATTTACTTCGATTAGTACACCAAAGAAACAGCATCTGGCAGACTTATGAATTATAATGCGACTCAACCTATAAGCCAGATCCTAAATACTGCTAAAAACTTCGTAGAACGTGTCTTAAAAATTAGTGACCAACGTTTCCATAAAGAAAATGTACAAAAAATTTACAAAACACTTATCAGCAACAGTTTTCCAAAAAATATAATAAAAGAATTAATACAGGCAACCAAACATCGGATAACAATTAACAAACAAAATAGCAACGACAATAATGGCAACACTGATAATATAACAAGTCGTAGTTTTTTCAGTGTAAAACACATTCCCGGCTTTACGGACAACAGAAACTTACGAAACACAATAAATAATAACAACAAAATAAGCTTTGCCTACAAAACCAATCACACACTAAGTTCCGTATATACAAATATTAAAGCGCCAGTGCAAAAACAACAACAAAGCAATGTTGTTTACGAAATCGCATGTAAGGGAAACAATGAACAGAAATGCAATTTAATTTATATAGGAACAACAAAGAGGGCACTATCGACAAGAGTAGCAGAACATAAAATTGATATAAATAAATGAAAAGAAACAACAGCACTGGCACAATATATTTTAGAAACAGGTTATACAGCTGATTTCGAAGAGATTAAAATACTGCATAAAGAGAAAGTGCAGAAAAAAAGATACACAATAGAGAGCCTACACATTCAGAAGAAGATAAATAATACCATGAACTTAAAAGAAGATACTGACAATATAAACGCTAGCTATAGGGTTGCAATAAAATAAAAACTGTGATATTAGACTAAGATGTGTTGATTGTTTTGTAAACATTTTATTAGATGTAAAATTTAGCTTTATTTTTATAATTTAAAACTTTTAACGTGTAAGTTTAAATCAAAAATCTTCATGCTGGTGTAGAACAATAATTTTTATAAATGTTTTTATTTTTATAAATAAACAGACAAACCCTTGAAAAAGTCGACAAACAATCGACGAAACGTCGGGTAAAATTGTAATTAATTTGTTTTAATTACTTAAAAATATAGGCCTTATTAGCTAAATGAAGCACAATCAACAATAAAATATTAACGGGTTTCATTACAAACACATTAAAATTGATTGCCTAGGGGTATTAGCTAGTTCCTATGCGCATTTCACTCAGACTAAATGCAGATCGTCAGAGAACCTCATAGAAAAAATGAAGATATTGTAGCCTCTCTTAAAAGCCGAAGGCCTATGTTGAATGCGTCATTTATATTAAAATTAACAAATGGTAATATTTCTTATGATTTCCTGCTCGATAAAATTTCATTTAATGTTCCTTATCGTTCATCTCAACACTTTGAATTGCTATCAATTAAGTACTTCAGATCAAACTACACAAATGCTGATCCTTTGTTCTCAGTTTCATGTCACAATTGTAGTAGCTAAAATCACACACATTCTTACGATCTTTCATTTAGTCGTCATTTAGAGAGCGAATAGTGCATATGCAAAAAAAAGAAAAACAAATTATATGCGAAAAGTATTTTAGATCCAATGCTGATTATAGGCCCATAGCAATCTTGCCATTTTTTCCAAAGTTTTTGAAAGATTAATCCACAATCAAGTTACACAATATCTTAAAACCAATAATATGCTGACTGATCGGCAATCTGACTTCCGTAAAAATCATAGTTGTATAACGGCTCTTTTAGATGTTGGTGAAGGCGTAAGACAGCAGGTAGAGTGCGGTAATGTTACATTTTTAGTTCTCTTGGATCATTCCAGAGCGTTCGACACGGTTGACTATAGTATTTTATGTCTTAAACTTAAGCATATATTTGGATTGGCATCAACTGCCACAGGTCTAATACATTCATATTTAGTCAATAGATACCAATATGTTGAAACGCCTACCTTAGTTTCAAGATCTTTGTCATTAAATCGAGGTGTTCCGCAAGGCTCCATCTTAGGTCCACTCCTTTTTTCATTATACGTGAATGATCTTCAGGTTAAACTCGAGCACTGCAGGAT
>OY101450.1:72580002-72627502 GCA_956483635.1 Panzeria rudis
GTATGACTTTGTTGTAGTCTTCAGCGAAACCCAAAAGCAATTTTAAGGGTACATAAAAGTTAAAATATCCATTAACAAGTTTTAAATCATCAATTTTATTCCAGCCAGCATTCTGCATTCCAGTGCTTTCCGTCGGTGATAAAGAAACCTAATTTTTTATGGTACTTGTGCCTCCTAAATATCTTGTATGATCAATTTCAATACCATTAAGTTCATAACGAATTTCATCAAAGAGATATGCAACAAAGTTGTTTTTTAATTTAAAGTTGTCTGTAGATGTGGAGGTTTTCTCATCTATAACAGATCACTCTACATATATATAACTTTCACTAGGTAACACATACAAATCTTGATTTTGAATTGAAATGCAAATTTCATAATTATTGTTGTAAGATTGTAGGTATGGCACGTATGTATGATAGTCCTTTTTGATTATATTTTCATCAGATAAGGGTTTATCTAAGACATTTATTATTGAACTCATTTTGCCTTCAATTTAAAATTCAATGACTTGAGAAAATTTTTAGTCGCTGTCGTTAGAGTTTTTTGATGAATTGGCCTCTTTAATTGTGGTTTAAGTCGTAATAATATTTTAGGTGAGTATGCTGATGGTGTTGTTGTTGTTGTTGCTGTTGTTGTTGCTGTTTTTGCTATATTCTGTGATATACTCGAGTTGAATATTAGCATTATTATTTAGTTGGTTATTTCCTCTCCTCGGAAATTAATTAAATCACCGTGCTGATCAACTACTCGTAGAGCTTGTGAACTTATCTCTCTGGAGTTTACCGGTAAATAGATGAGATTTCGAGGTATCTCATCTATTTTATAGCCTGGAGGCACATTAATCGGAAATTCATGTAGTGTATGCGCCTTGGAATTATTCATATATGTATTAACAGCGATACTACTTTCAATTCGAAAGAGATTCACCTTGAAAATATTAACTGGAAGATGAGAATAATGATCTACGTTTGGAGTTAGGATTTTACTCTTGTATCCCAAGAGTTTTCCAATTGTATTTTCTTTATTAAAATATATTGCATCCTTAGAGCTGTTGACTTTAACTTGCATTGTATTGTTAATGGCTTCTATAAAAATTCTATTTTTTGGATTGTAGCGTTTATATTGTTCCTCTATATAATCAACTATATCATTCAATTCATAAGATCCAACTGGTATTTCAATAACATTTTCACCTATATGCAACAAATTGTTATAGACAGCAACATTTGGGATGCTATTATATGAATGAAAATCAGTTAGAGCACACTCATATGCCCCATTTATATCAATAGGTGGGAAGTAATTAGCAGATAACTCTGATGAGTTGGAGCTTAGAGTAAGTGTTATTGACAATATGACTGTCTGATTACGAAAAAATAAAGTTTAACACAAATTTGTTTATAAAAGGGATTTACATATTTATTTCATATTTTTTATTTTTAATTTACATTATGATCTTAAGTACCAAGTATGTATAATAATTGCTAATATTGTTTAAGCTATAATATTTCATCTTTACTTATCCCAGAATTGTGATCGTTACTAAATCCTAACCATTTAACAAATGCTTTGGCTCCTCTGGTTTTAATAATCTTTTCAACTAGATATGTATTAGGAAATCTTGTTTTTAAAAGTTCTTCATCATAAAATCCACCTTTAATAGGATTTCCGCGATAATCTTCTAATACGTATGTTGTGGGATATGTAGTTTAAATAGATTTAATTGTGAAAATTTCTGTTGTCCAATTTGGAGTATAGCCTTTTTCAAAAAATATGCTTATATTTGCTTATGCGCACATGATCACCAACATTAAATTTCGATATTTTATACATTTTCAAATTACTATATACTGTATTCAATAATTTTTTCTCATTTGAAGAGTTGACTTTAATTGGAGCCATTTTAATGGTACGATGAACTTTTCTGTTATATGCTTCTAATAGATCTTTGTAGATATCAAGCGAATTGTATGTACCATTAAAACTAAATTCTTTGCACATCATTCCTTTTAATGTTCTATTAAATCGTTCTACTATTGATGCTTTCATTCTGCTATACGTTGAATAGTGATTAATGTTGTACTTATTATCAATTTTCCAAAGTGTTTATTAAAAATTTTTTTACCATCATCTGTTTGTAGGTTTTTTGGTACTCGTCCCAATCGAAAAATATCTGAAATGGCTTGGCTTGTTTCAAGTGCAGTTTTAGTTTTAAGTGGTACTACTCTTGCAAATTTGGAGAATGTGTCAATCACAGTTAACAAAAATATATAATTTTTATTGTCCATAGAATAATTTCCCATTTCAACTAAATCAGATTGCCAAAGATCATATATTCCTTTCATCACAACTCTACGACGTAAAAAAGATTTTCGAGCTTGTTTATGGAGTTCATTTACTAAAATTCTTTTTGAAGCCATTTTTTAGTATTAAGAATTATTTTCGATGTGTTGTGATCTATTTAATACACTTTTAGCTATTGACACAAACAAGTATTTTTCAAATCTATAAATCTTTTCATTAACTTTTCTTTTGTATACTTTCAACAAATTTTTGTAAATATCCGTCTTCCAAAAATTTTTTGATTGTGGAAATACTTTCTTGCATTTTCTTATTCTTTTCCAACTGTTATATTATTGCATGTTGTAGCATTTCGATTTGAGTTCCTAGAGTATCATGAATATTGTTGTTATCTTCCTTAAAGTATTTTAATAGCTTGTGTTCTATTTCTTCGATTTGAATTTGCAGAAACAATTTATTGACAACATCGTTTTCTTCCACAGCTTTTGCCTCATTTTGGATTCTTTTGTTTTGGACATCGATGTTGTTGTCGTATCCATAAAGAACCCCAACATTTTAGGGGCATTTTTCAATGAAATTATATTGCTTTTATCGTTTAGATAATGTCCAAACTTATCAACAGCCATACTTTATATAGATTATTCTATTATATTAGCTTCGCGAAGTTCTTCAATAATTGATACAATTTCGTTATTATGATTAGTATGACCTGCAGCTTGTGATGATAGCAGAAGTCGACCTACCATCTCATTTGGATCATCCCAGTATATATAGT
This sequence comes from Panzeria rudis, assembly GCA_956483635.1. Classification (NCBI taxonomy): domain Eukaryota; kingdom Metazoa; phylum Arthropoda; class Insecta; order Diptera; family Tachinidae; genus Panzeria; species Panzeria rudis. The sequence goes on from OY101450.1 coordinate 72,583,082, forward strand.
TTGGTTTACGAGGGTTAAACTGCATCAATCCATCACCTTTATAATTAGATATTGTCTTATTTGGTATTGATTTTGATAAAGTCTGTTGGTTTTTTTAATCTTTAAACATCTTTTTAATAATATGTTTATATTTATAGGCTTTCGTTCCCCTGATTTGTCCATCAGGTTTATAGTCTCTTCTGTACGCATTTGTATTAATTAAAATTTTTTTGTAGAGTTCTAGTTCATATTTATCATAGTTTTTTGGTATTTTATGAAACATTAGAGAAAATAGTCCTGGTGTTAGAGCCCATATTTGACTACCAACATGTAGTTTGTTTACTACGAAGCTTTTTCTTCAAGACATTTCTTGTCGCAACCAGCTCTTTTAAAATTTTTTCATCCAATTTCCAGCTATCAGATCAGCTTATTAGGTATCTGCACAGGTTATCAGATCAGCTTATTAGGTACCTGATCAGGTTATCAGATCAGGTTATTAGGTATCAGATCAGCTTATTAGGTATCAGATCAGGCTATCAGATCAGCTTATTAGGTATCAGATCAGCTTATTAGGTATCTGATCAGGTTATCAGATCAGCTTATTAGGTACCTGATCAGGTTATCAGATCAGGTTATTAGGTATCAGATCAGCTTATTAGGTAGCTGATCAGCTTATTAGGTATCTGATCAGGTTATTAGGTATCTGATCAGGTAATCAGATCAGCTTATTAGGTATCAGATCAGATCAGCTTATTAGGTAGATAATTAGATCAGGTATAGTTGATATTTCAAGAGCTATGTAGATGTATTATGGTTAAAGCCAGATTATATACTAAAGTTTTTCTTTTATGTAGAGCAATTTATATTGTTATGAAATAATCGAATAAGTTTCTGTAGCGCCAGCACAATCGACAAATTTCATCAAACTTTGCATAACTCATATCGCTGGCAACATGATCCCTATAAACATGTTTCATATTTGTCTCATCTTGTTTAAACATTATAATCATAATCGCATTGTCTCTTATTAAATGCTTGGGAATTCTGGTATAAGTTTGGCACAAGTAGAATGAATCAACATCCTTATGTCGTCCCATACAAAAATAAGCTCGTATACTATTCTGCTTCTCACATGCAACATCATCAAATATCATAATTGAATTAGTTTTAGCTTTGTCAGGGGGAATAGCTGATTCATTTTCGGTGAATGTGTAATATCCCATTCCTTTAATAGTACACCTATTAATCTCTTCAAGTATTCATATTTCGGCTGATATAGAGATTTTGAGTATAAATAGATGTTTTCAAACTTTAGTCCATTAGGACTTTCTAGTAAGCCAATCATAACATTAGTCTTTCCACAATTTGATGGTCCCACTATTAGAGCACGAATAGAATTTGGTAAGAGTGAACTATGTTTTATTTTTGAACTGATGTTCAATGAATCATCAATGTTTCGAACTAAAATATTTTTATGTTGTTTTACTAACTGCATTTTTATAACTAAATGCTATTCATGTTTGTTACCTTTTATTATAGAAAAAATAAATAAATAAGATGGTTATACATTATCAAAAGTCATTTAGTCATAAAAACACCTTCGTTGGAGCAGGTTTACTAGATAAAATAATAAACTCTATTCCTGTTGAACTTCATCTTCCTGGATATCAATACTGTGGACCTGGAACTAAGCTACAAAAACGTTTAAATCGAGGTGATAAAGGAATCAATTTATTAGACTCTGCCTGTAAAAATCACGACATAGCTTATTCTAAAAATAAAGATTTAAATAACAGACATCAAGCTGAAAAAATTCTTGAAAATTCAGCTTGGGATCGAGTTTTATCAAAAGATAGTAGTCTTGCAGAAAAATCATTTGCATATACATATGGTTACTATCGCTATGAAAGCCAAATCAAAATTAAATATGGGTGTGGAGAAAAAGAAAAATGTTAAGAAACTTAAATTAAATGGTAAGAAATTGTTCAGTACATCAATTAGAGCTGCAACAAAAATATTAAAGAAGAAAAAACCTTTAGATATTAACAATGCTATTAAAATAGCACGTAAAACTATCAAAACATTAAAAGGAAGAAAATCACAAGTCATAATACCACGCATAATAAATGTACCAAAATTTGGTGTTTTTTACCTCTAATACCGATTTTAACTGCACTGGGTGCAATTGGTAGTCTAACGACAGGAGGTGCTGCTATAGCTTAGGCTGTAAATGCGACAAAGAATGCAAAAAATCAGCTTGATGAAGCAATTCGACATAATAAAGCGATGGAATCTATAGAATATTTCGACAGTTTTGGAAACTTACAACCTCCTTCGGAAGTACTCAAATATCTGGGCACAAATATAAAATACAAATCTAATCAACATCAGATTTTTAATACATTTACCTGTGGTCATTTATGTCTTAAGTTCCTTTATGAAATAACTGAAAATATTAAATAAAAATACACAATCGTATATATTTCACAAAACTCTTTAATGCATTTTTATTTATTTAGAATTTACTATACAGAATTAATTTATTTTATTCCCAAATAGGATATTGTGCATTTTGAATCACAAATTCCTCCAGCTCACTCTCAATGATTAAGTTTTGATCACCTTTTCGACGTAGTTGAAATGTTCCATTCGAGAGATCCTTAATTTCATCATCTGTCAGAGTATTATATCTTTTAGGTAGAAAGATTATATTTTTTCCATCTCAACTTTTAGTGTTGGTCCATATTTTGTTGTTACCCGTGATATATTTTGAACAGGATATTTAACTGCAATGTCTAGATCCTTTATGTGCATTAAACTTTTGTTGTTTAGAGAATTATATATTGTTGTTAAATTTTTTGTAGAGCTCATTTTTATATAGATCTTGTCATTTTGAATATTCAATTGAAATTGATCATGGAAGTAGCGACGATTACTACAAAAAGCCCAACCGAAAATATTTGTTCCGAGATAATGAATATCAGTATGTGAGGAGATCATTATAGAGAGAGAGGGAGAGAGATAGTGATAAGGAGGTCTATTAATATGAATCTTTCCTTATATATTTGTCGGAAAATCGAAAAGGGAATAAGAGAATGAAAGAACAATAATACATAATTTTACACACTTTGTAGCTAAATATTTAGGGAAAAATTAGCAGTATCCACGATTCCTTTGAAAAAGTAAGCAGCAACAAAATTTATACGGAATATTAACAAAATGAGTCAAATAAATTCATATCAGATCTTGATAACTTTAGGCTATACGATCATTGGGAAATGATCATATTTTTCCAAAATATGCTGGACGAGAATGATGAATTTGATGTTATGGAAGATGGAGACAACACAGAAGCACATTTCAAATGCTGTCCCTCGTACGATCCGATATACTTTCTACGGAAAGCTATATTAGAAAATTTAATGGAATCGTATTATGCAATGTTTCAACCATTATAATTAAATTTAATAAATAAAATAAAAAGGAAGATATTTACAATCAGTTCCTCACCAGTAAGACAAAAATGAACAGCTTGACCCTTTCGAAAATAAACAGTTTTCAAAATTCAATAAATTGTCACATATGTGACAAATTTCTCGGTAAAGATCGCGTAAGAGATCATTGCCATATAAGTGGTAAATATTGAGGTGCAGCTCACAATATTTGCAACTTAAAGTACCAAATTCCGAAGTTCATACCCATATATTTTCATAATTATTCATCTTATGACTCGCACCTCTTTGTTAAAGAATTAGGTAAAAAGTCTGACAACATAAAAGTCCTGCCACTGAACAAAGAACTGTATATTTCACTATCTACACTTACAAAAATGACTGACAATTGCAATCTTGAACTCCGATTTTTAGATACTATTCCTTTTATGGCTGATAGCTTAGAATCCTTAACAAATAACCTTACGGACAATGACTTTCATACGGTTAGGGCACACTTTAACCGAAAGACAGAATTTGACCTTGTACGAAGAAAGGGTGTTTTCCCTTATGAATATCTTGATTCGTTTGAAAAATTTAATGATGGTCAGCTTCCATCAAGAGAAGATTTTTTTAACAAATTAAATAACAAGGAATGCTCAATTGAAGATTATGAGCATGCAATAAAGATTTGGCATACCTTTAATTGCAAAACCCTGCGAGATTATATGGAATTATATCTCAAAACAGATGTGCTTTTGTTAGCAGATATATTCGAAAAATTTTTAAGGGAATTTATAATCTAGATCCGTGTTAGTACTATACTGCTCCAGGAATATCGAGAGATGCCATGTTAAAACACACACAAATAGAATTAGAGTTGTTAACAGACATTGACATGTATAATTTCTTTAAAACGGGAATACGCAGTGGAATGGTACACTGCAGTAAACGATATTCCAAAGCAAATAATAAATATTTAGATGATTTTGATGAAGACAAGCCTTCAGAATTTCTAATTACTTTAGTACGTTTATCATTCCCGGAATCCCGGGAATTTCTTTTTTATTTCCCGCTCTCCCGGGAAACAAAAAAGTCCGGGAATAAAAAAAACCCTAATGATAACCTACGTGGGCTCATTTATTGAGAGTTTCTAAATGTTCACAAAAGCCATCAAGAATCTTCCCGCAAACTACAAGAGTATATACCCCAGTTGGAACAATTGCTAAAACAATGGCGAATTAAAATTAACGAGCAAAAATGTCTACTCATTAGGTACCTTTACATTATGCCCACCTATACAAATAAATAACCAAACCTCAACACACTGAAGTAAAATATGTCGGTGTTCATCTTGATCGTCGTCTAACATGGAAGTCCCACATAAATGAAAAGGTGACCCAAAATGAAATTAAAAGCAGCTCAAATGAATTGTCTCATTGGAAGGAACTCTACTCTAAGCCTAGATTGTAAGCTTCTTCTAAACAACTTCATTCTAAAACCAATATGGTCCTACGGTATCCAGTTATGGGGCACTGCCTCGGCATCAAATGTAGAAAAAATTCGAAGGCGACAAAAAAATACTCCGTACGATTACAGCAGCCCCATGGTATGTCAGAAACCAGGGACTTCATAAAGATCTAGATGTGCCGCTGATTAAGACAGTGTTTTCAGCACGTGACAAGATACATTAAAAAACTCGAGTTGCACCTAAATCCCCTAGCCCGAAATATCATTAACTTTAGAGACCACACTCGGCTGAGAAGGAGGTACACTCTTGCTCTCTGCCGAATACGAGACGTAGACAACCAAAGAACCAACCGCTGAAACAAATATTTTTGTCTGGCATTGACTGGACTTAAAAATTAAACATTTTTAGAGTTAAGATTTGATTATTTATTGTTAGTTCAATTTTATTGAAGATACAATAAATATATATAATCGTTAAAAAAAATCTTCACAATAATGGTTCCCGGATGTAAAAGTCACTATTTTCCGCGCACTGAACTTGTTCGGCTATGTTTTGAAAACCATTTCGTTTTGAAACCGCAAAATTTCAAAAACGAAAAACAGCGTTCTCCTAATCGGACAATTTAGTGCATTCGAAGTTAAGTTTGGATAAAATATATGACACATCTAAGACATAAAAACCAATTAAAAAGCTACAATAAGTGAGCTTTTTAGTTGAACTATTTCATGAAATTTGGCGATTTCAAAACGAAATGGTTTTCAGAACATGGTCGGTTTTCTTTTCTTTTAGCTTTTTACGCATTTGGGTTTTTTGATTTTTTAAATTTAACTTTTTATTCATATTTGTCAAATTTTAATTATGGATATTTAAGCAAAAGAGTCTTACAATTAGAAACGTTTGATAAATTTTCTTTACTTATTATTATTTTTTGTTAAATAATTTATTTTTTAATGAAAACAGTATGGAGTTGTGGAAAAGTGTTGAGAGCCCCAAAAAATCATGCCAAGGGGCGCATGCGGCCTGCGGGCCACGTGTTCGACATGGCTGCCACAGACAGTTCTCAACAGTTGAAATTTCCATGGCTAAGTCAGAATGTGTGGGGTATTCTAAAAAAGGTTGGACTAGTCTCCCCTTGTATTAAAGCATTTTTGGGCGTAGTAAGCTTGTTTTTGTATAATCATCGATTTAGAATACAAAACACCAATTTTGTTCTGTATGTCCGAACACTCACCATGCAAACATTACTGGAATTTAGAATTTTTATAAAATAAAGTACCCAATTTTCTCTAAAGCACATAAGGAGATAAGTCCTAACACATTTTTTAACTTTTTATTTTTTCAGATTCATCTCCAAAAATTAAACAAAACTCCAAATTTGTTAACCCCATCCGTGTTTATATTCCATCTGTGACAGGCCGACATCTGAGGGGGTCATTAGTAATTAATATATGTATGTTTTTCTTTGAGATGTCAGTGCCAACCGTATATTTCTATTCATTAAATAATGCATAAGGATAACTTACAATTCTGTTGTGTCGTCAGGTAATGTTCCAGGCACACTAGCGAGGCTCTTTTCTCTGCAGTCTACTATGCCTTCTGCACATCGACATGGATGAGGGCAGCTATTTTCTACACCACACTCCAGAGGTGCATTTTCTGTAAGACCTATTTCAAATATATATAATTGCTTAATAAATTTTTCTGCTTCGAAAAGAGTTTAAACAATAAATGAATACATATTGTGTTTGGTGTTTATTTTGTTCCTGGTTATAACCGTTCATCTTATATTACACAGTGGGGCTTTTCGTAAAATAAATGTTAATAATTAAATCGATAAACCAGTGAAGCGCAGTACCCAGCCCTTACGGAAATTCAGGTTTGGAGTTTTGCATTTATTTATACACAGAAAAATAATCCTGGAGAATTCTGTACAAAATTTTGTTTGCATACACACATTTGTATATATTTTTTAGTTTACAACAAAAAAAAAACACTAAAAATCAATTACAATGTACACAAAATTAGAAATGTCTAAAACTCCGTGACCAATTATAACAGGCCAGTAGTAGACAATAAATGTAAAAACTCTGTGTACTTTACTTTTTGAGCTAGGCTTTAGGCTTTAAAAATATTGTCCGTAAATATGTGAAGCTTACACACAGATGTAGTGTAATGACCATTTTCAAATGCATATACGTGTGTATTTATAGTATACATCAGAGAGCAGAATGAATATCTGCACATTTTCTGCTCTTTCATATATATATTGCTTTGGCATTGCCTTTAATAGACAACAATAACAACATATGCATAGGTATGTGTAAATATCATTTTATTTCCTGATTGCCTACTCACGATCTCTTTTTGCGATGTCGTTATACATCAACCCATGAAATAACATAATGCCATATGAATGAACTAAAAACATTCACACCATTCGTTCAGTATTCGCTGATAATTGTGTATATACGAGTAGTTTGTAAACAACCAGTTTTGCTTAATTTTGGTGATATTAAGAAATACCGAAGTACCAGGAAGTTTTAGAAAAAATATGTGGTGATATTTCCCGTACATTTAAAAAATCTAAAAGTAAAACTTGACAAAATTTTTCGATAATGTAAAAACATAAACTCAGAAAAACAAATATTAATTGTCGACCTGTGTAATTTCGTAATATTAATGATTTTCGCTATTTCAAAAGAAACACAAAAAATATTTCAAAAGAAACACAAAAAATTTGTTAAGTTACTTTTGCTTACAATTGCTTAATTCACAAAACCCCTTGTATCTTTGTATCGATTGTATTATAGTATTAAAAATAATAGTGTAAAATATGTTGTTGGTGATTTTCATATAAAAATGAAATACTCTTTTACACTTTTAATGCAAATGTTTTTAAAAAATCGAATTTTATACGATGCTCAGAGAGTATTTGTATATACTCTCAGAGAGTATTTGTATGGTGCTTGTTCTTTTTTGTCCATCAACGCAAGATACAAATCGATACAAGATGTTCGCAAAGAAATAAACAAAAAGTGTACTTGATACAAGATCGGCGATATAAATTTTTGTGAATTAAGCAAATACAATCGTTAAGTATTCATTGCTTTTGAGAGTGTTACTTTATATTTGTAGATGGCAGGCAATTCATGCATCATTTTTTGTTACACTCCGTTTTCTGAATAATGTCATGCATTGCTTTAATGAAATGAATATTATTGTCAACATGAGGCTCTATTTTTGTGATTGTATTCACAAGCATAAAATAGAGCAATCAAACTGTTCTCTGGTATACCTCGCATCAAGACATATTTTTAATTTTGCCAAAAGTTTGTTTATAAATGTTGATATTTTTGATAATGTGCTCCATTGCTAAAAAAAAGACATACAGCCTTGTCACAGAATATCATTCCGATCGAAAGTGGGTTCAATGCTGCAAGTTGCTTCTTCAGAAAAAAAACGAAAATTTTCTTCGTAATCAAGCCACTTTTAAATTTAAAAACGAAATTGACAAGACTTTTCTACTAGAGAACTGCAAAGAGTAATCAAATGTATTCGTAGAATGTACTCGTATAAATTTCGTGTGTGCATAATGTATGTATGTATCTTCTTATGTATGTACGTATGTATACATGCATTTACATGTGTGTACATACATTCCCACGACCATATATACATAAATATATACAACCATCCATAAAAAAACATACATACGTACCTGTACAAACATACATACGAGTAATTTTGTGTATACTTGTGCAGCCCTCTATTTTCTACTAACTTCGTTTGCAGTAAACACTAAGCGTGCATACTTTTAGAAGCGTCAAATAAATATTTGGCCAAAAGCTTCCCATGTTAATAAAAAACTTAAAGTGAGCTTTGCATGTAAAAACAAGAGTAAATTAACGCCACAAGGTGTAAAACTTTATCTTTGTAAAATCGAAATACAAAAACAAATACAGTAAAGAGCGACTTTGGGTCGCACACGAAGGGTTCCGTACAAATACACATATATCGTATTTCGTTTTTGCCCTTTTTTCTCATTTTGAAAATTTTTTCGTTTTGCTTTTTCGTTCAATTTAATTTTTTTTCGTTGATTTGGCGATTTTTTTTTTATTTTAACGCTTTTTTCATTTTTTTTGTTTTTTTTCGATTTTTTGGTTTTGACGTTTTTTGTTTTAGCTATGGCGCGTTTTGTCGGTTTTTTCGGTTTCTGACGATTTTTTTAGTTTTAGCGATTCTTACGGTTTTTTAATATTTTTTTTAGCTTTAACGTTTTGCTAGTTTTGGCGCTTTTTCGTTTTGGTGTTTTTTTCATTTTTGGCGATTTTTTTTTTGTTTTTTGAAATTTTTAGTTTTAGCGTTTTTTTTTTATGTTTAAGTGCTTTATTTTTTCGTTATTATGCCTTATTTCGCTTTTTGTGTTTTTTCTTAGTTATTTGTCGATCTTTTTAGTTTTGGTGATTTTTTGCGGTATAGCGTTTTTTTAATTTTGGAGCTTTTTTCCTTTAAGCGCTTTTTTTAATTTTGCAATTTTTTAGTTCTAGTGATTTTTAAAATTTCCAGAGTTTGCGTCTTATGGTTTCCATGATACAGCAAATTGTCTAAATTGCATAGTCAAAATTACATTAACTGATAGGACACCCTTTAATTTTTATTGTTTTAAATATCAGTGTTAATTGCTGCAGTCTATTCTACAGAGTACACCAATTAACACTAGCTTTGAACATTCTAAGTGCCAATATCGTTGCGTTTCTTCCTAAACCACGTAAGCGCCATTTTTTCGAAATTGAATTTTTTGGTTTTTATGGTAGAAAATAACATTTGCCACCCGATGGCATTCTTATCTTGACAACTTTGTATGAAAAAAAGAAATGAAAGCAATTTCGAAAACCTCGTAAGCGCCATACAAAATGACATTTGCATGCAAAATAGAATTCTTTTTATATTTAAAGCTGCAAATGTTTAAGGGTCACCCACCAAGTTCTTTGTTTTTGAGATATAAAAAAATCTGGAACGTTTCAGGCCAATTGGAGCATTCTTGCTGCGGCGTGAGGCTCTCAAAGTCAGTAAAAAGTTGGTAAAAACGATACTTGTTGTCGAGTAACTCAAAAACTATATATCCTAAACAGCAGAAATGTTTTTCGAACAATCATTATTTTAATAAAATGCAGCTTTTTTCTGTAGGTGAAAGCTTTATCTCGATATGTAAACATGGCTGCCGTACAAAAATCCGTTTTGAGCTGAACTTCGTTTTCGGACCCTAAGGGGTTAACGCGTCCCCATAGAGGGTTAAGTTCTAAGACCGACCCCAATTATTTTGATATAACTAACATTTATTTCACAGGATTCAAAGCGCTATCTGTACTCCTTAGAGTAGCTACCATACAAACCGTAAAACGTACGGAAAAACATGAAATTGATCGAATTTGAGCTATTATTTTTTACGCAATATAATGAACACGGCATGTTCTACAAATTGAATTTTGAAAATAAATTTCTTTTGTCTCCCCATAACAAAAATTATGTTGGTCTCAATTGAACGTTGCCTTTACTTTAGAAAAGCTCCATTGGCATTAAAAATGAAAATTTGATGATTTGATAAGTTTGAAAAGAGTAATGCCCGCAAATAGTTGATAGTTTTTTTAATAACTCGTTATTAATAATAAATAGTAAGATTTTTTAAGTGTTTTCGATGTGTAAACATCTATACGCTAGGGGGTAAAAAATACAATCACAAATTTGGAGTAAGATTAATCTTACTTGAGTAAGATTAATATTATAATTGTAATAACGCGGTGTAAGCTGTGTATGAGTGTATTAGTGTAATCAAGCGGACAGCAAGAAGTAAAGAGAAACTTAACAGCTGCATAGAAATACACTAACACTGGCAAAGGGAGTACCAAGGTCAAACTCCTGCAGTAAGGTCGTACGTTTGTTGGTTGGAGCTGTGTTGCTGTGTTTGTGAATTGAGTGAGTATTTCGGCGTTGCCGTTTTTGATTTTTTCCGGGAACTTCTGGGATTTAGGGGATTTTGTGTCGTTTTCCGGACTCAGACCCGGTTCGTCTCGGTTTTTGAACCCGGGTTTTCGAAAAAACCCGGTTTTTCGGTTTTACCGAATTTGTTGCTGAACTTGGTGCGATATTTGGCTGACGGTTTATTGACTGCGTTTGTCTTTGACTGTTGGTTATTTTGCTGTTTAACTGCGGTAATTCCAACTATTTTGTACGGGTATATTATTTTTTTTAACTTTTTTTTATGTTTGTACACGTATAACTCTGTCATTTGTGAACCGATTTTTAAACTTCTTTTTTTGTTGGAAAGGGTTTGCCTGCAGTTTGGCCCCATAATTTTTGATGTGTAAACATCTATACGCTAGGGGATAAAAATCTTTTTCACAATACAATCACAAATTTTGCGTAAGATTGTAATAACGCGGTGTGAGCTGTGTATGAGTGTAATCATACGGACAACAAGAAGTACAGAGAATTTTAACAGCTGCATAGAAATACACTAACACCATCTATAGCGCAATATTAGTAGTAGTAGTAGCTACTAATTTTCACTAATTGTCGTACATTATGTTATCGTAGGCAAATAAAAACAAATAAGTAAAATGAATACAAAAACATTTAATTTTAATAACTTTTAAAAAGATTTTTTGCACTTTTAATAAGAAATTTACTAAAACAAAGCAAACTAAGGGAAAAAAAACTAACTTCTCAAACGTAAAGTCTTCTTCGTCTTTGAGATTGTCATTCATATTTAACAGCTGCATATAAACACCATCTAGTGCGCAATAGGAGCTACTAATTTTCACTAACATATAATTGTGCTAGCGCTGTACAGTTTGAAAAAAAATGTTTAATTACTAGATGTTTACACATCTGCCCTGTGAACGGACTCACATTATTTTTTTTTTTAGTTTACTTAGTTATCGGTCCTTTTCATAAAGATAACGTGGACTTGAACGCCAAGTTCGAAATATAAAACTTGTCGTTAAAATCTACGTTCAGTCATTGTATAAAGTGCCGTAAGAAAACTTTTTTTACCAATGGATTGATATTATATCTTCGGTTTATTTGTTGCATTTTTTTAGCGTCAGAATATTTTGAATTATTAACGTGCGTTTAAGAGTGAAATAAATAATATGTTATACGCGTCTTTGTATTCATTTTATATAACATCTTTCGTTACTTTTTTAAGAGTATAAATATTTTCTTTGAAAAATATAACAATAAATGTTAATTTACACAGAAATTTATGTTTTTTAATTTTAATTTTTAACGTGCTTTTTCCCAACTATTAAATTTTTTATTACAATACATTGAAATTGATTAAGGAGGGGTATTAGCTAGTTCCTATGGCCATTTCATTGGGGCTAATGCAAATCTTCAGGGAACCTTTACCCAAAAATCTCATAGAAAAACTAAAGATATTATATTAAACTCCTAATCATAAGAATAATAAGTTTATAATATCAAAGTTGAAACATAAGCTCCATAATCAATCGTGTTTTTTATTTTCTTTACTTGTGTACTACAACAGGTTGGTTTTTTTCCAACTCTAAATTGTAGTTGTAAAGGCAGTTGAAAATAAATAAATGCAACAACAGCTACAAATTGTTTTCGCAATGAGCTGTAATGCCAACATGTATTTTTTTGCGCGGGCACTCGCATATTTATAAAAAGTTCTTTTTTTTGGGAATTATTAAATTACATTAATTTTAATTTTTAACGCGCTTTTTCCCAACTTAATATTTTACTTTCTAAGTAAAATATAAATTTTTTTATTAAAACACATTGAAATTGATTATGGCGGAGTATTAGCTAGTTCCTATGGCCATTTCATTGGGGCTAATGCAAATCGTCAGAGATTTTTGGGTAAAGACCCAAAAATCTCATAGAAAAACTAAAGATATTATATTAAACTCCTAATCATAAGAATAAGAAGGTTATAATATCAAAGTTGAAACATGAGCTCCATAATCAATCATGTTTTTTATTTTCTTTACTTGCGTACTCAACAGGTTGGTTTTTTTCCAACTCTAAATTGTAGTTGTAAAGGTAGTTGAAAATAAATAAAAGCAACAACAGCTGCAACAGCAATGAGCTGTGATGCCAACATGTATTTTATTGCGCGGGCACTCGCATATTTATAAAAAGTTATTTTTTTGGGAATTATTACATACATTAATTTTAATTTTTAACGTGCTTCTTCCCAACTTAATATTTTACTTTCTAAGTTTTTTAATTAATTTTACAAAACCTCGTAAGCGACAAAATTTGCGAATTGCTGTTTGCGCCAAAAACACGTAAGCGACAAATTTAGATACAGTTACTTGTTAATAATAAATTTAAAAATAAAATGATGCTACACCCTTCAGAGTCGTAAAGCCATGTTTTGTAAAAAAAAAATTTTATAAATCACATACTTAAAAAGTTATTAAGCTTTTTTCGTTTTCTGAAGAATGAGTTGTTGGCGCTTACGTGGTTTAAGAAGAAAGGCGAAGATATGTAATTGTCTGTATTATACATTAGTATTTCAACATTTTTCGTTGCTCGCTTTAGAACACCGTTTAATTTTTAACTGTCATATATTTGTTGTTGTAGCGGCCAACACAGTCTTTACTAATGGATGATCTAGATCTTTTTGAATGCAGTGGTCTCTAACATACTAAGATGCTGCTGTAATCAAACGAATAATTTTATTTAAAAAGTTTTTTTTGGGAATTACATTAATTTTAATTTTTTAACGTGCTTTTTCCCATATTAATTTTTTACTTTTGAAGTAAAATATTAAAGAATATTGCAAACATAACATAAACAATATAAAAACATCCCTAGAGGGAAAAGAACCTGACAAAAAACTGTTCGCATGACTGGTTCCCAAGGATTAGCAACCGGAACTTTATATGAAAAATATCGGTAAATTTTACATTACGTTGTCAGTGGAGAAGGTCAATTGGCATAATTAAGACGCTCAGTGACAGGTTCTGGACCAAAATTTAAGGTACTTGTCTTGTGGTGGTTTCTTTAATGCAATTTAATTTGAAATTATGTGATTTTAGTCGAACTATATGGGTTTTATCCAAAGAAATTTTTTATTATTCTGACTTAAGTTATTTCAGTTTAATTTTACAAATAAATCATTTTTATTGAGAAAGGATTTCACAGGGTATTTAATATTTGAAAAAGAACAAAGAGCAATTTTTTTACCCCTACATAAGTCAAGAAATTGGTCTTTGTTCTTTTTCAATTATTAATGCTTTGAAAAATCCTTTCTCAACAAAAATGATTTAATTGTAAAATTGAATTGAACGAACTTAATTAAGCCTGAATAATAAAAAATTTCCCTAGTTAATTTACTGTACTTTAAACAATAATTTTTACCATTCCCATTTTTACCAGTGATAGGACAAGTACGTTCAAAACAATTGGTGCAACATTCACCGCAGGGTGTTTATTAGACTTGTGTAGTTTACGAACGAACTAGTTCAATTGAACTATTTCATCAAATGAACTAAGGAAACTAGTTCAAGTTTTCATTATTCACTAGTTCAATTGAACTAGGAAACAAAATGCAATATACCTTTTCCTGTGAGCAAATGTACATATGAAATCAGTCACGTGTGTATGTATGTACATATAGGATGAAATAACATATGCATGTACGTACATACATACATAGCTACTTGTGGCATCGCTTTCACAGAATATTATAGAATAGAATACTACATGGTAAATTTTCTACTTTTTCAAAATTAGTATTTATTCTTATTATTCTCTCTCTGGTTACTGTTGTACAATCAAAGAATTCATAAATATGTATATTGAAGATATTTTATGCAAGCCGCTAATTCTACAACAATAACAACAATGGTCCAACAATATATACAACAAACACACAAAAGAATGATAGGATGAAAAGCACATAGAATGTTTCCTCCTATCGCTCTAATATTTCACCATTCATTCATAGTTCAAAAAAGAGATATTTCACCATTCATTCATAGTTCAAAAGGAGCGATTGAACTAGAAGAACGACCTAGTTCATTGAGAATATATGAACTAGAATGACCGAACATTCAAATGAACTATTTGGCACAAGTCTAGTGTTTATTGAGTTATTAGGAAGTTCCTATGCGCATTTCACTGACACTAATGCAGATCATTATGGAACTTCTACCAAAAAATCTTATAGAAACTTAAAATAATATGAAAGTCAAAACATGAGCTCCGATATCAATCGCGATTTTTATTTTCATTTATCGAAGCGGAACTTTTAACTAAAAGACACTATTTTGCAAAATTTCTTTTAGACACTCAAACAAGGTGTATTTTTTCGTTTTGGGGGGAAATATCCATTTACTACATTGACTGGCTTTTTTCCGACGAGTAATGTCATTAAATATACATTTGAAGAATTTATGAGTGATGACCATGAAGAACACCGTTGTGATTATACAATTACCATTGACTAAAAATTTATGAAATATTTTTTCATAAAATTTTTAAAGCTATTCCTTTTTATCTGTCAAAAGTATATTCTCAGCTTGACAAATTACATTTGGGCTTGTAACTTGACAGCATCTAAAATATCTTGACAATCAAGCTCATTCAAGCCGGTCTGGCAAGCCTAGTGTAGAAGCTAGTTCCTATCCACATTTCACTAGGGCTAATGCAAATCGTCTGGGAACCTTTATCTAAAAATCTCATAGAAAAAATAAAGATGATACGTTAAACTTCTAATCATACGAATAAGTAGTTTATAATATCAAAGTTAAAACATGAGCTCCACAATCAACCATGTTTTTTTATTTTCTTACTTGCATACGACAACCGGTTGGTTTTTTTGCCAGCTCTAAATTGTAGTTGTTTGTAAGAGCATTGAAAATAATGATAAATTCAGTAAAGTGCGACTTTGGCTTCAACACGAAGGGTTCTGTACAAATATATCCCTTTTCGTTTTTATCCTTTTTTATTTTGATATTTTTTTCGCTTTGTTTTTTTTTTGTTTTTAATTTTAGTTTATTTATTTTAAAAATTTTTTTTCGTTGTATTGGCGATTTTTCGTTTTTTGCAATTTTTTTAGTTTTTTCATATTTTTTAGTTGTGGTGTTTTTTTTTTTTTTGGTTTTGGCGTTTTTTTTTGTTTTAACGTTTTTCGCTTTTTGGCGATATTTTGTTTTAGCGATTTTTCGTTTCTTTTTTGTTTTTTGCCGATTTTTTAGTTTTAGCGTTTTTTTTTGTTTTAACGTTTTTTCGCTTTTTAACAATATTTTTATTTTAGCGATTTATTTTAGTTTTGGCGCTTTTTTCGGTATTGGGGTTTTTTCAGTTTTTTTTAATTTTTTTAGTTTTAGAGGTTTTTATTTTGTTTTAAAATTTTTTTCGTTTTGGCGATTTTTTTTTGGTTTATGGAAATGTTTTTGCTTTTGGCGATTTTTTTTGCGCTTTTTTGTTTGGTTATTTTTTCCATTTTTTCCATTTTTGGCAATTTTTTGGTTTTTTTTATATTTTTAGTTTTAGCGATTTTTTTATGTTTTAGTGCTTTTTCGTTTTAACGACTTTTTGACGACCTTTTTAGTTTTAGTGTTTTTTGCGTTTTAGCAATTTTTTTTATTTTGTTGCTTTTTTCCTTTAAGCGCTTTTTTAATTTTGGCGATTTTTCGTCGAAATTTTTTTTAATTTTGCCGTTTTTTAGTTGCAACATTTTTGAAAATTTCAACAGTTTCGGTTTCCAAGATACAGCATATTGTCTAAATTACATAGCAAAATTACTTTAACTGATAGAAAACCTTTTAATTTTTATTGTTTTAAATATCAATGTTAATTGGTAGTCTATTCTACAACTGGTTGAAACCATGTCAAATCGGCAAAAAAAAAATGCAATTTTCGGAAACACCAACTCAGATTTCGATGATATTCGCCACATATGTTATCCACTAAGGGTACTAAAAAAAATAAAATTTCAGACCTGGACCGCTCCCTTTTTTGAAATTTACCATCATGAATATTGGAAAGATTTTAAAAATTAGACTAAAGTGGACATAAAAAACCAACTATAACTTGTAAATTTCAAAGCTGAAATTTTTTTTGATGTTATTTTGCAGGTTAAAATAATGCTTTTGAAATGATGTACATCTCGATTTTTTCCGCCAGTAATTCAAAGGTCATTTCTGGATGGCTTAAACTCAAAGGGCTATATCTAAAAAAACAGTTTTTTTTAAATCTTAAAAAAATATATGTCCGTTAAAAACTCTTTTCTACACATTCGGAAAGTTTCATGGTGGTGCCGCTTCTAGTTTCGGAGTTATAGAGCAAAAGATTGCCCAAAGTTTGATTTATTAAGTTTTATAAATACAATTATACTGCTTTCCAACTTTTTTATTTTTGAAATTTTAAAATTTTGTAATGTATTTTTCAGAGCAATTAGAATGTGTTGAACACGGGAACAATATTTTGTTCGGCAGTTCGGTCATTGTACAGATAACGGTCCATTCATGTTTTTCAATCTGCAATCATTTTTAAAGAGCCATCTAGAGTAAAAGACTGACTCAATTATTATTATTTCCATTTTGTTCTAAGGTTGCTAAATTACTATTCGAATAGTGGATCATTTGCTTTGATCGGATAAAAAATGACTGAGTTATAGTTGATCATATTTAAGCTTTTATGACATTTGTAATGATTTTTTCCAGTTGTTATCATTTGTACCACAAATTATAATAAAATCCATAGTTTTATAATTTTTATTTTTTACTAATACATTTTTTACTAAATTTGAATACTAGTGTTTTTAGCTTTTATCCGATTTCGGTCCATTATAGCTTAACATTTTTGAAATCGAATTGACTATGCAATTAAAATATAAAAATATGAGTTGTGTTATTATTTTTGGTCCAAAACATCTTCCGAAATGGCAATATCTAGAGAAAATCATTAACAATTTTATAAAATATTAAATTTGATCCGCAACAGCCCAGCCAGTTTTTATCCGATCAAAGCAAATAATCCACATAAGTCAAGAAATTGGTCTTTGTTCTTTTTCAATTATTAATGCTTTGAAAAATCCTTTCTCAACAAAAATGATTTAATTGTAAAATTGAATTGAACGAACTTAATTAAGCCTGAATAATAAAAAATTTCCCTAGTTAATTTACTGTACTTTAAACAATAATTTTTACCATTCCCATTTTTACCAGTGATAGGACAAGTACGTTCAAAACAATTGGTGCAACATTCACCGCAGGGTGTTTATTAGACTTGTGTAGTTTACGAACGAACTAGTTCAATTGAACTATTTCATCAAATGAACTAAGGAAACTAGTTCAAGTTTTCATTATTCACTAGTTCAATTGAACTAGGAAACAAAATGCAATATACCTTTTCCTGTGAGCAAATGTACATATGAAATCAGTCACGTGTGTATGTATGTACATATAGGATGAAATAACATATGCATGTACGTACATACATACATAGCTACTTGTGGCATCGCTTTCACAGAATATTATAGAATAGAATACTACATGGTAAATTTTCTACTTTTTCAAAATTAGTATTTATTCTTATTATTCTCTCTCTGGTTACTGTTGTACAATCAAAGAATTCATAAATATGTATATTGAAGATATTTTATGCAAGCCGCTAATTCTACAACAATAACAACAATGGTCCAACAATATATACAACAAACACACAAAAGAATGATAGGATGAAAAGCACATAGAATGTTTCCTCCTATCGCTCTAATATTTCACCATTCATTCATAGTTCAAAAAAGAGATATTTCACCATTCATTCATAGTTCAAAAGGAGCGATTGAACTAGAAGAACGACCTAGTTCATTGAGAATATATGAACTAGAATGACCGAACATTCAAATGAACTATTTGGCACAAGTCTAGTGTTTATTGAGTTATTAGGAAGTTCCTATGCGCATTTCACTGACACTAATGCAGATCATTATGGAACTTCTACCAAAAAATCTTATAGAAACTTAAAATAATATGAAAGTCAAAACATGAGCTCCGATATCAATCGCGATTTTTATTTTCATTTATCGAAGCGGAACTTTTAACTAAAAGACACTATTTTGCAAAATTTCTTTTAGACACTCAAACAAGGTGTATTTTTTCGTTTTGGGGGGAAATATCCATTTACTACATTGACTGGCTTTTTTCCGACGAGTACTGTCATTAAATATACATTTGAAGAATTTATGAGTGATGACCATGAAGAACACCGTTGTGATTATACAATTACCATTGACTAAAAATTTATGAAATATTTTTTCATAAAATTTTTAAAGTTATTCCTTTTTATCTGTCAAAAGTATATTCTCAGCTTGACAAATTACATTTGGGCTTGTAACTTGACAGCATCTAAAATATCTTGACAATCAAGCTCATTCAAGCCGGTCTGGCAAGCCTAGTGTAGAAGCTAGTTCCTATCCACATTTCACTAGGGCTAATGCAAATCGTCTGGGAACCTTTATCTAAAAATCTCATAGAAAAAATAAAGATGATACGTTAAACTTCTAATCATACGAATAAGTAGTTTATAATATCAAAGTTAAAACATGAGCTCCACAATCAACCATGTTTTTTTATTTTCTTACTTGCATACGACAACCGGTTGGTTTTTTTGCCAGCTCTAAATTGTAGTTGTTTGTAAGAGCATTGAAAATAATGATAAATTCAGTAAAGTGCGACTTTGGCTTCAACACGAAGGGTTCTGTACAAATATATCCCTTTTCGTTTTTATCCTTTTTTATTTTGATATTTTTTTCGCTTTGTTTTTTTTTTGTTTTTAATTTTAGTTTATTTATTTTAAAAATTTTTTTTCGTTGTATTGGCGATTTTTCGTTTTTTGCAATTTTTTTAGTTTTTTCATATTTTTTAGTTGTGGTGTTTTTTTTTTTTTTGGTTTTGGCGTTTTTTTTGTTTTAACGTTTTTCGCTTTTTGACGATATTTTGTTTTAGCGATTTTTCGTTTCTTTTTTGTTTTTTTGCCGATTTTTTAGTTTTAGCGTTTTTTTTTGTTTTAACGTTTTTTCGCTTTTTAACAATATTTTTATTTTAGCGATTTATTTTAGTTTTGGCGCTTTTTTCGGTATTGGGGTTTTTTCAGTTTTTTGTAATTTTTTTAGTTTTAGAGGTTTTTTTTGTTTTGAAATTTTTTTCGTTTTGGCGATTTTTTTTTTGGTTTATGGAAATTTTTTGCTTTTGGCGATTTTTTTTGCGCTTTTTTGTTTGGTTATTTTTTCCATTTTTTCCATTTTTGGCAATTTTTTGGTTTTTTTTGATATTTTTAGTTTTAGCGATTTTTTTATGTTTTAGTGCTTTTTCGTTTTAACGACTTTTTGACGACCTTTTTAGTTTTAGTATTTTTTGCGTTTTAGCAATTTTTTTTATTTTGGTGCTTTTTTCTTTAAGCGCTTTTTTAATTTTGGCGATTTTTCGTCGACATTTTTTTTAATTTTGCCGTTTTTTAGTTGCAACATTTTTGAAAACTTCAACAGTTTCGGTTTCCAAGATTGTCTAAATTACATAGCAAAATTAATTTAACTGATAGAAAACCTTTTAATTTTTATTGTTTTAAATATCAATGTTAATTGGTAGTCTATTCTACAACTGGTTGAAACCATGTCAAATCGGCAAAAAAAAATGCAATTTTCGGAAACACCAACTCTGATTTTGATGATATTCGCCACATATGTTATCCATTAAGGGTACTAAAAAAATTAAAATTTCAGACCTGGACCGCTCCCTTTTTTGAAA
Source organism: Panzeria rudis (assembly GCA_956483635.1). Taxonomy (NCBI): domain Eukaryota; kingdom Metazoa; phylum Arthropoda; class Insecta; order Diptera; family Tachinidae; genus Panzeria; species Panzeria rudis. Next base: position 72,603,751 of record OY101450.1, read on the forward strand.
TTTACCATCATGAATATTGGAAAGATTTTAAAAATTAGACTAAAGTGGACATAAAAAACCAACTATAACTTGTAAATTTCAAAGCTGAAAAAGTTTTTTTGGTGTTATTTTGCAGGTTAAAATAATGCTTTTGAAATGATGTACATCTCGATTTTTTCCGCCAGTAGTTCAAAGGTCATTTCTGGATGGCTTAAACTCAAAGGGCTATATCTAAAAAACCAGTTTTTTTAAATCTTAAAAAAATATATGTCCGTTAAAAACTCTTTTCCACACATTCGGAAAGTATCATGGTGGTGCCGCTTCTAGTTTCGGAGTTATAGAGCAAAAGATTGCCCAAAGTTTGATTTATTAAGTTTTATAAATACAATTATACTGCTTTCCAATTTTTTTTATTTTTGAAATTTTAAAATTTTGTAATGTATTTTTCAGAGCAATTAGAATGTGTTGAACACGGGAACAATATTTTGTTCGGCAGTAGAATGTTCAGTAATCCTTTTTAATATATTCGTGAAATATTTACATAGTCCATATGATGGAGAATTTACGAAAGAACAAATTGGTCTTAATGGAAAGTCTATTTTATGAATTTTTGGTAATCCATATAATCTAGGAGCAATAGCAACATTAGTCTTTAGTCTGTTTCTGTCTAAATTCGTAAGAATTTCTTTCCTAAAAAGTTCATCAACTAATCCATTATTGATCTTTTGAAATCTGTTCGTTGGATCTCTATTAAGTAGTTCATATTGCTCATCATCACCAACAATATTATTAATTCTAATATTGTAGTCATGTCTATTCAAAGCTACAGTTGTGTTACCCTTATCAGCCTTCAAAATATAAATATCCTTATTTCTCCTTAAGAAATTTTCTGCTTCATTAACCTTATCCAATATATATCTATCTCTATTAGTCAATCTCATCCTATTAACATGACTATCAATCACAGTTGTCATTCTAGTTCTAGCTATTTCCTGTTCCTCTCTATTCTGTATTGTCTGTATTAAATCTTCTCCGTCTGTTATCATCTTTAATATGGGAAATTCTTCTCGTCTAACTGGTAAAGCAAATTTATGTCCAAGTGATAGTATCTATTGTACGTCTATTGGAATATCAATATCAGTTCTACTGTTAAACCATTTTTGGTTAAATCTTATTCCTAGTTCTTTCTTTTGTAAAGTTTGATAGTTTAAGAATTTTACAAAAGAAAGAACTAGGAATAAGATTTAACCAAAAATGGTTTAACAATAGAACTGATATTGATATTCCAATAGACGTACAATGGATATGGACTATGTAAATATGTAAATATATCACGAATATATTAAAAAGGATTACTGAACATTCTATCTATAATATTAGAGACTCACTTGATTTTAAGAAGAGATTACTTAACAAACGTATACTGCATAATGAAAGATTAGTTTCATTTGATGTAGTATCTTTATTTCCCAGCATTCCAGTTGATTTGGCAATTAGTACAATAGAAGATAAGTGGGATTTGATCAAGGAATTTACAACAATAGACAGGAACTTATTTTTTCGTATCTTAAAATTTTGTATAGAAGATAATATATATTTCCGGTATGATAAAAATATATATTTACAACGTAAGGGCCTTCCAATGGGATCTCCAGCTTCTCCAATTGTTGCTGATATAGTGATGGAGAAATTACTGGACGTTTGTATAGAGAAACTTGATATAAAACCAGATTTAATGACCAAATATGTGGATGATTTGTTTTGCATTATTTCTGAATGCGGTATAGATAATATGTTAGAAACAATGAATGGATTTAATCCTTCTATTAGATTTACAATAGAGAAAGAGTGCAACTCTAGGCTTCCTTATTTGGATACACTAGTAATAAGAAAAGGTAACAATTTGATAACGGATTGGTATCAAAAACCAACAGCTTCAGGGAGAATTATTAATTATTATTCCAAGCATAATAAGAGGACTATTATTAACACAGCAAATAACTTGATAGAGAGAGTACTAACGTTAAGTGACAGATGGTTTCATAGAAAGAATGAAAGGATAATTAAGAATATACTTCGTGAGAATGATTTTCCTATCCAGCTTATTTATAAATTAATGGGTAATTATAAATTCAGAAGGATTAACAATACATTAAATGTGGTTGAACCGAAAATTTTCAAGTCTATGACTTATATACCTGGAATATCTGAACGATTAAAAAGATCAAGTATATTTGACACTAATAAATATAGAGTCGCTCATAAATCATATAACACATTGAACAGATTTTTTAGTAAGACAAAAGATAAAGTACCGAAATTGGACATGTCGAACATAGTATATGAGATACCTTGTAATGGGAATGACTTAGAGAATTGTGATAAGGTATATGTAGGTACAGCAAAGAATAAATTGAGAACTAGGATTGCTGGTCATAGATCTGATCAGAAATGCAGACATATTAATTCACAAAAGACAGCATTATCATCACATTGTACACAATTAAATCACTATCCTAACTTTGAAAATGTTTCAGTTTTAAATACAGAACAGAATTATAAACGTAGATTTATATTAGAAATGTTGCACATAATTGATGTACCACCACATAAGAGAATTAATTTTAAGGCGGATGTAGAAAATGTAGCTCAGAATTACAGACATTTGATACACAATATAACATGAATATACATATGTATTGATTTTTGTTTGTACTGTTAACATTTGATACATTACATAACATGAATTTATTCTGTTATATTTGTGTTAAATGTTAATACTTTATTTACAGTATAGTAGATTAACGTAGATTTATATCGGAACTGTTACACGAAATTAATGTACCACCACAATCAGATATTTAATGTTAAGGCAGATGTAGAACATTGTAGCTCAATATTATAGGCATTTGATATAAAAAAAAATTACTTTATTTATTAATTTTTATTTGTACTATTAACATTTGATACAATAAATAACATGAAAATATTCTGTTATGTTTGTGTTAAATGCTAATACATTATTTATAGTATAGTTTTAGGCTTTAATTATTCGTAATATTTAATGTTTGCGTTGTTTTTAAATTTTGTATTATTTTTTGTTTGTTGTGTATATATTTCAAATTTTTATATGACAAACTATTTTCCAAATATTATTATCAATTTCAACATTAATTATTTCCTGACGATGCTACACAAAGGAGTAGCGAAATATTGAAATAAAAATACAATTGTTACTGTTAATTGATTTTTATATAAAAAAGAGGCCTTTTGCTTGAAAACTAGATACTAAAATTTATAAATATTAATTTACAACAACAATGCTTTGATAATTCCGCACATTGCAATTCCACATGAAATAAAGAACATGACCGATAATTTCAAATCACTTGTGATTTCAAAATCACAATTGTGATTTGATGGTGTTCTGAAAACCACAAAATTTTTTACTTTTCGGTGTGATTTTATCTTTTCGGAAACACAAGAAAACAGCTGATTTTTGTTTTGATTTGGTGACATTTCTTAAAAAAAGTTGCAATTAATTAGTTTTATAAACAAAAATGCATGTGTTGGAAAAACTCGCAAAAAGTTGTTAAAATCAGAAAAAAATCAAAATTGGTTGAAAAGGGCCGAAACTGCAAAAATTTTGAAACACAAAAAATTATTTTTATCTGGATTGGAAAACTTCGCAAATATTACAAAGACTAAAAGAACAACATTGGTTTAAAATTATTGAACTTGTAAAAATAGTTAAAACTCGAAAAATTCGCTTTCGTCGTGAAATTCATGAAAATTTTCTAAAATAATCATTAAAATTTAGAAAGAACACATCAAATTCTTAATTTCGGAATTTTTTATAAAGTTCATGAATAACTTGACGCAAAAATAGGCAAGTGATTTTAAATCCGCAGCCACTTAGCTAACCGGTTTAAAATCACATATTTAAAATAAATTTTGTACACAGAACACCTTTTTGTGATTTGAAATCACAGGTATGTGATGCAAATCGACTCGATTTCAAATGAAATCGAAAGTTGAAAACGAATGAAATAGTTTTAGGTGTGATGGAAATCGTATCGATTTCATTTTCCACTTTTGTTTCTGTTCCATGTATTTCTTTATATAAAAACTTTTTTGATATAAAATTATTATTTTTTATTATTTTATTACTATTTTTTAGTATATAAACTTATTTTTAACAAAATTTGGAATTCCTATACGCAACCGCATAATCTTTAACAAGGTGACATGTCCTAATATGTCTTATAAAACTATACGATGAGTATGCAAGTAATCTACAAATTTTTTAGCTTGTTGGTACATTGCTGGCATTAGTGCTTGTCTTACAATTTTTCTTTGCAAAAAAAAAAAATAACATGTTATTTAATTAGTCTTCAGCAGATTTTAAAATATGTAACTTCAAATGAAGCCACGGAAATTACTTACATATATGGTAGGTATTTATAGATGGGAGTCTACCCAGTATTTACCCGATATATGGGTATATTCCTTTTTTGGGTATTTATTTCAAAAAAGTTACCGATTTTTCGTGAACATGCGGCTTTGACGACTTCTAATAAATGTTAGGGCTTTTTTCCGATATTGCAACTTCACGCGAATTTCAGAACGTTCGGGATAGAAGCGTCTTTTTCTTATTTTTTAATCTCTTTATAGTGCACACGATTAGACTTAGTTATTATGCCGCTGTTAGCAATTTTTTGCGAATTTTCGCGATTTTTTCCGAATGTTTGGCATTTCTTACGGTCTTAACTATTTTTAATTAAAATTATGGCTGGTTTAAAATTTTGCAATTTTCGGCGATACGCGTAAGTTTTCCAAAGTTGTTGGTTTTTTCAATATAATCAATATAATCAATCGTAACATTGTAATCATTCATATATTCATATTTCGCTCAATGTTTTATTAGGTTTATAGGCAAAGCTCATGTCATTTTTATTTATTGTTTTTTTCATATTCATAGAATCAGTGAGACCAGATATACTGTAAAAACGCTTTTCATCTTTATTGGGGTTACCATGTTTGCTGTTTGTTGTGCTTTTATATGCTGCTATTAAGGATTTAATTAAATTAATAGGGAAACTATTTGCTGCTAATATGTTAGTGATTTTTTGGATATTCTTTGTGTGGAATTGATGGTCACTAATGTCAAGTACTCTATGGATGAAATTTTTGGCTGTGTTTATTATCTGGTTTTTTGGTTGAGTGGCGTTGAAGTTGATAATTCTTCCTGATGAAATATTTTTTGAGTACCAGTCGAATGTTATTGTATCATTTTTCCTGTATAATTTTGTATCGAGGTATGCGATTTCTCCCCTTGATTCAACTTCTACGATAAACTTAATTTTTGGGTGATATCCGTTAAGATTGTTCAGTATTTCCTCCTTGTCGTCAATGTTTATTATAGCTAAAATATCATCTACGTATTTGGCTACGTATTTAATATTCACGTTTTTGTTCGAAAGTTCAGTAAATGCTACGTCAAGTAAATTATCTAAAACAATATCAGCAATAGTTGGAGAAAGCGGATTGCGCATGGGCATGAAAAAGATTGGGTTGTAAACTTTTTTGTTATAAATAAAATAATTGTTTTCATACAGACAGCACTTTAAAATGTCCAAGAATTTAGAGCGTGGGATCGTGGTGTGGTTTTTTATTATATGCCATTTGTCCATTATATTATTTATCGCAGTGTGAACGGGAATATTGGTGAATAACGAAACGACGTCAAAGGACACTAATAAGTCGTTATTATCAAGTTTTAAGTTCTTAATTCGTTCCTTCAATTCCAGTGAGTTTTTTACATTGTATTTTTCCGAAACTATATTCTTGAGAATATTTCCCATAAATTTACTTAGTTGGTAACACGGGACTTGGAATGATGACACTAAAGGTCGCAGTGGCATGCCTTCCTTATGAATTTTAGGTAATCCGTATATTCTAGGAGCAGTCGGTGCAGAACAAAAGAGCTTTAGTTTTTGCCTACTATCTATATGTTCTTTTTTACATAAGTCCAATACTATTGTGTTGTTGGCTTTTATGAGTTTTGCAGTAGGGTCTGTTCTGATGATGCGGTACGTGTTTTTGTCTTCTAAGAGCCTATCCATTTTGTTCTCGTAGTCGTGTTTATTGATGGCACCTGTTTTATTACCTTTGTCTGATTGTGTAATAATTATGTCTCGGTGTCTTTTCAAAAACTTTCTTGCATTTTCAAAAATCGCGAGAATGAGTTTCTCCTTTGGCGAGTTTTTATTAATTCCTCTTGAATTGTGCAATACTGTATGCTAATTTATTTCTGGCTGTTTCTTTTTCTTCATTGTTATCGTCGTCAATTTGCTGGATGCACTGTTCAACATCTGCTATAACCTGTAACGGCGAAAGACTTTGAGCATTGACAGGTAAAGAAAACTTTTTCCCCAAGAATAACAACCATTTGCTTTCAGATGGTATCTCTATTTGAGTTTTATTCTCAAACCAATGGTTGTTGTGAAATATGCCTAGTTTTCTAAAAAGTTTTTCTTTCAGTGTATTTATTTTCCTAATTTGTTTTTCTTTTGCACTTGCCGCTATGTGTTTTGCTCTTTCAGTTTAATTTTTAAGAAACGAGGAAAAATCACCTATAGTCAGAAAACTTTGTATGCCTGTTTTGAGGTGATAGTTTTCTTTTTATTATTTTTAGATCGGTGTTAGTTTGGGATATTTCCAGGTTTAGAACCTTTTTGTGAAAATTGTTTTCTATATGTTCTAATTTTCTTTTAATAGTGTGACATTCAAAAAGTTTTTTAACTTGTGTTGTTGTATTTTGTGTGTGTTTGGGAATTATGCCATACCTTCTGCATGATAACAGAAACTTAAGTCTTTGTTGTTTTTGTGCTAGTCTTTTTACCTCGTTACAGTACTTCTTCATACTCCTGCAGGTTTCCCTATCTTATTTGAGGGCTACGTGTTGAAAAAATCCTTTCATGTTTGTGTTATTTGATGATGTAGAAAAATGAGATTGTGATGTCTGCAATTCTAAGTAAATAATGTTCTATTTCGGCAAGCTGTCCGATATTTGGTTATGTTGTTTTTATTCTTGGCCAAGTTGAAATTCAGATAATGTTAATTATTTATTTTCTTTAGCTAATTGGGCCTAACCTGTTTTTATGACAATGAAAAACCAATTTTATTTCATATTTCCCGACGTTTCGTGAATGTTTTGTTCATTTTTTCTAGGGATTCGTCTATTTTTTTTCGGTTATATGTATTTATTTATTGTATCTTCAATAAAATTGAACTAACAATAACAGAAACTTAAGTCTTTGTTGTTTTTGTGCTAGTCTTTTTACCTCGTTACAGTACTTCTTCATACTCCTGCAGGTTTCCCTACCATATTTGAGGGCTACGTGTTGAAAAAATCCTTTCATGTTTGTGTTATTTGATGATGTAGAAAAATGAGATTGTGATGTCTGCAATTCTAAGTAAATAATGTTCTATTTCGGCAAGCTGTCCGATATTTGGTTATGTTGTTTTTATTCTTGGTCAAGTTGAAATTCAGATAATGTTAATTATTTATTTTCTTTAGCTGATTGGGACTAACGTGTTTTTATGACAATGAAAAACCAATTTTATTTCATATTTCCCGACGTTTCGTGAATGTTTTGTTCACTTTTTCTAGGGATTCGTCTATTTTTTTCGGTTATATGTATTTATTTATTGTATCTTCAATAAAATTGAACTAACAATAAGTAATCAAATCTTAACTCTAAAATTTTAATTTTTAAGTCCAGCCAGTGCCAGACAAAAATATTTGTTTCAGCGGTTGGTTGTTTGGTTGTTTACGTCTCTCGTGTTCGGCTGAGAGCAAGTGTCCCTCCTTCTCAGCCGAGTGTGGCCTCTAAAGTTAATGTTGTATCGGGCTAGGGGATTTGGGTGCAACTCAAGTCTTTTTATGTAGCTTGTCACGTGTTTACAAAGCACTGTCTTAACCGGCGGCACATCTAGGTCTTTATGAATTCGCTTGTTTCTGACATACCATGGGGCTGCTGTAATCGTACGGAGTATTTTATTTTGTTGCCTTTGAATTTTTTTTACATTTGATGCCGAGGCAGTGCCCTATAACTGGACTTGTATAGAAGAAGTTTACAATCTACGCTTAGAGTAGAGTTCCTTCCAATGAGCCAATTCATTTGAGCTGCTTTTAATTTCATTTGAGTCACCTTTGCATTTATGTGTGACTTCCATGTTAGACGACGATCAAGATGAACACCGAGATATTTTACTTCAGTGTGTTGAGGTATAGTTTGGTTATTTATTTGTATAGGTGGGCAGGTTTCGTTGCACAATGTAAAAGTAATGTGTAGACATTTTTGTTCGTTAATTTTTATCCGCCATTGCTTTAGCCATTGTTCCAACTTGGGTATATAATCTAGCAGTTTGCGGGTGGCGTCTTGATGGCTTTTGTGAACACTTAGAAAAGCTGTATCATCAGCGAATGTTGATATGTGTATGTTACTGCTTACCGGCAAATCAGAGGCATATATCAGATATAATACAGGACCGAGGATGCTGCCTTGAGGAAATCAGGTTTCAATGGGTTGCGGAGGGCTTAGAAAATTACCTTCTTTAACAACAAATGATCGCTCAGTTAAGTAGCTTTCTAAAAGTTTAAGAATGTTTTCGGGTAGGTTTTGCTTTAGTTTATGTATTAAACCTTCGTGCCATACTTTATCAAATGCCTGAGAAACATCGATGAAGAGCGCAGAACAATACTTCTTTTCTTCGAAGGTTTTTCTAACCACGTTCACGAGTCTATGTGTTTGTTCAATCGTACTATGTTGTCTCCTAAAACCGAATTGGTGGTCTGGAATGCATCTAGTACGATTCAGTATGGGTGTTAGCTTACTCATAAGTAGCTTTTCAAATAGTTTTGGCATGTTAGACAACAGGCTTATAGGCCTATAGGACTGCACCTTCGTATGATCTTTGCCTGGTTTAGGTATCATGGTAATCAGCAAAACCTTCCATTCTGCGGTATAGCATTTGAGGCGCAAAATACTGTTAAAAATAAATAGAATTAACCGTTTTGCAGTATAGGGTAGCTCTAAGAGCATTTTATTGCTTATTTAGTTTAAGCCCGCAATATAGTGTTCAATCTCACGAATGTTGAACCTCAAAGTAACATCTGGTATAGCGAGGACTGGTGGCAGCTCAACTATAGTATCAGACGTATTTGGAGTAAATACTTTCTGCAAGTGGTTTACAAACAGAGTACCTTTTTCAGCGTCAGTTCTTGCCCAGTCTCCATTCGAAGCTCGCAATAGAGGCTTATATGTCACTGGTCTTTTGAGGCCTCGGGCTGCTCTCAATAGCGAATAGTCTGTTTGAGGTGTTGCGTCGAGCACATTTAGAAAGTTTTGAAGAGAAGCGGTTTTTTGATATTCTAGTAGAGTTTGCAGCAGTTTAGTACATTCCTTCAGCCTAGATTTTAGCTGAGGGGATCTGTAGCGTTGCCATTCTCTACGAACTCTTCTTTTTTCGGATAAAAGCCGTTCTACATCTGCTGAAAAAATTTTATTATATCTAACCTAAAGACTTGTAGTAGTAGCATTTAGAGCAGCTTGCTTAAGGTTTGCCTCAAACATTCTAATAGACTCATCTATGTCAGCCGGCGTTTTTAATGGAATCTTTTCTGGGCAATGAGCACTCAAATATTTTCTGTATTTCAACCAATTTATAAGTGTGGTTGTCATCGTTAAATCACAAGTGGGTGAATATGTTGTATGTGAATATATAGTGACAATAGTTGGTGAGTGATCTGAAGACAAATCTAAAGATGCTTCAACTTGGATCATTTCGCTGGGCACACCCTTTACCACTCCAAAATCAATAACATCAGGTATTTTTCGGCGATCTGTTGGCCAGTAAGTTGGCTGCCCACTTGATATAACATTTAACCGCATTTTTCAAATTGTGTCAAACAAAACGCGACCCTTTGGCGTGATGAGGCGAGATCCCCATAACGTGTGCTTAGCGTTCTAAACACCGGCGGCCAAAAAGCGTGGGCCTAGTGAATTAAAAAATCTACTATACTGATTTTCTGTAATAGAGTACCTGGGAGGAGAGTAAATTGATGAAATCACCAGGTTTTAATGAATAGTTTCAATGCAGATGTTACTTGCTTGAAGATAGTCTTCACAAGGATCACTCATTAAGTAGTGTTTTAATCGCGATTTTATTAGTATACCCGAGCCACCACAAGCTCTACTGACCCCCAAGGTGTCGTAGAGAGTATATCCGTTGATTTAAAAAAAACTTCTAGCAGTCAAGTGCGTCTCAGAGATAAGCATAACATTCGTCTATTTATTTAACAAATTAAAACATCTAAATTATAAATTAAATAAGTAATAGAAAAAAAAGTACAGTAATTACTTACAAATAAAATTATTATTTTACATAACTCAAAATTGTTTTAATTTTTTTTTAATTTTTTATTTTTTTTTATAAATTAAAGGTTATAAATTAAAAATTGTTTCTTTTAAATAAAGCAAAAATGTTTTGCACAAACTTTGAAAAGCATTTTTCAAAATGATTCGCTGTTTTCGATGACAACCCTGTAGTTAGCGCTTAAATTGTCAGTGTCTTCCGTTTTGTTCATTGTTCGGTTTATTTTTTGTTGTATTCTTAAGCTTACAGTTATAAATCTCTCTCTTACATTGGTTTCCTTATTAAGTATTTTTATGTTGTCAAAGTCAGGTTTGTGATTTGTTTTTAATATGTGTTGTGACAATGCAGTGCTTTCTTTCTTTTTATTGATATCTACTTTATGCTCATTCATTCTTGTTTCTAAACTTCTCTTAGTAGTTCCAAAGTAAGCTAAATTGCAGTTGTTGTTGTCGTTACCTTTACAAGGAATTTCGTAAGATTGTTTTGTTGTAATTTGGTATAGCTGTTTTTGTATTTGTGAATATTTCGCTCAATGTTTTATTAGGTTTATAGGCAAAGCTCATGTCATTTTTATTTATTGTTTTTTCCATATTTATAGAATCAGTGAGACCAGGTATGTATTTTACACTGTAAAAACGCTTTTCATCTTTATTGGGGTTACCATGTTTGATGTTTGTTGTGCTTTTATATGATGCTATTAAGGATTTAATTAAATTAATAGGGAAACTATTTGCTGCTAATATGTTAGTGATTTTTTGGATATTTTTTGTGTGGAATTGATGGTCACTAATGTCAAGTACTCTATGGATGAAATTTTTGGCTGTGTTTATTATCTGGTTTTTTGGTTGAGTGGCGTTGAAGTTGATAATTCTTCCTGATGAAATATTATTTGAGTACCAGTCGAATGTTATTGTATCATTATTCCTGTATAATTTTTTTATATATTCGTAATTTCTCCCAAGACAACATATAAAAAAAATTATATCGCTTGACAGATCTTTTCAAGCTGCATCCAATGGTGCATTAAACTTTACCATTCATACCATCAGCAGTGCAGTAATTCATAAAACACGATTTTTTAAGCGTTTGTTTTAAAATAAATTTTACTTTTTTTTAGGAATTATTTAATTTGAGGCATTGGTTATTTGTTTCTGTTCTTAGAAACTTGCAAACTTTTGCAATAACTAGAAACAGGAATAAATAAACCTTGCCTCAAATTATATAATACAAAAAAATATTAAATTTATTTTCATATAAGTAGCACCTGTAATAAAAACGCTTAAAAAATCGTGGTTTCTATAGAATAATGCATTGCTGATGGGATGAAACCAATGTAAGAAAGAGATTTATAACTGAAAGCTTAAGAATACAACAAAAAATAAACCGAACAATGAACAAAAAGGAAGACACTGACAATTTAAGCGCTAACTACAGGGTTGTCATCGAAAACAGCGAATCATTTTGAAAAAAGCTTTTCAAAGTTTGTGCAAAACATTTTTGCTTTATTTAAAAAAAACAATTTTTAATTTATAACCTTTAATTTATAAAAATAAAAAATAAAAAAATAAAAAAATATTAAAACAATTTTGAGTTATGTAAAATAATAATTTTATTTGTAAGTAATTATTGTACTTTTTTCTATTACTTATTTAATTTATAATTTAGATGTTTTAATTTGTTAAATAAATAGACGAATGTTATGCTTATCTCTGAGACGCACTTGACTGCTAGAAGTTTTTTTTAAATCAACTGATATACTCTCTACGACACAAAGGACCCCCAAGGTAGAGCTTGTGGTGGCTCGGGTATACTAATAAAATCGCGATTAAAACACTACTTAATGAGTGATCATTGTGAAGACTATCTTCAAGCAAGTAATATCTGCATTGAAGCTATTCATCAAAACCTGGTGATTTCATCAATTTACTCTCCTCCCAGGTACTCTATTACAGAAAATCAGTATAGTAGATTTTTTAATTCACTAGGCCCACGCTTTTTGGCCGCCGGTGATTACAACGCTAAGCACACGTTCTGGGGATCTCGCCTCATCACGCCAAAGGGTCGCGTTTTGTTTGACACAATTTGAAAAATGCGGTTAAATGTTATATCAAGTGGGCAGCCAACTTACTGGCCAAAAACCTGGTTTCATAAACTTTTTATAAAAATTTGATAATTTATTATGAATATGAACCTTAATGTTTAGAACTTCTAGCTTGCAATGTTGTTTGCAGAGTTGTTGCTGTTTTTATTTTTTATATTGGTAGTGCTGTTGTTTAAGTTAATGTTGTTGTTATTTGTGTTGTTGTTGTGTTGTTTGTAGTGTTTTTGCCAGTGTTACTGATATTCGTTTCATTGTTGTTGTTCATGTTGTTACTGCCGCTATTATACCATTGATGTTGGCTTCTATGTTGTTATTTGTGTAGTTTTTTAGTTGTGTTGTATTCTTTATTATGTTGTGGTGTGTTGTTCTGCTGCTACGCGTGTTTTTTTTAGAGTTGGTACACTCAGAAAAAAAATTGTTTGGAAAATGGTTAGGCCGATAACATATTAGTTGAATATACTATATTTCAACTCACGCTATTAATTTTCTGTGGATCCAAACAACAATACATGTGCATTAACATAAGAGCATGAATAAACTATTAGAAAACAAAACTACATATAAAACAATATGCACAGATCCAACGGAAAGTCTACAACGAAAAAACAATAAATTAGTACGGGATTTATATAAACAAGAATACATAACTACATATGAAAAATCGAAGTTAATTTCTGATCAAGCAACAGCTCCAAGATTATACGGCTTACCAAAAATTCACAAACCAGACATGCCTTTACGGCCAATATCATCGTCTGTGTAAGTACCATACTACAACTTATCGAAATATTTAGGAACAATTTTAAAGAACGCGATTTCAACGGAATACAACTTAAAAAACGCTATCGAACTAAAAACAAGATTGGAAGACATTATTTTGGACAACGACGAGATTTTTGTATCATTGGACGTGATATCGTTATTTGCAAACATACCTATACATTTAGCTATAAGAAATATCTTGGAGAAATGGGACAGTTTGAAAAATCACACAAAAATACAATTATTGAAACTACTACAATTTTGTATAAACGAAAATAATTATTTTATGTATGACAAAACAATATATAACCAAATATATGGAATGCCAATGGGAAACCCTCTCTCCCCGACTATCACCGACATTGCGTTAGATACTCTTTTAGAAAAAACTACAGAAGAATTAAGGGATACGAATATTGAAATTAAATTAATAACAAAGTATGTGGACGATTTGTTTGCAATCATAAAAAGTAAGGACGAGAAAACTATCTTGGATTTATTCAACAATTACCATTGTAAACTTTAATTCACAATGGAGAAACAAGTGGAAAATTCGCTACCCTTTTTGGACATGAAAATTATTAGACAAAAGAACAGGGTGATAACAGATTGGTATAGGAAAGATATAGCTTCTGGCAGGATAATAAATTACAATTCAACACAACCTATAAAACAAAAAACAACTACAATATCCAATTTTATTAATAAAGTTTTAATTTTAACTCATGACAAATACAAGGACAAAAATATTAAAATTATCAAAGAAATATTAAAAAAACAACAATTACCCCACATACTTGATAAATAATTTAATTCACAAATCCGTAACCACACAGCAAAAAACAATAACACTAAAGCTACATCTGGCAACACCAAATATGTAACTATGTCTTATATTCCAAAACTTACAGAGAACACTAAAATTAAAGAGATAATTAACAAAGAGGGGTTTATATTTGCACACAAACCAAATAAAACAACAAATACACTATTTACAAATTTAAAAACAAAAATAAACAAACAAGAACAAAGTAATGTAGTATACGAAATTAAATATAATGGAAAAACAAATGAAAGCTGCAATCAAGTTTACATCGGGACAACAAAAAGAAATCTAGGTGTAAGAATAGCTGAACATGAGACTGACATTAAAAAGGGACGACAATCACCAGCATTAGCACAACACTGCCTTGAATATTCCCACACAGCTGATCTAGAAAATGTGAAAATACTACACAAGGAAAGAAAACACAACAAACGATATAACTACTTTGGAAAGTTCAAGCATTCAGCAGAAAATGGACATAGCGATGAACAGTAAGACAGACAAAGATAACACTAATGCTAGTTATAACATCATATTAGTTTAAGTTTTAGTGTAACTCCAACTCTTATATTAAAACATTAAGTAAGCTTTATTCTGTGATATTTTATTTATTTTTGATTATTTTTGCAATTATTTTCAAATTATGTGTTTTATGTCGTGTTTTGTCATGTCCCTAGAAACAACATTGCTCAAATTTAAGTGCAAGTCTTGTTAAAAGATAAAATATGTAAGTTTAAAGTTATATATTAATTGTTTTATTAACATTGTTGTAATTAAATTAAAATCGTTTTTACCATTTCTTATTAATGTTACGATTTGAATAAAATTATTATCCCTAAAGATGTTAGAAAATCCCAACGAAACGTCGGATATAAATAAATGAAATAAAATTGTCTTTTATTTGCATTTGAATCAAAATTTCATGACCTTAGAAGCCTGAGTAGAAATAATTTCTATAAAAACAACATTAGATACTAAATTAATAAACGAACGTCAAAAAAACAGAATAATTATATACTTAAGGTATATATAAAAAATGGAATGAATTTTTTATGGGGTAAAAAACTGTATTTCGTGGGGTTGTTATTGGTATTTTAACTAAAAAATTTTCTTTCTAAATTTACGTTAAAATAAGGACATTTTATGGGTTGCTGTAACTAACTAGTGGTTAATTTTATTATCATAGTTTATAGTAGCAAATTATATATTAAGGTCTAGTTTGTGACAATTATTTTGTAACTTTGTATTTAAAACACTTACGAGCACATACATATATTAAGTGAAATTAAAAAATATATTACAACATTTTTATTTAAGCTTGTATCTTTTTATTTGCCTGAGTTATCTATTTTTCTTTTTTTCAGAAAGGAAAGCCAATGTTTCTTTTACAAGTACCAATTATGCTTTTCTTTAGTCATGCTCTAACCATTTATTCGGTTACAAGCGTAACTTCCATTTCAAATTCCTTACTGTTAACCCATTGTATATGCTGTTGCAACTACTGGGTTAACGGTAGTAATTAAAAATGTAGTGCTTCCAAATGAAAATTGTAGTTGTTACACCAGAATTCTATGATAGTTGGTGCAACTGCCAAAATTCGAGTGGCAACAAATTCGGTTGTCTCAAAGAGTCTGTTTTCTCTGTGTATACAATTCCCATTATAAATTTATTGTTCATCATGAAGTATACTTTACATTAAAATTTTCAAAATTTGAATTTAAGTTTGCTGTAGAGATCAACAATATGTTGCGCTTTCCCACGCTGTAATACCATGCCTTAAATACGATTCAGCTAAAGAGAAGTATGATTGCTTTAAAACAGCGTTGTCCAAGCCCTATGAGCTTGGTGCTCATTTGTTTTTGTACAAGCACTTAGCTATAGGCTGTGTGTTTTAATACACACACAGCACTAGCAATACGAAATACACAAACAACTTTGTCTTATTAATTTTTTGTCGTTCTTCACTATATACAGGCAAGTGCAAAGCAACAACAAATAAATATATAAAATATTTTTTCCTTTGTATGCATTGGTTTTTACAAGAAAAAATATTAAATAAAAATTAATTTTTCTTTAAATGTATTGGTGTTTGCTCTTCCATAACAAGTTTTTGTGCACCCCTGCTTTAAAACATCAAAGGTGAAGGTGATACGGACTATAAGCTGCTTTTCGAAGTTTTGCAGAAATGTGTTTAATATGTGTTAGCTATTTGACGTTTTCATCAACATACACGTCGAGATATTTATACTTATATGTTTTTACATGTTCTATTGTAGTAATGCAGGTATCCGCATATATAGTATTGTGTATGTTGTGAAGGCAGTTATAATTGTGGAACATGATTTTATTGAGAGTGTTGCTTAGATGTGGTGGTTTTAAGTGCATTATTTTGGTTTTGGATGCGTTAATCACAATCCCATTGTCGTGACACCATTTACTAACTTCCCTTAGTAGGCCTTGCATAGTTCAGTAAGCGATGTCTATATTTTTAGAAGACACTACTATGGCTGTGTCGTCAGTGTATGCAAATGCATCACAATATTTTAGTACGTTAAGCATATCATTGGCATATATAAGGAATAGTATTGGCCCAAGTTTTGTTCCCTGAGGTACAGCGTTCTTAAAGTTTTTTTTTTCAGAGCTTAGTTTGCCCTATTTTTACACGATATGTACTGGATCAAATAGTTTCTAAACCATTCTAGGCAATTTCCCCTTATTCCAGAGGGCTCTAATATGTTTAATAAATTAAATTGCGATAATGTGTCAAATGCCTTACTGAAGTCGATAAAGAGCAAGGCAGTGTAGATTTTCTCCCAAATATGTATTTATACAATTCAAAAAGTTCCCCTGCAATTTATTTACATTTTAGCTTTTTTTTAATACATATTGATCAGGACTTATGACTTTGAATTTTTTTAAAGTTCGTAATTCTTCTTACAAGAATACATCCTTAAACTTTTAGAAAGTTACTTAACTGAGCGAAAATTTGTTGTTTAAGAAGGTAATCGTCTAATCTCTCCGCAACCCATTGAAGCCGGAGTTCCTCAAGGCAACATCCTCGCTCCTGTATTACATCTGACATATGCCTCTGATTTGCCGGTAAGCAGTAACATACACATATCAACATTCGCTAATGATACAGCTTTTTTATATACCCCAGTTGGAATAATGGCTAAAACAATGGCGGATACAAATTAACGAACAAAAATGTCTATACATTACGTGAATCTAAATTGATTATTAGGCTAAGGTTCATTCCCATTTTTCTGATTTTAGTTCTACTCAAGACAAACTTTTTTGGTTTGATTTTATACTTAAGTATATATGAACATGTAAACATGTGAAAAGCTCAAGCCAGTAGCTAATTGTTTTATTAATATGATTATTTCGAACGTATTTGCTTTGTGAATCTAAATTGATTATTAGGCTAAGGTTCGTAACGTTATATTCAGAAAGAATTGGGTATGATTAATATTCCAAGGAACAATGGAAAAATTAACATCAACTTAATTTTTCAACGTACACAGCAGAACAGAGTAGCGCCACTTTCGGAAGCCGCTACACTTCCATCGTCAGTGCTCACGTGTATTTGCTATCACCACTTGTCAGGTGGCTCTGTTGAATGTGATTTTAATTCTTATATATACAACTTTTTCGCGAAAATTGAATACGAGAATTAAATCACTCTCAAGCTGATATTAAAGTGCACTTTCCCAGCGTTGCCATCGGTTTATTTTTCTTCATTCCCATTTTTCTGATTTTTGTTCTACTCAAGACAAACTTTTTTGGTTTGATTTTATACTTAAGTATATATGAACATGTAAACATGTGAAAAGCTCAAGCCAGTAGCTAATTGTTTTATTAATATGATTATTTCGAACGTATTTGCTTTGTGAATCTAAATTGATTATTAGGCTAAGGTTCGTAAAGTTTGTCTTGAGTAGAACAAAAATCAGAAAAATGGGAATGAAGAAAAATAAACCGATGGCAACGCTGGGAAAGTGCACTTTAATATCAGCTTGAGAGTGATTTAATTCTCGTATTCAATTTTCGCGAAAAAGTTGTATATATAAGAATTAAAATCACATTCAACAGAGCCACCTGACAAGTGGTGATAGCAAATACACGTGAGCACTGACGATGGAAGTGTAGCGGCTTCCGAAATTGGCGCTACTCTGTTCTGCTGTGTACGTTGAAAAATTAAGTTGATGTTAATTTTTCCATTGTTCCTTGGAATATTAATCATACCCAATTCTTTCTGAATATAACGTTACGAACCTTAGCCTAATAATCAATTTAGATTCACAAAGCAAATACGTTCGAAATAATCATGTCTATACATTACTTTTACATTATGCGAAGAAACCTGCCCACCTATACATATAAATAACCAAATTATACTTCAACACACTGAAGTAAAATATCTCGGTGTTCATCTTGATCGTCGTCTAACATGGAAGTCACACATAAATGCAAAGGTGGCCCAAATAAAATTAAAAGCATCTGAAATGAATTGACTCTAAGCCTAGATTGTAAACTTTTTCTATACAACACCATTCTAAAAGCAATATGGTCATACGGAATCCAGTTATGGGGCACTGCCTCGGCATCATATGTAGAAAAAATTTAAAGGCAACAAAATAAAGTACTCCGTACGATTACAGCAGCCCCATAGTATGGCAGAAACAAGCGAATTCATAAAGATCTAGATGTTCCGCTGGTTAAGACAGTGTTTTCTAAACACGTGACAAGCTACATAAAAAAATTCGAGCTGCACCAAAATCCCCTAGCCCGAAACATCATTAACTTTAGAGGCCACACGCGGCTGAGAAGGAAGGACGCTCTGGCTCTCAGCCGAACACGAGAGACGTAAACAACCAACCGCTGAAACAAATATTTTTGTCTGATACTGGCTGGACTTAAAAATTAAAATTTTAGAGTTAAGATTTGATTACTTATTGTTAGTTCAATTTTATTGAAGATACAATAAATAAATATAACCGAAAAAAACATCATTGGAGCTATAGAAACCGAAATAATCGCTAAAAACTGATTTTTGAGTCCTTTGACCTTAAATATCTTATCGCGCAGACAGAGACAACAGACTTGTGAGACAACCTTTATAATACTAAAGTGAAGGCGTACACCAGTTTACAGCTTATTATCTCTCATTCCGTAACTTTGAGATTCACGGTTGAACTTGCATTACAGTGAGTATTGCTGAGCGCTGCAGGCTCTCTGCCTTCTATCTCAGAAACGGTTGGGCGTATGAAAAAATGTTGAATGCAAAATTTGTCGCAAATTTTATGCTCTACTTATAATAACTGTTAACATCATTGGAGCTATAGAAACCGAGATAATTGCGAAAAGCTGATTTTTGTGACAGACGAGATTTTTTGAGACAACTTTTAGAACACCAAAAGGAAGGTGATTACGAATTTTCAGCTTATTATCTCTCATTCCGCAGTTGGCCCCTTTTTCTGCTTATTTGACTGGGCTATATGTTGCTGCTTTAGCACGCATGAGAAGAAAACAATCGTTGGTAAAACCTCAAACCATTTTTCAAAGATGACAACAAGGTATTTTGTTTTGTTTAGATTCATTCGTTCCTCCATTCAGAAGTTATACACAACAAACTTTTTAAAAATTGCAAAAAATCATCGAAAAGTGTTTCGTTTATAAAATTAAAAATCTTTTATCCAAAGAAATGTCTTATTCAGGCTTAAGTTCGTTAAATTTTATTTTTAAAATTAAATCATTTTTTTTTTATTGACAACTTCAATTATTAAAAATCTTTGTTGACCGCGATAATGCCTAATGGCAATCAATGAGGCAAAAATAGAATTCAGAAAGGAGGGTTGAAACGTTCTAAAATACTTGCATTCAAAAGTTATACCCGGCAAGATTTTTAAAAAATGTTCAAAAATCGGTGAAACGGGGGTTGTTGCTTTCTGAAATACTTGCATTCAGAAGTTATACCCAGCAAACTTTTCAAAATTCGCTAACATCACCGAAAAGTGTTTCGTTTATAAAAGTAAAAAATCATCGGTGAGCGCAATAATGGCTAATGAATGGCAATCGATAGGCGGCAATAATACCATTCAGAAACAGGGGTTGTCACTATCTGAAATACTTGTATTAATAATGTATACCGAACAAAGTTTTTAAGATTGACAAAAATAGCTGCAAAAAATTTTGCTAATAAGAAGAAAAAACTTCGCTGAGCGCAATAATGGCAATCCATAGGGTTCTATCATTAAAAATGAATCTTTCCAATTTGATCTAAAAGATAATATATGAATTACTTTCTTACTTTTATAATTTTTTTCTAGTTTTTAGGCATTTTTTGTCTACATTTAGCTATTATTGGTTCGCTGTATGGAAGTACCACACACTGAAAAGAAAAATCAGTCCATCCGTACTTAAATTAATCCCAAGTGGTGTCAAAAGTACCGCAATCCCGGTTTTTCTGAAATCAAGTACAGAAAGATTGATTAGGTGGGAATATTCAAGTACAAAATACCTAACTTTAGCCTATTAGCCTTTATTCATGAACAAAAATTATTATTTTAAGTACGAATATGTTTATAAACTTTATACACAGTCGTACTTGTAATGTGTTAATATTTTTTTTCATGATGATAGCCACAAATCACTGTTGTCCTCTCGTAGTTGTTTATTTTCATTGATAGAGCATAGCCGACAAGTAGCTGCCAAACGTCGCACAGTGACGCCATTTATGTTCTTTCGTTCCAAAAATCATAGCTTTTGAACCAAATGAGATAATCAAAAATTTAAAAGGCATATGATAGATAATTGATCAGCCTATAAAAAGAGTGTTTGAAAAGTGTTCTACGCCTTTTAGGTGCCTACTTATGGGTGAGCCAAGTTGAAATTTGTGGAAAAATCAATTTTATGAGAAGTAAAATAAAACACTTTTTATAATTTTAGATTTTTTATGTTTCTTTTTAAAGGCTTTTATGATTTAAAATTATTCCAGAAGAGAAAAAAAAATTTTTTTTTTAATAATTTTTTTTTTAATATTGCTCACAATCCGTAAGAGATACAGTATCTCAAAAACTAGGTAACGGATCAGCATTCTTTTTGATTCTATTGATAGATTAAGAAAATAATAAAATAATTGTTTTGTGTTTGTGCAGGTAAATCGATATTTACCAACTATTAATTTTTTCAATATTTTCCACTTTGATGGGGGAAAAAACTATAAAATTCTGTATTAGCCATATTTTCAAAATAAGTTTTTTGGTTATTCCTTTACCTAATGCAAAAATGTCCAGCTGCCCCATTTTTTGCTACAGGTAAAATTTAAAAAAAGACATGGTTCCGAAAATGTATTACATGCATTTTTCAGGTGCGATTTTCTGGCATTGGGTGGACTTAAAAATTAAAATTTTAGAGTTCAGATTGTTAGTTCTATTTTATTGAAGATAAAATAAATATGAAGCATGTAGGCAAAGAAAATTTTTACTGAATTATAACTTAATTGTTAAACTCTAAAAGCACCTAGCAAAAGGATGTCCATGTTCAAATAAAACTGAACAAACAAACATTCGCACAAGCCAGTACTTGTAATTATCAATGATAATCCATACTAGAATAGAGAAATAATAAAATGAAACTTAACACAAGACAAAGAAAAAACTGAATATCAATACCTGTCAAATGAAATACAGCTCTAAGAGTGACAGTACGAATTAATTAAAGGTATATGATATTCAGCTCGTGCTGGCAAACACATGACTTTGGTCGCGTGCCCTAAGCTATAAAGAAGTCTGATGAGATTAGCGGGAGCTATCGAAACATCAGTTCAACCATCCGCGCAGTCAAAATTGTCTGTCTACATGCTTCACATTTATCTCTATATAAAAATATAATTTAATTGAAAAATTAAATTAAAGCCGAACTCAAGCCAAAATAATTCCAATTTCTTTGGATATAATCCCATACAGTTCGACTAAACTTATAACTTAATTGAAAAAATAAATAAATACAACCGTATTATTTACTAATTATTATTATTATTAATTATTTTTGCTTGATTATTTTTGCAGAATATATATGCATGCAATGTATGGAAAAATCTTAACACTTGTTAAACACATGTGTCAATATTTTTTTATTACACTCGATATTTGTGTCTATTTATTTTCTTAGTACAGTTGATAAGATGAACAAATTTAAGGATAAATTTGTATTGTTGGTTATTTAACGTAACATTTTATGATCGTCAGTCTCCTCTGTCTATTTGTATATTTTTATTGTAAATAATATTTTATAGCTTTTAAAAAAAAAGGATCAGTAATTTTTAAAAAATGGTAAAAGAAATCAAGCCATGCATATGCAGAATATATTTGCATGCCATGTATGAAAAAATCTTTACACTTGTTAAACACATGTGTCAATCGGGTATGTTCTGTATTTCATGAGGAATTAAAATGTGTGGAATTCTCAAAGCATTGTTGTTATAAATATTAATTGACAACAACAATGCTTTGATAATTCCTTATATTTTAATTCCACATGAAATACTGAACATGGCCGAAAATTTTTTTATTACACTGGACATTTATGTCTATTTATTTTCTTAGTGCAGTTGATAAGATGAACAAATTCAGTATCTTTCGGATATGCAGATATATCAAATATGCATTTTTTTAATACAATGCATAGGATTTTGTTTTCTTTTAAAAACCCTATAAATATAGTTTTGGTTTTCAATTAGTTACCAGTGTTGTAAATGCATCAGTTGCAATGTATGAACAATCCAGTAATATAGATGATAAGGAAACAATCCGCCTAACACCTCGGCCTCTGTATGAAGAATAACAAAATGAAGAGCAAAAAGAAGATAAACAAGACGACGAAGAAGAAGTAGAAGAGGAGGAGGAAGAAGAAGAAGAGTCTGAGCTGAACGACTCAGATTTTATTTCATTATTAAAAAAATAATGAGCAAAAATCTAAAACCTTGACAGTTAAAGGTATTAAAATAGTAGTAGAAATAAAAGAATAAAAAAATCAATTCCTTTCATTACAACTCGTCTTCTTTTAAAACTTTTTCGCGCTTGTTCGTGCAGTTCTATTTCTCTCTTATCCACGTTCACTTTGTATATGCGAGTATATGGCTACAAGGTTCTTTTTTATATATACGTCAATCACATTGCTGCTTTAATTTTAGGCCATTCAAGTTTCCGTTTTTTACATCATTTACATTAGCATTTCTGCCAATCCTTTTGAACATAAAATCTTCAATTTTATTAAATTTTCCTTCAGTATTTTTGATAAAGTCTTTATTTGCAAAGTGTATTTGGTTATTTACTGCATGTTCAATGAGTTCAACATCTTTCTCAATATCTTTTTTAATCGATTCTCGTAATATTTTTATCTCGCTCATAATAATATTTATTTGAGTCATATTTATTTTTAAGTTTTTCAATTTCATTTAACTTATTTTCGATTTTATTAGAAAAGTCTACATTTTCACTGCGGAACTGTTCTTTAAAAATCTTTATCGTAGTATATATTTGGTGCATATCTTTTGTTATATTATTTAATAGTAAATGTTGCTTGTATATCCTTAACCTTGAATTACTATTTAGATTATTCTTAATCGAACTTTCTCC
>OY101450.1:72629534-72723134 GCA_956483635.1 Panzeria rudis
ATATATATATATATATATATATATATTATATATATATATATATATATATATATATATATATATATATATATATATATTATATATATATATATATATATATATATATATATATATATATATATATATATATATATATATATATATATATATATATATATATATATATATATATATATATATATATATATATATATATATATATATATATATATATATATATATATATATATATATATATATATATATATATATATATATATATATATATATATATATATATATATATATATATATATATATATATATATATATATATATATATATATATATATATATATATATATATATATATATATATATATATATATATATATATATATATATATATATATATATATATATATATATATATATATATATATATATATATATATATATATATATATATATATATATATATATATATATATATATATATATATATATATATATATATATATATATATATATATATATATATATATATATATATATATATATATATATATATATATATATATATATATATATATATATATATATATATATATATATATATATATATATATATATATATATATATATATATATATATATATATATATATATATATATATATATATATATATATATATATATATATATATATATATATATATATATATATATATATATATATATATATATATATATATATATATATATATATATATATATATATATATATATATATATATATATATATATATATATATATATATATATATATATATATATATATATATATATATATATATATATATATATATATATATATATATATATATATATATATATATATATATATATATATATATATATATATATATATATATATATATATATATATATATATATATATATATATATATGACCGTGCTTACGCCAATTGTACCGAAAAAAATAATATTTTTTGTTTGTTTTCGCTCAAATTTTGGATATCGTGACCTCGACCAAAAGTAATTTCCCACGAATTTTTTCAGTTTTTTTGTACTCATAGTTTCTGAGCTATGGGGCCCTCAATGCCGAAAAAGTCAATATTCTGTAGTGAATATTCTCAAAAGCTTGTAGTAGCCAGGGCATACATCTTAATAATTTTTGTCTCAAATATTTTAAGGACTATGAAGCCTTTCTTGAAAATACATTTTTGCTACGTTTTGCATAAATTAAAATGGCCCAACATCTTCATTCTCGAAAAATTAAGTTAAGCGGTTCTGTAATGTATGCGAAACGTACCAAACAAATTGGTTTTAAAGTTTTCATAATACTTGGAAGATTTGGAACAGAAAAGCTGAATATTTTTTTTTGCTATGATGCACGACTGTACTGCTACAAGCTATTAAAAACATATTAAAAATAAAGTATGTACTCTCTTTTTCTGTGTTTTGATACTCTATTAAGGACATTAAGGACCCAGTGCAGATCGCATCCTAATATATTTAGAGGATATTGGGAATGTGTTAGAGCATGTGCCATAATTTTTTAGGCAAAATTAAAAGGGTCCAAAATCTTCATTTTTGAAAAATGAATTTATGCGGTTCTGTAACAATTTTACGAATTTATATTTATTTTTATGTTTTCATAATCCTTGAAGCGTTTGGAAGATAGAAGTTAATAAACAATTTTTCGTTATGAAGTGTTCCTAGATAGATTCAAAATCTTAAAAATTAAAAAAAAAGGCAGAAACATTGAGGTCTTTTACTTTATTCGGGATAACTGTGCTCCTAGTAGCACATGGTAAAATATGTACCATAATATTTTAGCCAAAATTAAAAAGGTCCATCATTTTCAAAAAATTAATTTAAGTGGTTTTGTCACGCATGCACAACGTAGCGAAAATTTGTTTGGAAAAAATGTTCACAAGTATAAGCTCATAATAATTTATTTGCTAAGATGTATGTATGCCTATGCTACAAATTTTTAAAGTTTTTTTATTATAAAATAAAATATTGACCTTTTCGGCATTTAGGAGCCCATAGATCGGAAACTATGGGCACAAAAAATCTGAAAAAATTCGTTGGGATTGACTTTTTTTCGCGGACACGATTTCTAAATATAGAACGAAAAAAAAAACTTATTTTTTCGGTACAGTTGACGCAGACAAAGCCATATGTATATAATTTTAGTTTTCTTTATTTGTTGGTTAGTAACGCTTTCAGCGAAATTACAATGTAATTCATTTACCTAAAAAGTTTTAAAAAGTTACATGTCAATATTAAGTGAGTGAAGATAATATGCCGATTTATACATGTTTTGACGTAAGCCCTTACGTCATTACCTATTTGGGCATATTTACGATATATGTTTTCGCTTTTCAAATATCTTGTCGCTTTTCAAATACCTTTCAGCTTTCTAAATATGTTTTCGCTTTCCAAGATTTCTCTTTTCAAATATGTTTTCTCTTTCCAAATATGTTTTCGCTTTTCAAATATGTTTTCGCTTTCTAAATACATATGTTTCTGTCTTCTTAATATGGTTTTTTTTTTATTTTTAGTCAACAGCACTGCTGTTGTTTCTTCGAGCAATTTTGTAAATTCTGGAAAAACTAATATAGATTACGGGAGGCGACTTGCCATGTTTTATTTAAACCAATAGTTGGAAACAATTTGGAAATTCCGGAGAAAAAGTGAAAAAACTAAGATTGATTAGGGGATGGGACATTCCACGTTTTGAAGGTAATTCATGTTATATTAGTAATCCATTTATGAATTCCAGAGCAAATAGCGCGATCTATTTTTATGTAATTTTTTACTTTTCCGTGAATACCGGTACTGTCTCTGTGAGGGCTTTTCTAAATTTTAGTAAAACTGAGATGGATTACGGGATTGGATATACCACGTTTTTAAAATCGATTTAGAAGTTGTGGAGGATATAGTGCGATATATTTTGAAATAATTTTTTACTTTTCCTTCATATCGGTACTGTTTTTCTGGAAATTTTGTAAATTCTCGAAAAACTAAAATAGATTCCGAGATAGGACTTAGCACATTTTGAAAATATTTCATCCTATATTTGTAATCCATAAAAAATCCCGGAGAAAAAAGTGCGATCTATTTTTATACAATTTCTTATCCTTTCATTGAATACCGGTAGTATTTCTCTGCTCGATTTTGTAAATTCTGGAAAACTAAGATAGATTACGGGATGCGACATACCACGTTTTGAAGTTATTCGTCCTATATTTGTAATCCATTCAGAAAATCTGGATATTTGGAAATAATTTTGTACACCATATGCGTACACCAGTAGTGTTTCTGTGAGAGATTATGTAAATTCTGAAAAGACTGACATATATATCAGGGTTGGGACATACCACGTATTCATACAAATTGTTAATTTTGTAATTTTTATATTTTGTTGCTCAATCGCTTGCAATGTATAAAATTAGGTCATTCATCGAATTTATTTATTGTAACATAATACTTTGTTTAAGTAATGATTTTATTCTTTGTTGTTCATTTGCATTTAATATTTTTGTTTGTTCTATGTCAATAACAGCATAAACAGTCAAGTTAGCAATTTATTTCCTCAATATACATGAGTATATGTCATTGTTAAATTAGCAGTTTAATACAATTTTATTTCCTAGTAGATAAGCACTTTTACTTTAATTGTTTTAATATAAAAGAAATTAAAATAAAGTTTATGATTGAGTTCTTTTTAAGACAGAAACATTAATAGTTTTATTAAGAGGTCTACCTCTAGGTTACAAGTGCTTAAGAGGAAAATAAAAACCAACTAATTCTTCAGGCTACACGTGCTTGCAAGAAAATCACATACCATTACAAACATTTTTGGTGACCCCGACGTGATCCTGCAACCAAGCGCAGGATTTCAATATTTTGAAAAAGCATATTAACTCGATAAAAAATGGTTTCTTTCGAAGAGTTGGTCAACAACCAGAAAGAAATAGGAGAACGGATTGAAACGATTATCCGGAACTTCAAAAAGGATTCCGCTACAAGAAAGAATTCGATAGAATACTTTCAAGAGAGACTTCGAAGGCTGGACGGAGAATTTGCAGAATTCGAATCCAACGATAATACAATTCGTCTGATGGAAAACATTCAGCTTGACCACAAGTATTTCGCTGATGCCTATTACAACGCAATTATGAAGGCCGTCGAACAATACAGAGAGATATTCGAATCATCTATGCTGAAGATTTCACAGTCTTCAGCCACAACGCAAGGCTCACTCCTACAACAAGACCAAGCCGCATGTTTAAACGTGACATCAGCGGACACCGATAAGCTGTTGAAGCTTATTCGTAGACAAGCAGCAATAATGGCATCTCTTGAACGTTTATTAAAAACAGATTTAACAAATCAGGACGTGCCAATCGCCACAAAGTTATGGCAAAACATTGAAGACCTCCATCTCCAAATATCTGAAATTAGTGATCAACCTGGGAAGCAAGGTTACAAGATGGAGCAATTTATCAAGTTGGAAAATGATGTACGAAAAGAATTAAGAACCGTTAACAACTATATAACTACTCAACCGATTTCTGGACATAATAATAGTCAGCCCGATTCAATTCCAATACCTAAAATAACATTACCAAAATTTGACAGCAATTATTTAAACTGACAAGAATTCCACGACTTTCTTTCTTCACTGGTAATAGGCCAATCAATTCCAAAGGTTCAAAAAATCTGGTATCTAAAAACTCATTTAGTGGGAGAAGCTGCAAATCTAAAACACTTCACCGCCACTGGGGAAAATTTCGATGCTGCGCGGTCAACTATAATAAATAGCTACCACAACAAGAGGCTATTAGTTAGCAAATTAATTCAAGAACTGGCAGATATACCAAACAAAATGCCAAACGATACTTATAAGGGCCTACATGACAAAACAAAGGAGTGTCTATTAGCACTTCAAAATCTTGGTATCGACACATCAACGTTGGATCCTTTGGTGATCCATTTGCTTCTTAAACGACTGGATCAGGTCACACGACTACGTTACGAACAATCTTTCGTACAGCCACGAGAAGTGCCAACTATCAAAGACTTTCTAAATTTTTTGGAGAGAAATTTTCAATCAGTGGAAGCAATAACTGATAAAGACAAACCTTCAGCTGCGAAGTCAAGGGTGTGCACTTCCATCACAGCAGAAGGCCAACGCAGCGATTCCTGTATTATGTGCAAGAAAGCTAGGCACCCATTATTCATATGTAAAGGGTTCCTCCAGCTGTCACCCGCAGCTCGACTGCAGTTCATTCAAAAACAAAAATACTGCGTTAATTGTTTAAAGCCTGGCCACATAGCAAAAAACTGTATGAGAAGAAACTGCACAAGGTGCGCCAAAAAACACAATACACTTCTACATCTGGATCAGTCAACTCAGACTGTCAACAATCTAGCATCAACCAAAAATATATCACAAGTACAGATAACTAAGGAGTGTTCATCAACAGACAAGGTGGGTTTTCCGATTAATCAGGAAGCCACATCACTTGCTACATCTAAACACTCCAATACCAATAACTACGTACTTCTTAGTACGGCAATGATCCTGGTTAGATCGAACGAAAAGGAAGTACGATGCAGAGCACTTCTCGATTCGGGATCACAACTCAACCATGTCAGCGAACGATTAGTGAGACGTCTCGGAATCTCACCCAAACCAGCTTCAATATCTATAAGCAGTATTGGATCAAACAGCACTAGAGTTCAACATCGAGTAAACATCGCCTTACAGTCCCGAATTGGCAACTTCAATACTCGGGTGGAGGCAGCAGTCCTCCCACACATAATTTCACCGCAGCCATCGGAATTTATCAATATTGACCATTGGTCAATTCCCAAAAATATTTTGCTAGCTGATCCAGAGTTTAATCGGCCAGACAAAATAGATATTTTATTGGGTGCAGAGTTTTATCATCAATTACTACGAGAAGGACAGATTCAACTAGCAAATGATTTGCCTACTTTACAAAACACTGTATTCGGATGGGTCATATCCGGAAAAATTGGCGGATATGAGTCACCTACAAAGTCATGTGGAGTATGTACCGGCGACGAAGACACTTTGGAAGAAGTCATTGCTCAACTCTGGGAAATTGAAACCATAAAATCAGCTGACAAAGGAATGTCGACCTCAGAGAAACAGTGCGAAGACCACTTCACACAAACCCATACAATCGAAAAAAATGGGAGATACATGGTGAGATTGCCATTCTGAACCGATCCCAACACAATAGGAGCTTCACACGGAATCGCATTCAACAGATTTCTGGCATTAGAAAGACGACTAGCAAAGGCTCCAGAAGTCAAAACACAATACGTAACCTTCATGAAAGAATATGAAGCATTGGGTCATATGACTCAAATAAACATAAATACCGCATCAATGCCAAAATACTTCATTCCACACCACTGCGTTCTTAAGCCTGATAGTCTAACAACCAAATTACGTGTCGTTTTCGATGCCTCTACAAAAACGGCTGGTGGTTTATCTCTGAACGATTCAATGTTCACAGGCCCGACAGTTCAAAGTGAACTATTTTCAATCTTACTTCGTTTCCGAATGCCACGCTTCGTTTTTGCAACAGATATTGAAAAGATGTATCGTCAAATAGTAATACACCCAGACGATAGAAAATTCCAAATCATTATATGGAGAGAAGACCCAACCATGGCAGTAAAATATTATCAACTGAATACTGTTACCTATGGAACACGTGCTGCCCCATATTTGGCAACGAAATGTTTGGAGACGATAGCAAAAAGGAACATGACACGATATCCATGTGGATCTAAATTTTTGCTTGAAAACTTCTACGTGGATGATGGGATAGGTGGAGATGACAGCTTAAACACAGCCATAGCGATCCAAAAGGAATTAAATCACATACTTAGCCAGCATGGCTTTAAACTACAAAAATGGACTGCAAACCACCCACAGCTACTTCAACACGCTGGGCAGCAGCAACAAGAAGTTAATTTTGATTTCAATAGTGAAAATAACCATACGGTAAAAACATTAGGCTTATCATGGATGCCGAAACGTGATAAATTTTGTGTTAAGGTAGTACTCAAGGAAATGCAGGAAGTCACCAAGCGTACAGTCAGCTCAGATTTACCCAGACTATTTGATCCGTTAGGATTACTTTCACCAATTGTAGTCTCTGCTAAAATATTTATTGAAGAGCTTTGGCAAACGAAATTTGACTGGGATGATGCATTACCAACAAATCTTCATACAAGGTGGGCGACATACCGTAATGAATTAGAACAGTTGAACAATCTAGAAATTCCACGACATATCTTTGAAGGAAATATCTCATCAAACACACAAATTCATGCCTTTGCTGATGCATCAGAAAAAGCATATGGTGCAGCTATTTACATAAGATCAGTTATCAAAAACGATCAAGTAATGGTGAGACTACTCTGCGCCAAATCACGGGTAGCACCATTAAAACGCCAGACCCTGCCACGTCTCGAACTTTGCGCAGCCCTATTATGCGCTCAACTAACAGTGAGGGTAAAGAGGGATTTGAAACTCGAGAATACGCTCACATATCTATGGACTGACTCAGAAATCGTTCTAGCTTGGATAAATTCGGAATCATCATCCTGCCATACATTTGTGGCTAATCGAATCACTGCCATACAGGAATTGTCCATCGCTGAACAGTGGAGACATGTTAAATCAAAAGAAAACCCGGCGGATATTATATCACGAGGCCTCTCCCCATCAAAACTAGCAACATGCAGTCTATGGTTCTACGGACCAATGTTTCTACACGGAAAAGAAGAAATTTGGCCTGATATATACTCAAAGGCCCGTGTTATAAGCGACGATACCGACATGGAACTGAAAAAGATATCTGCAGTCACTACATCAACTAACACTCCAAGTTACACCTCAGACGTAATTTACCAAATACGACACAACGGTCTTTCAGAACACTACAACGGGTGGTAGGTTACATGCTCAGATTCATCAACAAGGCGAGAAGACGCACAAAACAATACGAATTAATGCTATCAGTTCAAGAACTAGAAAACGCTTTGATGGTTATCGTTCAGACAATGCAAAAGTCAGACTTCGATTAAGATTTGAAAAGTTTAATAAAATATAAGGAAGTGAGTAAAAACAGTCCATATAAGAATCTTGCTCCGTTTATGGATACTAACGGTATTATAAGAGTCGGAGGCCGGTTACAGTCATCATCACTCCCGTATGACGCCAGACACCCAATGCTAATTCCATACAATGATCCGATATCGAAAGTACTTCTGCAAGAAGTGCACGAACAAAATCGGCTCTGTAGGCCACACGCACTTTTAGCGCATATGAGGCAAAGATCAAGGGAAAGTCAAGGGAAAGTCGGCAGCTCGATCAATTGTGAAACATTGCGTAAAATGTACTCGAGCCAAACCACAATTACTTAATCAAATCATGGGTAACTTGCCAACTACAAGAGTCACCACAGCTAGAGCGTTCATAAATTCCGGTGTTGATTTTTGTGGACCTTTCTGGATTCATCACAAAATAAGAGGAAAACGTCCACATAAGGCCTACGTAGCAGTGTTTTGTTGTTTTGTAACCAAGGCGGTACACTTGGAATTAGTCAGCGATTTAACAACAGAAGCTTTTATAGGTGCATTAAAACGGTTTATTAGCAGAAGAGGTCATTGTAAAAATCTGTACTGTTACAACGCAACAAACTTCGTTGGTGCAAAAAATCTGCTTAATGAACTGTCCGAAGTTATTTATACAAACGCAGCTCACAATAACATCACTAAAGAATGTACATCTAAAGGAATCATCTTTCATTTCATACCACCTAGAGCACCTCATTTCGGTGGGCTTTGGGAAGCCGCGGTTAAGTCAGCAAAAGATCTTCTAGTTAGAAGTACTGCTACAGCATCATTGACGTATGAAGAGCTTGAGACTGTAATAATAGAGATCGAAGGCATTCTAAATTCTCGGCCAATAAGTCCAATGTCAGACAATCCAAATGACGTGGCTGCCTTAACCCCAGGTCACTTTCTCATTGGAGAACCACTGAATGCTCAAGTCGACGTAAGTGCCACAGAAAAAAGAATAAATTTATTGACCAGGTGGAAATTGGTAACATATTTGAAACTTGAATTTTGGAGGCGATGGTCACGAGAATACCTATGCGAACTCCAATATCGACACAAGTGGAAGATACATAAAAATAACATTAAATCTGGGGATATGGTCATAGTAAAAGAAGATAATACAGCTCCTTTAAAGTGGCCATTGGGGAGAGTTATAAAAGTACATTACGGAGATGATGGCTTGGTCCGAGTGGTTGACATCAAAACGCCAAACGGTATTTTCAGAAGAGCTATTACTCGCTTAGCACCATTGCCAATCGACAATACGGAACCTAATGAAATAGTTCACCGGAAAGACTCCAACGATCCGACTAGTTTACAACATGATATCTCTAAAGGTCATCGAGTTGACGAATCTCTTACAACTCAACATGAGCAAATGAAAATACCTAAGAAAAAGAGACGGACTTCTCTAAACACTAGTATTTTCAACGTCATGGTTTCTCTTTTCCTAATACCATTAGTATTAGGAGCACAAATACATAATAAACGGTTTGGAAGTCATTTGGGCATACATTTTGAAGGAATCGGTTCACCGGCAATTTCATCCACAGAATGGCAACTGGTGATATATTACGATTTAAAAGAGTTTTGGTCTGAAGCCGCATTATTCGCAGAAGAGACAAGGACATTAGACCACTTATGTAAAGATATGCTAGATAAATCAACATGTCCAAACCTAGTAAAATATTTTGAGCACACGGAAGCTGAACTATCCATAGACAGCACTTTACTCTCAGGCAGAATACATAAGAGGGCAGCACTAGACCTGGTTGGGAATATCGCACATTCACTATTTGGAGTATTGGATTCTGAATATGCGAACGAAATGGCACATACAATTTCACAAGTCAAGGAAAATGAAGAACATTTGTTGAATCTTTTAATAAATCAGACGTCAATCATAGATTCAACAATTAACATTATGAAGGCCGACCAAGAAGCAGTAAAGAAGAAGTTTGACCAAATTGATCTCCAAATAGCAGAAGTGCACAACATGATACGGGATAATAGAGAAGAGTATCATCAAGAAAGAATTTACCGTACTTTTTCGTCACTATGTATCCAGTTAAGTATTACGGCAGCAAATTTGCAGCGTACACAGTCGTCAATACTTGATATTTTGACAAACACTCACCACGGCATCATAAGTCCATTATTATTAACTCCTCACCAATTACAGCAAGAAGTAAAAAAAAATTAAGTTTCATTTACCTGAATCACTAGAATTACCTGTGAAAAATGAAGATACTTTACAACTATACAAACTAATGAGGATAAAGGGAGGACTTACCGCAAACACAGTAATTTTCAGTATTACATTACCACTAATAGAACGCGATCGATTTGAAATATTTAAGATTATTCCAGTGCCAAATTGGATCAACAAATCCCTTGTTTCAATAAAGTCGTGTGCAGCTCTTCTGATCATCAACATTGTTCGAAGTCAGTATTTTACGATTAGTAACACTGACTTCAAATCATGCTCACTTCTTACAGAAGATATGTATCTCTGCTCCAAAGGTCAAGTAAGATATGAACAGGGTTCATCAACATGTTCTTGCGAATAAATTTATTTTATAACAAAACTCATTCAGATTGCCCAGTACAGCAAATAAGACATTCCCGCTTGGATACCTCTACACCATGGATCTACGCAGTTGCAGGTACATCTCATGCGACGGCAGTATGCAAGCAAGAAATTACACAAATAACACTTAACGGATCTGGTTTGCTTGCTCTGGAACCAGAGTGCATCCTTAAATATAAATTCATGACGATGCAGGCACAGCAAGCAATTTCTACTTCACTTACGACTTCATACACTAATCTTTGGGAACCAAGCGAACAGAGCAACAGGGAGCATTTCAAACCATTGCTGAATGAAATACATATAAGCGAGTATGTATCACAAGTTAAAAATTTAACAACTCTACAAACCTCATTAGCTGCACAAGAAATACTGAAACTACCAAACAAAATTGAAACTAACAATTACCATCACATGGCAATTGGTTACACAGCATTGATCATCACGCTCTGCATTTTAATTTACTTACTACTCAAACGAAAATCCCATCAACAACTGGCTAACTCAGCTCCAACTCCAGTACCTCGTATACAGAAAGCAGATACTGACTTCACCGTACACATATAAGAATCATACTACAAAGAATGCCAGCACATTAAAAATAACAAACCTTATTGTCTTAGGTCTTACTATGCTATTGTAACTTTATTTTAAGTTTTATTTTCGTTTCTTTTTTTTTGAGCTTCACTCAACGCGGGGAGCATGTTCATACAAATTGTTAATTTTGTAATTTTTATATTTTGTTGCTCAATGTTGCAATGTATAAAATTAGGTCATTCATAGAATTTATTTATTGTAACATAATACTTTGTTTAAGTAATGATTTTATTCTTTGTTGTTCATTTGCATTTAATATTTTTGTTTGTTCTATGTCAATAACCGCATAAACAGTCAAGTTAGCAATTTATTTCCTCAACATACATGAATATATCCAAACAACCTATCAACAAATTTTTCAAAATTTAGTTTTTTATTTAATATTATTCCCTATATCATAAAGCATATGTATGCAAAATTTTAAACTTCTAATATTAGAAATAACCAAGCTATCACCAAATTACCAAATACCCTATCAGCAAGTGTACAATTTTCTGAAACCAAATAACCTATCATCACTCACGCTAAAGAAATCAGAGTAATCATTTATTTGAATTTTTTTTTTTTGAAACACAGTTACTTTTGATTTGTTGTTGTTTGTGTTTTATTACATTTTATTTATTATTAGAAGTGAAAAGAACATAAAAAAGTGTTAAAACGCAATAAAATGTATTCCATAAATAAAAATAATCTTGAGGCAGATATGCAAGTTCCTAAAAAAGTCAACAAAAAAGAAGAAAGAAAGAAAAATCGTATGAACGGTAAAGAATATGAAGGTTTTTCAAAAGGCAAAATCGTTTGCAGGAAGCCAAGAGAAATGAAACCTGGGTGCACATCAAAATATTGTGAAAAGGCTTCAAATCGACATTGTTCTATTTTTTCTGAAAAATTACGTGAAGAAATATTTCAACGTTTTTGGCAGATGTCATGGGACCAGAAAAAACTTTACGTAACCAGTACTGTTGACGTTTTCGCCAAAAAGAGGACTTTTGTGGAAAATTCTCGAGGCTCAAATTCAAAAGCGTTCTTTTTATACAACAAAACAAAGCGCTATCAAGTGTGCCGTAAAATGTTTTTGTCAACCCTCGGAATTTCGGAAACTATGGTAAGAGGTTGGATTAATTCCTGTGAACTTTATAATGCTCAACTGGGACCTGATAATAAGAAAATCTTGCAAGCTGAAAAACAAAGAAATACAAAAAAGGGCCAGGAGTATGAGGTTCGTTTAAATTATTTAAATAAATGGTTGGAAGGCATCCCAAAATTAGAATCGCATTACCGACGTCAGTACACGAAAAAAAATATATTTCCAAACAGATTTTAAATCTTATGCATCTGTGTATGAAGTTTACTCCCAAGATTGTGATTCGCAAAAAGAAAATGGTATTTCACCTGTATCGTTTCCTAATTTCATGGATGTCTTGAAGAAAAAAAATTGCTCAATTTTTAAGCCTAGAAACGATATGTGGACACCTGTGTATCGTTTGAGTCAAAAAATATATTGCAAAAAGAATACGACTTTCACAGAATGCAAATAGAGGACATGAGAGAGGAAAACAAACATGATATTGAAAATGCTAAGGAGGGTTTACTATCGCTATTATGCATGGATATGCAAGCCGTAAAACTAATACCGCAGTTAAAGACAAATGCATCGTACTACAAAATGAAACTCCAGGTCCACAGCTTTACAATTTATAATGTTATAACTCATAAGTCTGAAAACTACGTATGGGATGAAACAGAAGGAAATCTAATTGCCTCTACCTTCGCCACAATTATAGTAAATCATTTAAAAAAAGAAATGCTCAATACGCCAAATGTACATCATTTTGTAATATATTCTGATGGGTGCTTCTATCAAAACAGAAATGTTGTATTGTCCAATGCCTTACTTTCGTTTTGTGTAGAAAATAATGTTACCATTGAGCATAAATACTTAGTCGTGGGACATACCCAAATGGAATGCGATTCCACCCACTCATTAATACAAAGAAAATCAATAATAAAAATATTAATTTGCCCTCTGAATTAATTGAGCTAATGAAAGATGCACGAAAAAATCCATATCCACTTACCGTTCATCACTTATACCATGATTATTTCTAGGATTATGAAAATCTTCCAGTGCGATACACTTCTATCTAGGCTTGCCACCCGTACTATATAATATAGTATTGTACTTTATTTCGAGTAGTTGTACTATATACTTTATTAGAACAATAAAGTACGCGAAAATACTATATTTCGCATGGTTTGATTTATCTTGAATTAAAAACAAATTCGGATTATTTTAATCAGGTCGTAATGAACGGAATAAAATAGTTTTTTTCTGAATGACGATTTGTTAAAGTTTTTTATATGATTCTCTATTCATTTTGAAGACCATATCTCCACTCAACATAAATTGCTTTTTATTATGTTAGGTGTAGCCGTAGGGTAAAATTTTGACGATTTTTCCGAAAAGATAATCTGGCAGCACTATTTCACCTGTTTGTTTTGTTTTTTGTTTTGTTTGAGTGCAATAAGAAATTCTTACTGTATTATTTCTTCTAAGAATACGATTAATAGTTTTTATAGATATATGATAAAAAAAAAATAAACAATGGACAAGTATTCTAGTAAGGAAAATACTCCTACAAAACGTAATCTTGAAGATGAAACGGATGAAAGTGATTCTGAATATGTTACCCCAAAAAAAAACCCGAAAAAAATTGATGCAATAAAACAGAAGAATAAACGGTTGCAGAAGTACAAAAATCAATGGGAAATTGAATACGGTGATTGGCTAACCAAAGATCCCCAAAATGAATATAACGGAAAATGCGAATTGTGTGGAATAATATTTGGAATTGCTTCAGCTGGAATTGGACAAGTAAGTGTGTTTGTAGTATAACGAATGTCAAATGATGAAAGGATTATTCATATTATTTTCAGGTTAAACAACACCTGCAAACAAAGCAACACAAATTAAAATCAGAAACGAAGAAAACATCTGGACTTCTTGATAAATTTATAGGCACCTCTCCTGCTTCCACATCGTCTAAAAATTCATTCAGCAGTGATAAAGGAAACGTTGCAGCTGAGTTAGCCCTAACATATCACACTGTAAAACATAATTTATCCTACAATAGCATGGATTGCACTATAAAATTGAATAAAACTATTTATGTCAATTCAAGTGCAGCTTCAGGAATTCGTCTAGCTAGAACAAAAATGGAAGCACTAGTTACAGAGGTGTTGGGACCATATACTTTACAAAATGTAATAGATGAAATAAATACAGGGAATTTATATTACTGTTTACAAACAGACGCCTCTAACAAAAAAAATATAAAACTGTTCCCATTAGTGATACAATATTTTACTGCCAAAAATGGTATTCAAAACAAGTTAATAGATTTTTATGAAAATATCAACGAGTCAGCTGATGGTATGTTTGAAGCAATTCAAAACTCATTGGAGCGATACCAATTATCTTTTCATAATGTATCTGCGCTAAGTGCAGACAATACAAATGCTAATTTTGGTGTCAACCATTCTTTATTTACAAATATGAGAGATTTGGTACCAGGTTTGATTAAAGGAAATTGTCATGCACACATAGTTCATAATTGCGTGAAACATGCCATGAGCTTTTTATCATATGACATTGAAAATGTTATTTTGAAAATTTATGCTCATTTTTCACATTCTGCTGTAAGAAGAGCTGAATTGAAAAGATTTATAGCATCAGTAGATGGAGACTTCCATGAAGTTAAACGCCATGTGGGAACAAGATGGCTCTCTCTTTTGCCATGCGTTGACACATTATTATTAAATTGGCCACCTATTAGAAGTTATTTTGTAAGCTTAGAAAACTGTCCAATGATTTTAAAAAATTTATTGATGCTCAACAACACTGATGATGATATGATTGAAATTTATTTACATTTTTGCAGTCACATGTTAAATTTATTTAACAAAGCTATAAAATGTCTAGAAGGCAATTGTATAACAGTTTTAGATATTCATGGAATAATGGTCAATCTAAGAAATGGACTAACACAAAGAAAACAAGATCTCTTTTTTGGCTATGAAACAGGCAAAAGAATTAAAATTTTGTCTTCAACGGAACTGACAAGAGAAATTCACATGAATTTTGTATTATTTATTGATAAAGCCTTAGAGTACCTGCATAAATGGTTTGATTTCAATAATACAAACTGGTTATTTACAATTAGCAATATAAATTTAAAGAGCAATATTGAATTTGATAATATTGTTAACATAATTGAAAATTTAAATTTGCAGAAACTTAAAATAAATATGGATGAACTTTATGGAGAAGTTGTGGTATTAAACAAAATTTATGCTCAAATATACAGTTCTGAGGGTTTTGCAGAATTGTCTACTGCAAATAAATGGCGAGAATTATTCAAGAAGACTGATGATAATTTATTGAATTTGTACAAAGTAATTTCGTTTCTACTATCTATCCCTGCCACGTCAGCATTTACAGAAAGAGTTTTTTCTGTAATGAATAGCAAATGGCGCGACGAAAGAAACAAAGCGTCTGATAAAAAATGAACTTTTAATTTATTTTAACTTAAATATAGACTGTAATGATGCTGTGCAATTGTTTAGTAATGATAATTATTTGATAAAACTTGCGAAAAGCAATAAAAAATATGCCTTTAAATTTAACAATAAAGAAAACTAAATTGTACTTTATTTTGATGTTGTGTACTTTATTTTTTTAACCTTTTATAACAAATGTACTTTATTTCCAAAAAAAAAGGTGGTAACCCTACTTCTATCCGTCCTGGTAATTTCTTTTATTTTATTGCCATTTAACTTCATTCTACCTAAATAAAATTATTTTTTAGGAAAAAGGATTGGGGACCCTAAAGTCAACATGATTCGTGTTTTGGCGTACGACCCAACAGGATCTATACATTACAAAATCAATATTAAAGACAATTATCAGCTTTTACCACAAAGATCTGCTACACGTTTTGAAATTCGTCGTCCTAAGTTATTACATTCTGTAAGGTTAAAAATCTCCAAAAAGAAATGGCAACATTTACAAGATTTAAAAACTTTGCTTCCGGCAGACTGCCATTACTTTTATGATAACATACCTTTTGAATACATTTTTTGCGGTAGCTTTATTTAATGAAATGTTTTCTTTTTATTTAATTTAATTAATTTAATTAATTTAACTTTTTATTTAGTTATTAACATTGCAATAAATAAAAAAGTAGATTTTTTTGTAAAACCACCTATAATTTTATTTAAAAATCAAAAACTTTAGGAAAATTAAAAAAATTATATTTTAAAAGGCCGTGACGTACTAAATAAAGAGCAAAATAAATCATCAAAAATCATGATAAAAGTTTAATTTTGTTGCATAGTGTAATTTAAGCAAACATTAAGCACTTTTTGTTTAAACAAATAAGAGAAACTATAAGTATTATTATTTAATGTAAATAATAATCATGTGTTCAAAGGAATGCCTAATTATTCATACTAATTAGTATTGCTGATAGGTTGTTTGGTTTCAGGTTTTTACAATTCCAAATTACCTAAGCGCCATATCATAAGCTGTGTTTAGAAAAACAAAGCTTTCTCAACCGATATATACTTCTGGTTTCATTTTAATCATAATATATAATTTTCGGTTCAATATTGCAAATAGTTCCAATTTTATAAAGTTTTTTCTCTCTCCTGTAAACTTTTGAAAACTGCTGATAGGTTGTTTGGTCTTTAAGGTGACGATATGTCATTGTTAAATTAGCAGTTTAATACAATTTTATTTCCTAGTAGATAAGCACTTTTACTTTAATTGTTTTAATATAAAAGAAAGTAAAATAAAGTTTATGATTGAGTTCTTTTTAAGACAGAAACATTAATAGTTTTATTAAGAGCTCTACCTCTAGGTTACAAGTGCTTAAGAGGAAAATAAAAACCAACTAATTCTTCAGGCTACACGTGCTTGCAAGAA
The DNA here is from genome assembly GCA_956483635.1 of Panzeria rudis. Taxonomy (NCBI): domain Eukaryota; kingdom Metazoa; phylum Arthropoda; class Insecta; order Diptera; family Tachinidae; genus Panzeria; species Panzeria rudis. Next base: position 72,646,894 of record OY101450.1, read on the forward strand.
AACCACATACCATTACAAACACCACGTTTTGAAGGTATTTCAACCTATATTTGTAATCCATTAGAAATTCCGAGGGAAATAATGCGATCTATTTTAAAATGATTTTTTTCTTTTTCGTGAATACTGATAGTGTTTCTCTGAGGGACGTTGAAAATTCTGGAAAAACTTAGATAGATTACGGGATAGGACATACCACGATTTGAAGATATATCATCTGGAGCAATAAGCTTCCAGACCTCAAAACTCCCACGAAGAGAGGGCGATGTTACCAGTCAACTCCAGATAAGCATAACCCTCAAAACGGGGGCTCTTGCAAGTGGTTCAAAAGTAACCCAAAGTTCGAGTGATTTCCAGACGGCGAGGAAGAGCCAAACTGCTCGTCATTCCTATGTAGTCCGACGAGAAGCTTAAATCAATTCAAACGGCAGTTCTGGACAAAATTGTGGAGCCAAAAAAGGGCTCTACAAAACCTCAATTTGCTGTCTGGCTGCACGTTAAAAAAAGTTGGTTGATTATCAACTGTAAAGGGGTGCAATCGGCGAAATGGATAGGGGATGTTCCCGCACTAAAACCATGGAGCAAAAGTTATATCTCTACGTTTTGCAGTGTACATTTCCTCGAAAAACCTGCAACCCCAACAACAAGAATCCCAACAGAAGGCCAAAATGAAGGAATATCAGTCCAGTATTGAAAGGTCTTGAAGAGGGTCAGTAAAGGAGTTGTAGCTGAACTTACCTTCGCAGTTGACCCAAAATTAGCCTCCATGCTAAAAACCAAGCGACACATCGAAAGCATTGCATATGGAAGTTCAAATCAGTCCTGCTAAACGAAAACAAGCTAAGGTGGCGAACGTCATATCCAGTAGACCAAACTTGGTACCTAGGTAGGACAGGCGAAATCAGGATAAAAAAAATCCTACCAATCCTGATGCTAAACCTTCCTGTTCAAAGCTGACACGGAAGCCAGATACACAGGCGAAGAAGCTACCCGCTCCCACTGGACTGGCAATCTAATGGCATAATGGAAAATTGTATATGCTTAAAAAAATCCAGGAAAATTACTGAGGAACTAGATATTCTGTATTATGGATTGCTTTCGATTTCTTCAACATCTACGATAAGTGAAAATATTTTTCCAAGTCAAGTTTTACCAAAACTAAAGAAAAGAATCTCATAAATCCTAAACATTTAATCCAAATTATTTTTCTGAAAGATTGTCTTAGAAGATATCCTTAAACTACAGCAATTTTCGCTCAATTGATGTTCTAAAAATGCACCGTTTTTGATGTATTTAAAATAAAAATCATTTGCACGATACTCTGTTAATTGATTTACCAACGCAATTAAAAGAAACTCGTTTAATTATTCAACTGGATCAATGAAACGAAATACCATACGATACAGTTCTGCGCTAATACCGCGTGGGACGGATTTCATCTAATTGAGCTATAATTTGTAGTTTAGCATTTGAGAACAAAGATAACATAATCCATTATTAACATTACAACATATAAATAAATTAAAACAAATAGTGGTGAAACTATTTTAAAATTTATTCGATTTATGTTCGCTTTTAATATTGCTACAGATTCGCTATTGATATCACTAGTAAACTTTCGAGATCGAACGGGTGCATTCAGGTATGTGATGGAAATCGATTTTGAAAACGAGCACTTTTGAAAGTCCCTTTTAAAGCACTTTTCATAAAATTTTTCTGATACAACTCTTTTGTAATAAAGAAATATTTTTATAAAATAGGTGATAATATTGTTTTTAACAAAGAAATATTATTAAAAAACACCTCTCAAAATTGCTCCGTTTTCGAAATCGATTTCGATCACATACCTGATTATAGGAGTTTACATTCGTTTCACTAGAAATAGTCGTCCTGGAATTTTTCATTCGAAAACTGTTGGTCAAATATTTGAAGACGATATTACAAGCGGGATACAATGGAGCATGTACAATTTTGATATTGTAGTTAAAGGAATTGCTACAAAAATTATTTAATTAAATGCGATTTTGCTGGGAATTTTCAAATTACTATTAACCGAAACTTTTTTATTCGAATTTCGAGAGAGTACTCAGTCAATTATGCGAGTGTTGCAATTAAGCGGAACTCATTTAAGCGTGTATTTTTCTGTACTTTTCATACGGGAAATTTTCATCGTATAATTTTTGGATCGATTAATCGAGGATATCAATTAAGCGGAAACTACTGTATTGAAATAACTGATATAGTTAGCTCACAAACTTTTAAATTTTTTAATGAATACATATTTATGATTTTTTTGCTTGATTTGGTTTAAGAATTGTTATGTTTGTTATGTTATTGTTTATTTTAGAAATAAACTCAAAATAATAAATATTTTATGCATTTTTATTTGCGGAAATTACTTGATTTATGAAAAAACTTTATTAATCGGTTAACCGGTTAATACTGAAATTAACTGATTAAAGCTGGAGCCCGATTAAATGAATACCCTACTATTCGGAAAATTTAACTATCTGAATGGTCTAAGATTACGCTATTGTGTTGCATCATTATGCCGAGATATATCATATAGTCCCAAACGCTAAAAACCTGATGCAAAATAATATAAAATTGGTACATTTCGCCATCTCGGAGGCTTCTATTTAAGCCTCATCGACAACAGCTACGAAAATATGGCTTTTGAGATTAATACGTTTTTGAACTAAAGGGAAAGAAAGTCTTTGAGGTGCACTATGAGAAATTTCGCATAAAATTACTACAAATTACACAGGGAAATTGGCAAATTTTTTCCGAATCGACTTAGGGACGTAAGAGAAACAAAATACCAAATAAAGTAATTAAAATTGTTGCTTCACTATACAAGTTTTTCTTTGATTTGAAGTGTACAATAGACTTGTGCGGCTCCTGAACGAACTAATTCAATTGAATCATTCATTCAATTGAGCGAAGTGAAACGCTGACTTTACTGAGCGTTTTTAGCTCAGTGAAAGACATAAGGCGAATTTAAGGTGAATGTGTCATCTTTCTTTCTTATGTCTGCTGTTTCATAGTTCACGGCGAACTAAAAATAGTGGTGCCCTGTCCGAATTTGCCTTGAAACGTATCCAATACAAAAACCACGGACAGAAAATTTTCTTAGATAATACATGCAAAAAGTTAATTCACACACCTTTTAAAGCAAATATATTTTTTTTAGTACACATTACATTTTTTAGCACAATGGTAACTTTTGCTTGCTCCCTATTCTAAAGTCCATTTTTTTATTTATATGATATTTATTTACTTTCTTTCACAATGGCTTAAACTTTTGATTCACTTCTTGTCATTCTCAGTATTATTTATAATGCTATCAAAATAATTAAACAAATTTTGTCTTCTAACTAAATATTATAAATACTCAAAAAAAAGGCACCAGATGCGCACAAGCCATATTGTTTCTGGCTGTGCTGTGAACTTTACTTGTTATAAATTCGCCTTTATGAAATGTTTCTTTAGGAATTTGCCTTGTAAGCAAATGATCTACTGAGCTAAATAAGTGAAATAGTTGATTAAAGTGAGCTGAGCGGAAAATAGCGCTCAATCAAAAGAGCTGATAAGCACAACTCTAGTATAGAAGTTTTTTTCATTAAAAAGAGATGTGTTTTGTTTTTGTGAATTACTAAAATTTTTCCAAAAAAATGTTCAAAAACATTTTTGAGGCTTAAAAGTCTATGGAGTCTACCCTTTAATTTGGTATATAGTTTGTCGGGTTTTATTTCGTATTGATTCTATAAGATAAAATTATTTCAATGAAGAAAGTGTACAAGTTTTTTTGGCTCACTGTATCGTCGCGTTTCTTCTTAAACCACGTAAGCGCCATTTTTTCGAAATTGACTTTTTTGGTTTTTATGGTAGAAAATAACATTTGCCACCCGATTGATGTTAAAATTTTCTTTTATTTATAATGTGCGATTTGAATGACTATAGATTTGAACCTGTGCCTACATGTTCACAAGCAAATGCCTTTACCACTAACCCACAGAGCCATATAAAATGTCAACAGCACAAAGTAAATGTTAACATAAAATTACTCGGAGAGCATTTGAGAGAGAGTTAAATTTATTTGTGAACTAAAGTCACATTTTTGGTTTTACAGTATTGTAGTGGTACATGATTATTGTGAATATGATATTTCGACATTTAAGTCATAATTTTGAATTTGCAATGTTGTGGCGGTATTGAAATACTATGAACGCAGTATTGGGAAGTTAAAGTCATATTTTTGTGTAAACATTACAACGGTGACAAAAAACTTTTGGAAGAGTCGTAATTTTGTATGTACTATGTTGCGTTGGTACATAATTTTTGATTAGTCACAATTTCTGCTTGGGTAGTTTCCTCCACAGACAGAAAATATTATCACCAAAAAATTTTCAAACAAACGTTTGTCTAAAAATAAATTTCATTTTCAGTAAATGTTCTATACATAATCTATGAGTTGTTTGTTTGACTCTTATTTAGGACGTAAACACCAAAAACAACAAGAAAAACTATGTCGTAAAAAAACAGCCCCGATGACGACATTCACACAAGTAACAACAACAACAATGATAGCAAAATGAATGCTATTGTACCAAGTTTGTTTATTGAAATTTTTGTGTGAATCAATTCGTTAATGTAGTTGCGTTAAGTATCATTCATTCTTTGAGTCTTTAGATAAACAGTCAGATTTGAACATATTTAACAAAAGAACTTTCATAGATGCATAGTGGATGATGATGATGATGACTAGGCTTGCCACCCGTACTATATAATATAGTATTGTACTTTATTTCGAGTAGTTGTACTATATACTTTATTAGAACAATAAAGTACGCGAAAATACTATATTTCGCATGGTTTGATTTATCTTGAATTAAAAACAAATTCGGATTATTTTAATCAGGTCGTAATGAACGGAATAAAATAGTTTTTTTCTGAATGACGATTTGTTAAAGTTTTTTATATGATTCTCTATTCATTTTGAAGACCATATCTCCACTCAACATAAATTGTTTTTTATTATGTTAGGTGTAGCCGTAGGGTAAAATTTTGACGATTTTTCCGAAAAGATAATCTGGCAGCACTATTTCACCTGTTTGTTTTGTTTTTTGTTTTGTTTGAGTGCAATAAGAAATTCTTACTGTATTATTTCTTCTAAGAATACGATTAATAGTTTTTATAGATATATGATAAAAAAAAAATAAACAATGGACAAGTATTCTAGTAAGGAAAATACTCCTACAAAACGTAATCTTGAAGATGAAACGGATGAAAGTGATTCTGAATATGTTACCCCAAAAAAAAACCCGAAAAAAATTGATGCAATAAAACAGAAGAATAAACGGTTGCAGAAGTACAAAAATCAATGGGAAATTGAATACGGTGATTGGCTAACCAAAGATCCCCAAAATGAATATAACGGAAAATGCGAATTGTGTGGAATAATATTTGGAATTGCTTCAGCTGGAATTGGACAAGTAAGTGTGTTTGTAGTATAACGAATGTCAAATGATGAAAGGATTATTCATATTATTTTCAGGTTAAACAACACCTGCAAACAAAGCAACACAAATTAAAATCAGAAACGAAGAAAACATCTGGACTTCTTGATAAATTTATAGGCACCTCTCCTGCTTCCACATCGTCTAAAAATTCATTCAGCAGTGATAAAGGAAACGTTGCAGCTGAGTTAGCCCTAACATATCACACTGTAAAACATAATTTATCCTACAATAGCATGGATTGCACTATAAAATTGAATAAAACTATTTATGTCAATTCAAGTGCAGCTTCAGGAATTCGTCTAGCTAGAACAAAAATGGAAGCACTAGTTACAGAGGTGTTGGGACCATATACTTTACAAAATGTAATAGATGAAATAAATACAGGGAATTTATATTACTGTTTACAAACAGACGCCTCTAACAAAAAAAATATAAAACTGTTCCCATTAGTGATACAATATTTTACTGCCAAAAATGGTATTCAAAACAAGTTAATAGATTTTTATGAAAATATCAACGAGTCAGCTGATGGTATGTTTGAAGCAATTCAAAACTCATTGGAGCGATACCAATTATCTTTTCATAATGTATCTGCGCTAAGTGCAGACAATACAAATGCTAATTTTGGTGTCAACCATTCTTTATTTACAAATATGAGAGATTTGGTACCAGGTTTGATTAAAGGAAATTGTCATGCACACATAGTTCATAATTGCGTGAAACATGCCATGAGCTTTTTATCATATGACATTGAAAATGTTATTTTGAAAATTTATGCTCATTTTTCACATTCTGCTGTAAGAAGAGCTGAATTGAAAAGATTTATAGCATCAGTAGATGGAGACTTCCATGAAGTTAAACGCCATGTGGGAACAAGATGGCTCTCTCTTTTGCCATGCGTTGACACATTATTATTAAATTGGCCACCTATTAGAAGTTATTTTGTAAGCTTAGAAAACTGTCCAATGATTTTAAAAAATTTATTGATGCTCAACAACACTGATGATGATATGATTGAAATTTATTTACATTTTTGCAGTCACATGTTAAATTTATTTAACAAAGCTATAAAATGTCTAGAAGGCAATTGTATAACAGTTTTAGATATTCATGGAATAATGGTCAATCTAAGAAATGGACTAACACAAAGAAAACAAGATCTCTTTTTTGGCTATGAAACAGGCAAAAGAATTAAAATTTTGTCTTCAACGGAACTGACAAGAGAAATTCACATGAATTTTGTATTATTTATTGATAAAGCCTTAGAGTACCTGCATAAATGGTTTGATTTCAATAATACAAACTGGTTATTTACAATTAGCAATATAAATTTAAAGAGCAATATTGAATTTGATAATATTGTTAACATAATTGAAAATTTAAATTTGCAGAAACTTAAAATAAATATGGATGAACTTTATGGAGAAGTTGTGGTATTAAACAAAATTTATGCTCAAATATACAGTTCTGAGGGTTTTGCAGAATTGTCTACTGCAAATAAATGGCGAGAATTATTCAAGAAGACTGATGATAATTTATTGAATTTGTACAAAGTAATTTCGTTTCTACTATCTATCCCTGCCACGTCAGCATTTACAGAAAGAGTTTTTTCTGTAATGAATAGCAAATGGCGCGACGAAAGAAACAAAGCGTCTGATAAAAAATGAACTTTTAATTTATTTTAACTTAAATATAGACTGTAATGATGCTGTGCAATTGTTTAGTAATGATAATTATTTGATAAAACTTGCGAAAAGCAATAAAAAATATGCCTTTAAATTTAACAATAAAGAAAACTAAATTGTACTTTATTTTGATGTTGTGTACTTTATTTTTTTAACCTTTTATAACAAATGTACTTTATTTCCAAAAAAAAGGTGGTAACCCTAATGATGACGCAGACAAAAATTTTGTTTTATTACAAAAAATCCAGTAAATACTTTTTTTTTTGATTAAGTAAACTATTTTGTTTAATATTTGTTAGTATTTTTGGACTAATTATGTTATAAATTCAGAAAAAAATTTCGTTTGATATTTTTCAGAAAATTCAGTAAATCTTTTTGTTTGATTTAGTAAACTATTTTGTTAAAATTTTTAAATATTTTTAGACAAATTGTTTTATAGATTTAAACTATTTTTTCACTGAAAACAAAACACGTTTTCTTCAATGAAATTGTTGAAATATTTTTGTCTATATTTACAAATTTGTTTGTAGGTCCGTTCATAGACAAAATATTTACTATTTCATTGAATTGTTTTACAGAAAATGAAATTTAGTTTTTTCTGTATAGATTCTAATGCCACCTTAATGTACACATTTAAAATGACATAGAACGGGCGCGGCCGACTTGCGACGCACTGTGGTTCCAATAAGAAAAAAGTGTAATACATATGTATCTTTGAACTGGAGATTCGATTACAAAACGATGGATGTGAAAATCGTAGAGGACGAAATCTTTACGAATGATGAAACTTAGACCACCCTGTTGAAACATACGGTGAGCTACAGGGTGTGAAATTTGACTATCTCGGACATGATAAGCTTTGTTGGCCTCATAACTGGAATTATAATGTGCGGAATTGTCAAAGCATTGTTGTTATAAATATTAATTTGCTGTGATAATTCCGCACATTTTAATTCCACATGAAATAAAGAGCATACCGATTATCCGATTTCAATGTAAATAAATAAAAACTAGAAAAGTTTGATACTATTTTCATGCAAGCAAAGAAACACTTCTGCAAATTTTAAATTCTTTAGAAAATCTGCTCGCATGGACACCTTTTTGGGCGGGTGGGTAACAATTAATATCTAGATTATTTATATTGGTCCATAATCATAGTCAAACAATAAAGTTAATTTGTTTTAGAAATAACTTAATATTTAAAACATTTTATTATTTATTTATCTATTAAAGTCAAAAGCAAAGTGTGTTTTAAATTGAACCAGCTTTAAATCGGTGACAAGTCAAATGCGGAAAACATTTGCATACAAAATGTTGAAATGTGAGGCAAGTGGCATCTCTGACTTTGTACCAACGCGCACAATATAGATAAACGCATAACCCATACAGCTAAACTTTATTTTAACCAACTTGTCAAACTCCATGTTCACACAAATTTTTATTTTTTGTACATCGCGTTTGACAGACTTCATAAAAACTGCTAATGATCATTTGCTCTAATGATTTTACCTATAAGACCTGCATTGATTTGTACATAAAAGAAAGAGAAGAACACAAAACTAAAGAAAAGGAACAAAAAATGCAAGTGTACAAAAATAACTTGTGTGTATTGTTAAACAGACATGTTTAGTCTCTAAAAAAAGAATAAAAATTTTACGAATTTTTTTTTTTAATTTTTGATTTAAATTGGTATAAGTCTGAAAATTTTATTATTTCGGCTTTCTAGTTCAATATTTTTGAATTAATGTAAATTCAAATTATTTTTATTGGAATATTCAAATCAGATTAACAGAACGGATCAGTACTACTGATTTCGACAGGCCGCTACACCATCTCATCAGCGTTCTTGTTCACTTTTACCACCTATGAAGGTGGATGTTTTTACAAGGAAACATCAGCAATTTAACTAATTTTTGCCAGCAAATAAAATACCAGAATTTTATTTAAATCCGTGCCATGCATTCTTTTTATTATGACTCAATTTTAGTCTTTGCCGAAATTTCCCTATCTGATTAATAATCCAACACTCACAGACCAAGGCGAATTAATAGCAGGTGAACTCATCAGCGCATATGATCATCAGCTGTTCGTAAGCGAATTGGGCTGCTTACACCCAATCTGTCAAAATCTATTTGTTTTTTTCTATTGTTTGTTTACATTTTACAGAGCGCCATCTTTTTCCTTTGTATTTTGGTCCAGGGGTGGTAAATGAGATTTTAAAATTGTACCAATTAATCTCTAAAGTTGAAATCAGAAAAATTGTTTAATACAGAAAATGCATCACTTTTCTGTACATATATCTGTGGCAAATTTCTTATCTAAAATAGCTCACGTTCGAGTACCAGAGTAGGAAAATAAACTAAATGAAACGTTTGCTTTCGTTTTGTTTTGTTATTTTTCAATGTGTAGAACAAAAACAACGCGAATGATACTCGCAATTCATACGAAGACTTTTTTAAAACATAATTTTTGGAGTATGATGGCGAACGGGGTAGAGAAGCAAACGGGGTAGAAAAAAAATCACATTTTCAGTTTTTAGTGATTTTTTTCATATATTTCTTTAGTTCTATCTGCATTTTCTCTCATTGTCTATCTTTTATGTAATTGTGTTAGGTTTTTGTTGTTGTGAAAGAGCAAATAAAGCAAATTTTGAGAGTAATTTATAAAATAGACATGCAACTAAAAATCATCGTATGAATGCAAAAAGTTTTCGGAAGCAATTTTAAAGAGAATTAAAAATAAAACATGATTTTTAAATCAGCGTATGAATTGCGTGATAATAGTCCAATTTAGTTTTGTATTGTTTGTGCTTGTGTACACTAATGTACATTAAGTTAAATGTACGCAGCTAGAAAAGTTAAGAATGAGAACAAAATTGAATAGTTTTAAGAAAATACATTTGCAAACGTTTCCCGATTGATTTGTTCATCATAGTAGAGAATGTGTTAGCTTATTTATGCTAAATACAATGAACCATTCAACAAAATACATTTCTGCTTTTGTTTCGTTTGCAGCTGTACGCTTGAAACGGGATATTAAAGCAAGCAGATGAGTGAAAAGCCAATTGTATTGTTTGCAATCTTTGTCATTGCAAAAGTATTTGTTTTGGTTTTGCTCGTGTACGAAACGATTAAAAATACTTTAAAAGTTTGTGTCTTCGGATGAAACGTTTGCGAAAAGTTTTGTTTTTTTGCGCACTATGTATATATATATATATATATATATATATATATATATATATATATATATATATATATATAAATATATATATATATATATATATATATATATATATATATATATATATATATATATATATATATATATATATATATATATATATATATATATATATATATATATATATATATATATATATATACATACATATATATATATATATATATATATATATATATATATATATATATATATAAATGTATATATATATATATAAATGTATATATATATATATATATATATATATATATATATATATATATATATATATATATATATATATATATATATATATATATATATATATATATATATATATATATATATATATATATATATATATATATATATATATATATATATATATATATATATATATATATATATATATATATATATATATATATATATATATATATATATATATATATATATATATATATATATATATATATATATATATATATATATATATATATATATATATATATATATATATATATATATATATATATATATATATATATATATATATATATATATATATATATATATATATATATATATATATATATATATATATAAAAACATTGATATGTAACAAGCGCTCTTACAGATAGAAGTACAAAACCAAAAAGGATACCCCAATTAGCGAAAAAATTATAGACTTCTGAGCATGGTGAAATAAGTATACAGGTGGCTGCATAAGGCAAACAAATACAACAATACAACAAAAAACTAGATAATGCCTGTCAAAAAAATATACGCTCGACGTGGCTTATGCACAAAACTAACAGAGCAAAAAATAATCACGTGCGTTATACTGTATACTTATTTCACAATGCTTCTGAGTAATCGAAATACTTTTGTTAGCATATAGTTTATGAGTTATTAAAAAAGAGACACAAAATCATAAACGACATTCAAATATTTTTTGTTGTGTTAATGATAATTTCATCAACGAGGGTGCGCATGTGTATGTGTTCGTTTCTTGATTGTGATGTTGCCTGTATACCTGTATTTTTTTGTTGTTTATTTGCGAGTAAGAGTATTTAAAGTAATGTCTTCATAATTGTTATTCATTACAATTTGAACAATGACTAAGTACACTTATAGATATCTCGCTGATATTTTCTTCCAACAAAATGATGTACACGATGTGGAATTGGGTATACTAAGCAATAATTTTTTTTTAAATATGCAATACAGAAGAAATTGAACTAAGCAAACAACAAATTATAAATTTTGGAAAGGTATTGAAAAAACGGTACGTTGTTGAATGCCGTTATAACAAGAAAAGGATGTACGAACCTCACCATGAATGGTTGTCAAAGGAACTTGTTTTTGAAATTTTATCTACAAATGCCAATGAATGTGCAAAACAGGGTCGACCAGCAAAACCAATTGACGAATGTAGTGAAAGAACTCGAACACGCAAACTTGAGAATATCAATGAAGAAATTTCTCCAAAAATCGTCAAAGACTAATTTTGCACCAAATTCAACCAACACAAAATAAAAAAAACTAAAATTGAGATAATTGAAGCAATAATAGAAGCAAGTCCAAAGCGTACAAAGAGGATTTTGAAAAATATTACTACACCAAATGAAGACAAGAAATTTACTCCAGAAGAAGCGTTAGCAATATTTTTGAATTTAAATTTAAATAAAAACGAGTATAAGGAATTGCGAAAGCGAACCAATGAAAACAATTCTGGGATTTTCCCAGAGTATAGAGATTTAGCCGCTGTCAAAAAATAATGCTTATCTTCATAAACTGCTATAACTGTCACTTCTACTTCAGCAGAAATAAAATTGCAAGATCTTCTTGAACACACTGCCGAACGGTTGTTAAATACGCTTGATGCTGATCGTTTGAAAAAACTTGGAAATGTCAGCATTACTTTAATTTCTAAATGGGGATGTGATGGGTCCTCTGGTCAGAGACAGTACAAGCAATGCAACGCCGAATATTCATCAGATGCTGATTTATTTATGGTTTCTTTCGTTCGATTGCGCTTAACAAAAAGTTATACTGGCTTAGAGCCGTCAACTAGTAGAGCCGTCAACTAGAGAGAAATTGATGTATGGAAAAATGAAATACCCTCGTCAACAAAGTATTGCAGACCAATAAAATTTACATTCAAAAAAGAAACAAAAGATGTCATAACTGAAGAAGTTAAAAAAATAAAAGATCAAATTAAAGCCCTTCAACCTGTAATATTTACAGTTAATGACCAGGAAATCTAAGTAAATTTTAAAATGTGTCTCACACTGATTGATGGAAAAGTTGCACAAGCTTTAACTGATACAAAAGCATCGTCAAGCTGCATTATATGCCAAAAGACATCAAGTCAATTAAGCCATCCCATTCTAGAAGATGAAAGCTTTAAGCCAGCAAACGAATTTGGATTGTCCCCTCTTCATGCTAGAACACGTTTTATGGAGCATATTCTTAAATTAGGTTATGATTTGGATTTTGGTCCGTTAGGCGAAACAGTGAGAAACAATAAGGAAAATGAAGAAAAAGAAAGAAAAAAAAAACAAATTCAAGAAAAATATTTACAACTAGGCCTAATGATCGATCAGCCAAACCAAGGAGAAGGAAACACAAATGATGGAAATACTGCAAGGAGATTTTTTTCCGATCCAGAAACTGCAGCATCTATCACAGGTGTATATTTGGAACTAATAAGGCGATTCAACATTATATTACAAGGTCTAGCATGCAGTAGAAAGATAAATGGGGAAAACAATTTGGAGGATACACCAAACAATAGCTAGACTTTATAACGAAAAATACTCTTGGAGATATATGCTATCCACAGTTCATAAAATTTTGCATCATGGGGAACAAATAATTCAGCACAATATGCTACCAATAGGAGATCTATCTGAAGAAGCGCAAGAAAAAATAAACAAAGACTACAGATTCTTTCGCGAGCACAACACAAGAAAAATTTCCAAATGTTGTACTAATGAAGAGCTGATTACTATATTATTATGCACATCAGATCCCTATATGTCCAATATCCGACAAAAATGGAAAACTAACTCTATTGAATTAGACGTAGACGTCAAACTACTTCTAGAAGATGAAAATCAAGGCTATTTAGAATAAATATTTACTAAAATTTTTTAATTAATAGTACTTTTTCAAAACACTATAGGTGTCGCTATTTTATCGTTTTAACATTTTATGTACATTAATCAATTTTAAATTTAAAAATTTATAATAAAAGTTTACATATAATATTTATAATATCTCTTTTGGACATAAATAGAAACCTAAACCTTTTTCATTAAATCCTTTTTATCTAAAGTAAATTCAATCCAATGTCTGTATTTTTAATGTTCGGTACTTAATAAACTAATTTTTAACTCAAACTGTTTAAAAAAAAACCTTTGGCCCTTCGCACTAAATATTTCGCGGGAGCCAAAGTTTGGCACTTTCTGACAAAATTCAAGTCTTTGATAAGTATAAGTTGTAAACGTTCCTCAAAATATAAGACTTTGTGTAAAACAAATTTTTTTTTAGCAAGTTGAAATACTTCACTTTTGTACCAAAAATCAGCCCAAACTTAAAAGGCATTTCAAAGCCATCATAATTATTTTTGTAACAGGTCGATTTTCAAGTTTAATACCTTAAACTTAAAGCCTATAGTTTCACCTAGAAAACAAACAAAAACCGCGTATCAAAATTCCTATCCAGTCAAAAGTTATAGATTTTTGACCGCCTTCTCGCCAAATGGTCCACTGTGCGCCGGTGACTACAACGCTAAACACACGTTCTGGGGATCGCGGCTAATCACTCCTAAAGGTCTGGTTTGGTTCGACATAATTACTAAAATGGGTTTGAAAGTTTTTTCAAGTGGTAAGCCAACTTATTGACCAACAGATCGACAAAAGATTCCTTATGTTATTGACTTCGGAGTAGTAAAAGGAGTTGCCAGTGAAATGCTTAAGGTTAAAGCTTTCTTAGATTTATCTTCAGACCACTCTCCCACTATTACTACTATATACTCACTCTTAACAACCTCACCCACATGCACATGCACGCACCAACTAATTGGCTAAAATACAAAAATATTTAAGTGCCCATTGCACGGAAAATTTACCACTAAGAACGCCTAAAGACATAGACGTCTCTATTACACAGTTCGAGGCAAGCATTAAGCAAGCTGCTGAAAATGCTACTGCCACCATTCAAGAGGTAAGATTTAACAAAATTTATTCTGAAGATGTGGAACGGCTATTGTTTGAAAAAAGAAGAGTTCAAAGCGAATAGCAAAGCTGGAGATCGCCTCAGTTAAAAATTATTATGCACCAAGCGGCATAAAAAATTACACTGCGTGACAAAAAAATTTTTTCACAACATTGATAAAATGTGTTGTCAATTTAGGCCTTCTGAACACGATTATAAACATAATTTTTTTGTAGCACGTGCCGTTTTAAAGTTATAAGGTTTTGATGTGCGTCAAATGCACAAATTTACATGGCTGTTTAAACTGCTGTATCATTTGCTTTTATTTTATTTTGATCATTTTTCTTTTGATTTTAATTATTGGTTGATTAATCTATTAATAGCTGCTCGCATTTTATAATTAACATACATGCAACTGATACAGCAGTTTAAACAGCCATGTAAATTCTTTCATTTTGACACACATTCAAATGTTTCATAACTTTAAAAACGGTACGTTGTACAAAATTATATTCGCGTTTAATAGCTATAAATTAACAACAAATAGCTAAATTTATCGATGTTATAATTTTTTTTCGGCACGCAGTGTTATTGTTAAAACGACAAAAAACTGTATCTTTGCAAAAGCTTCCTGCACAAACTCGACACAACACAACAACACCGGTGGTGTGTAAACCTCATTACGAATAGAGACTGGGCAAGAACTGGTGCTTAAAAATGTACGCTGCAGCAAGCTGTTCGTTAACCACTTGAAAAACGTGTTTATTCCAAACAGACCTTCTGATATACTTCCTTTGCGTCTTAACATTCGGGAAATTGAAAATGCTATCGCTGAGTTAAATTCGAAGAAAGCCAAGGGTGCTGATAAAATCAGTAACAAAATGCTTCTAGAGCTAGCCCTTAAAGCAAAAAGGTTAATTCTATTAATTTTTAATGCTGTTGTAGGAATAGAATACTATCCTGCGGAATGGAAGATGTCTTTAATATCATCTTATAGGCCTATAAGCTTATTGTCAAATATGTCAAAACTTTTTGAGAAACTGCTTATGTCAACTTTCCCCATACTAAATGAAAGTGGACGCATTCCAGATCATCAGTTTGGTTTTAGAAGACAATATCACTTTCGAACAAACTCATAGGGTTGTCAATGTAGTCAGAAAAATATTTGAAGAAAAGAAATATTGTTTTGCTCTCTTCATTGATGTTTCTCACACCTCAGATGATTCAAGCTGGGGTTCTTCCAAGTAGGATTTTCTGCCCTGTATTACACCTGATTATACCGCCGATATGCCAACAGGCTATGACATTCACACATCAACATTTGCCGATGATTCAGCTTTTCTAAGCATACACGCAAGTCTTCAAGAACCATTCCAAAAATTGCAGAAATGTATATTGTATCTGTAAAAATGGTTAAAGTAGTGGAGAATAAAAATAAACGAACAACAATATTTACATGTTACGTTTGCATTGTGCAGGGAGACATGTCCGCCTATTTATATCAATAATCACATCATACCGCAGCACTTTGAAGTTAAATACCTAGGAATTCACCTTGATCGTCGTCTAACATGGAAGACCTACATAGATTGAAAGCTGACCCAAATGAAATTGAAAGCAGTTCAGCTTAATTGGCTAATAGGAAGAAATTCAGCACTTAAGGTGGAGGTACGTACCACGCGTTATGCGGCAACGCTTTTCTTACTTTTCGAACTTTTAACGCTTTAAGAATGGCAAGTTACACACCACGCTTTTGATGCTCTACTGCTTATACAATTTCAAGCCTTTGTCGGCTATATTTTGTCTTGCCTTTAAGTTTTATTTTTCTTTATATATTTAATGCAGTTTTCATCCATTTTTAAAAAAATTAATTTCTAATAGTTTATTTCCATTAAACAAACATTTTAGCATATGAATCTGGCAGCACTACCTGTCGTTTTCTATACGACACGTGAAAGTTGAAGAATGTTCAACTTTTTGCGAGTTACGCGCGTCGCAAACTTCGCTTTGTATCTTGCCTTATGGACACACTATTTCAACTTTTTTGACAGAAGTCTGTAACGCATTAGCGTATTTAACGCATGCTATGTACCTTCACCTTTAGTCTAGATTGTAAACTTCTTGTATAAAACACAATACTTAAACCAATTTGGTGCTATGGTATTCAGTTATGGTGGCACTGCCTCTGCATCAAATATAGAGAAAATTCACAGGTGACAAAATAAAATACTTCGTTTGATTACAGCGGCAGCTTGGTACGTCAGAAACCAGGGCATGCATAAAGATCTAGATGTTCCATTACTAAAGACTGTGTTTTCAAAATATGTGACAACATACAATATAACTCGAATCGTATCCCAATCCCCTAGCCCGCAATATCATTAATTTCAGAAGGCACACTCGGCTGAGAATGAGACACTCTTGCTCTCAGCCGAACACGAGAGACGTAAGACATCTAAAAAAGCAACTGTTGAACCTAATATGTCTTCTAACAGTGGCTCGACTAATTATTATCAATTTTAGATTTAAGATATGATTACTTATTGCTAGTTCAATTTACAATTGAAGATTTAATTAATAAATTTCAAAGTTAAAAAGAAATATATGATGAAGTTCGTAGAAATCCCTTTAGGAATAAAGAGGTTATGATTGTTTAAAGTTTAAACTCTAAGTAAACCGTTTTGTTACTACATTTACCGTTATAAAATCACTTTACGAAGTGACCAAGAAGAACTAAAGGTATTTTCTTTCTCTATGGCCTCCAACAAAACCGAATTGGTGCATGAGAACCCCTGAATAATTTTTTTCTCAACTTTTGTATCATAGTGTTATTTAAAAATAGATCAGAATATTTAAATGGATTACAAATATTAATGGATTAAAAAATCTTAAAAAACGAAAACATATTTGAAAAGCGAAACCATATTTGGAAAGTGAAAACATATTTGAAAAGAGAAAACATATTTTGAAAGCGCAAACGTAATTTGCAAAACAGAAACATATTTGAAAAGCGAAAACATATGTACGATAGGGCTGCAATATATATACAGATATATACAGATGAAACTTAGCTTTGGACATTTATAAAATCACAGACTGATTATAGTGACACCTACTCTAAGACCGCTATCTAAGCCGTGCCCCTTTGAGACCAAAGTTCAACAAACTTAACGCATTTGCCAACAGCTGATCAGAGAATTCGCTATATTTGCACTGATTCTGTTAAAAATCGGCGTCACAATAATACCTCTGGACTTTTAAGGAATTTAAAAGTTTAATTTTCAATGCAGCTGCAATCAGGGGTGTTAAGTATGGCGATTTTTACGATATGACAAAAAACGATATGACATACTGTGCTGTCATATCGTAAGTTATTTACGATATGACAACACTGAGAAAGCCATACACGGTTCATCGCTTTCTCAGTGTTGTCATATCGTAAAAAGTTTACGATATGAAAACACAGTATGTCATATCGTTTCTTGTCATATCGTAAAAAATCGTCATACTTAACACCCCTGGCTGCAATGTACATACATTTGAGAGGATGAGAGCAAGGGTGGGCTAGCTCACAACGAAAAATAGTAATACAGCAAAATGCCAAAGAAGTGCGGATAAAATCCTAAATCCACATATCAGGCTTTAACCGCAAGAAAATTGTAACTCACCAAATAATTTTTACAGCTGAAGTATTTTTTAATTACACTTACAACGGTCCGAAAATCCCGTGGCATTTCATGACGTTTTTTATGTTTTCGAGTTCGCTGAATCCGAACCTGAAGCTATTTTTTCGGGTTGTCAGGTTTTTGTGCTACAGAGGGCGCAAGTCCTAACCCACCACTGTCGGATAGGGTTAATACACATGACCAACCCCATTACTTATTCAAGAGGAGGATTTTGTCCTTTGCTCTCATACAAAATTTAAGATTTTTGTGAAGTTTTCTAAATAAAAATATAATAGAAATATAAAAAATATTCTATTTAACTAAACTAATATTTTTTCTTTTT
Source organism: Panzeria rudis (assembly GCA_956483635.1). NCBI lineage: Eukaryota > Metazoa > Arthropoda > Insecta > Diptera > Tachinidae > Panzeria > Panzeria rudis. Next base: position 72,665,549 of record OY101450.1, read on the forward strand.
ATAAAGTTACACAAAAATCATAAAATTTTTATTTAGGAGGGTCCGGGAGATAAGTTCCAAAGGAAAAAAATGTTCTCGAAAATATAATGGGGGTTGGTCATATATATATATTAACCCTCTCCGACAGTGATGGGTTAGGACTTGCCCCCTCTGTAGCTCAAAAACCTAACGTGGCTCGATGCAGATTCGGATTCAGCGCCATCGAAAACATTCGTAATGAAACCCTACGGGATTTTTAATTTTTTGAAACTTGTTGTACAGTGTTATCGTTGCTGTTGAACATATGTATATATGGTAGGCAAAAAAGTATATGAGGATTTAAGTCTTAACTACTTACAATTTGACTCGATAACTACTTATTTTTTTTTTTTTTGAGAAGTCCAAAAAAATAAGGTGTACCCCTTACAACTGTATTTATGCGCATTGTCACAATAATTAACTAGTTATTATTTGGCTTAATTGAAGCTAAAAGAATAAGTAGTCAAATAAACAAATTAAAATTAAAATATTTTTTTTATACACATTATATTTTATTTATATTTTTTCAAATTTTTTATATATTTTATTTTTTTACCCAGCTGGGGGTATACGTTCATATTTGAAGTACTTTACCCACTCCGCTATTTTTGACTTATAAGTTTTAGCGACAAAAATTAAATTATTAAGCAGCTGCTATTTTGGGGCATATTATGAGCAGTATTCGATTTTCGATTGTGATCGAATTAATTAATCGAACGAATTTTCATTTGGTATTATGGCGCACATTCGATAAAAATTGCGTTATTGTGAATTTCACTTAAGTGCATTGTTCACAATAGTACATATTTATCACCTGACACTATAAATAATTATTGTTTGTTTACAAATTTATGAAAGAAAAAATTTTATTTATTAGTAATTAACATGACCATGAAGAATTAAAGCCAAATAACTTACAAACGGTATTTGTAAAAACACAAAAAAATTACAAATACTTACATTTTCAATAAGTTTTACATACTGCCATACCGCATCGAAAGCAAAATTGTGTTCGATTGAAAATTCGTTGTACAACGAAATTTTCGACAGTGCAGCCAGCTCATAATATGAATTTGACATTCGATACTCAATGTTCGATAGCCAGCGAATATCGAACATCGAATGCAACTCATAATAAGGGCCTTTATGTCATAACTTTATTGCTGGTGATTAGATTTTTATGATTTTTTTGCGTTTGAGAAATAAATTTTAAAAAATTGGGGATACAATTACTGCCTGTTCAACGATGTCGAAGGAAAATCTGAGCGATCGAAGGCCATTTTCTCGAAATCTAGTCAATTTGGGTTCAACAATATCGACAGCTTTCGTTTGCTTGCACTTACGTATGTCAATGTTTCCCTCTTAAGTATAATGCCATATTGTAAATTTCTAGTTTATTTGACGATTTTCATTAAAATAGTAAAAATACTACTAAATTGTTTGAAGAAAAATACAACCAAACATAACGACAAGAGAGCCCTTGTAAGGTACTCGCAGTTGTACAGGAAATTTTTATAATTGTTTAATACAAATTCTAGTTTTGTTGTACAGGTGCGACTACCTTGTTTGATGCGCCTTACACAGTAAAGAAAACAAAACTTTTGAATGGGTTAGTGGCTTATATTTTGTTTGAAATCATGGTTATGTGCATAAATTATAAAAAAATCAATAAGAATAATAAAAAATATATTATAATAAATAAATATTACGAGTTCTAAGAATTTAATGGACTTTTATGCAAAATTGTTTACCAGTCGCAAGCAACACAGTAAGTGAGTGATTTTGACATTACGTTCGTATTGCTTCGACATTGTTGAATCGGATATCGTATGAAACCACTTACGTTTTCTTTCTACTTGTCGTTCGAGTCATCGTTCGTATAGAAATACATTTATGACTTTGTTCACGAACGCAAATCAGAGTTCTTTCGCTTAGAATGCGCATGAACATCTTTTTCGACATCGTTGAACAGGCAGTTAGTTACATATCGTCCTTGCTATGACGTAATCAGTTATGTGAATATTGTCGAAAAATTTTTATTGCACCAATCTAAACATTTATTATTCATACGCCTACCCACCAAAGGGTTTAAGGATATTTTTACAAAATTTTGCGGGAAGAAATAGTTACATGCCCAATAATATTCTAAAATAAAAAATTATTTTCTTAGAAATGTTCCAACAAAGTGAGTTATGTGTAGTTCTTTGAGCAATCTGATTATAGCACGCTAGTATCCAATTATGTATCTTGTATTTTGATACATAATTATAGTAATATGAATATTGTTTCAATAAACTGTTTAACTTTAAAAAAATATTGCATGGTTACGACATAAAACAGTTTTTTGCCTCTCCTGAAAACCTAGTAGAGACCACATAATAATTTTGTCGGAGCAACGATGATATAGTTGGACAAAATGAAAAAAATGGAAAAAATATATATTTTTTTTAAACTTTAGTCACTTTAAGATACACCTAAATTTTTATAAATTGGTATAAAAATTATTACTACATATTATTTTTTAGATTATTCCAATATTTCAAGGGGGTGAGAATTAAAATCGGAGCACTTTTTGCAATAAAGGGACCCTAATGTACACTAGGGCATAACTGATTGCATTTTTTGTAAATATGCAAGCTTCAGTTCCAAAATCTTCAAAGGGATGGAAAAAACTCAGACCGATTTCAGTTTTTCACGATTGTGAAAAAATTTTACGCACCAAACGCATTGAAGTTTTGTATCTGTAAAAAGTCATATTTAACTCCAAATAAGTTATTTTTCTTTACTCAAAATGGTGGGCACTAATTTTGTAAGTACGATTATATGAAAACCCACAAAAAATACGTTATTTCGAGTAATCAAATTTCGTATAAACAAAACTTCAATGAATTTGGTGCGTGAACTTTTTCCACGATGGCGAAAAGTAAAATCGCTGTTCTTAGTTTTTTGTTATTCCCTACACGATTTTGGAACAGAAGGACCCTATTGAACATGTGTATATATAAGTTTATCATATTTTGCTATTTTGGTATTAACACTTAAAATACATGTGAACAAAGAACATTTTCAGATTTCATTTGAAGTTTTCATACTGTCTATTAGATTAAGTAACTGAAAGTTATTATAGCTAGGGAAATCAGAAATATTCTCTAACAAATGTGTTTTATATGCATTAAATATGAAAAACTGGAAAATATGCTCCCAAAAATTAAAACATATCGGGCCGTAACGACAAAAAGGACATGATCGAAATATTATGCTATTTTAATTTTTTTATGGCATTCGATAATTCAATCGTATATTTCAGAAAGCCAGAAACTTAAATTTTTCAATAAAAACCAATTAAGCCCATTAGAAGTTTTGAAAATTCCAGAGACCAAAAATAACTATTAAAAATATTTTTGAATTAAAAAAGTTCCAATAAATCAACAAATATTTTCATTTCATTGTTGATAATAATTATTTGTAATATTTATATTTATACGTTGCTTATAATTTTTATTTTCAATTTATATTTTTTTACGTTGCTTCATAACAGTTATTATTGAAAAACTATTTTTTCCGTTGGTCATAACTTTTATTTTCAACGTTTATTTATTTACGTTGCCTAATAATAGTTACTATTGGAAAACAATTTTTTACGTTGCACATGAATTTTATTTTCAACATTTATTTTTTGTGTTATTTAGTAACAATGGCGAGCGGCGAAGAATCAGTTGCAAAGCACTTAAGTAAAGTCCTGCGTCTCTGCGCATTAACACGTAAACTTAATCAATGTCGAGAAAATTATAAAAAAAATCAGTTTGTATATCGCAACAAATTTTCAAAAAATTGCAAAATTGGAAACAATCTAAAAATTTTATTAAAAACCACAAAGAATGTAAAAAATTAAAAAAAACAGGAAAAAGTCCCGAAAATTACAAAATTTTGCAAAAGCTCGATAAAAGATAGCAAAGTTTAATATTGATTAAAAATCTATAAAACTCTTAAAAGTCAGCGACTGGCGAAAATCACTTCCTTTGCGAAAGTTCGCGAAAATTTGCAAAATTTGATACATTCTCACAACTTATTAAAAACCGCTAAAAATGTAAGGAATGCCAAAAATTCTGAGCAAATTGTGAAAATTACGAAAATTCGCAAATGCTTCCTAAATCGGCACGATAACAAAATTCTGGCATTGATTAAAAATTGGAAAACTGTAAAACACTCAGCAACTGGCCAAAAATCAGTTTTATCGCGAAAATGGCGAAATTCGTGAAAAAATTTTTAATTGATTAAGGCCCCTATTACGATTCACAACTAAATTGATATTTGAGTCGTAGTTGTCAAATTCTTATTATGGAATACAACTTCATCAAAGCAGTTGTCTCAGTTTTTTATCAGTTGTGTTTTGATTTTTATTTTGACTATTGTGTTTCTTTTAATTATTTATTAAATGGTACTTTGAGACGCCAATATATCCCATTTGTCAACCCATATTGTTGCCATATCCATAAAACATAAAATCTCAAGAAAAAATGGCAAGGCCAAAACTAAAAATATTTAAAATATTTAGTGATGGCTACTATGGTTTCAAAAACAGAGAGTATAGATTAGAACCTTTCTTCGCACATTTTTTCGAAGACAACTAAAATTAGTTGTCAATCATAATGCAAAAAATGGTTGAGTTCGGTTGTAGCACTGATAACTCAACCTAGTTGAGTTGTGAATCATAACAGGGGCCTAAAATTATTTTGTTAATTATAACAATTATAAACAGACGCAAATACATATTTGTTAAAACTAACAGTTATTTCAAGACGAAAAAAATATTTCTCATATTTTAACAGTTATGTTTCAACTTTTTTGCATATTTCGTATGACGGTTCGGTCTCTGGAAAATTCTCAATGGCGAGTCCTGTAATTTTTGTTTACTTGTTAGTTATCTGGAAACTTGTTTAAAATACAGAAAACTAATACCAAATGAATTTGCTTAGTTTTCTTAAAATAATTTGCGTTTAAAAATATAAATATTCATATACACATATATAATATAAAAAAACATTTGTAATGCATCTATTAAATAAATAAATAAATAATAAAATAATATTTCAGAAACCCCATAAGTCAACTCACTTAAGCTCGAATAATTTTCATGTTTTTAAAAATAAAATTTATCTAAAGTGTATTAACTTTCTTAAGTAAAATTTCTTTACTAGCATATTACAAATTGTTTTGTGAAAAAATATTACTTTGGTTGTTTTTCAATATCTTAAAAATCCGCTAAAAGTCTGTTGATTTATGGAGTTTCTAAAATACATAGAAAAAACAAAATAGTTTGCTTATTTTAAGTGTATTTGTAAGACGAAGTTATTTTCTACACTTTTAGTTATACTTTTTCTCTTGATGTAAATAATTTGTAAGACCGGAGAAAGTCTTAAATTTTTTTAGCCCCTAACCAAAAAAAAGGCTGTTATAGGTTTGAAATGTGTATCTGTGCATCTGTCTGCGACAAGAAAATTTAGTACAGAAACCCCATAAATCAGTGACTTGTGGGCTTTCTGAAACACATGGGACTTTTTCAAGGCCGCTATATCTTTGTTGTTGCGCCTATTTATTAAATTTTACGTAGTATTTTGTGGTGTGACAAGAAGAGCACGAAAACACAAAAAGCATTTATGGAAAAAATTACTTATTGCGTTTCTGAAATACACGATTCAATTACAAATATATCTGAAAATTTCAAAAATAATTAAGACGTTGGTAACCTTTTTAAAATACATATTTTTTTATAAAAACCTTTTACTGCAAAAATTTGTTTTTGTATGTTAGTCTCGGTTCACACTATGAAAATTTTCTTTCAGAAAGTCTTAGTTTGTGGGTGAGAGGGGAGAGAAGATTGGATTAGGGAATACCCTTTCATGTTTTTTGAAATTCTCTTTGGTTTTGTAATTCTTAATGGTCAACGTGATTTTGGTTGCAGCTTAGTTTTACATTATCCTTTGATTTTCATTAAACAATTTCAGTGTGTAGACATCAATGACAGTTTAAAAGAGAATTTGAGGAAATGTCAGAAAGAAAACTTTCATTTGTGAACCGAGACCTTATAGCCGTTACGGTTCGATATGCTCTTAAAAGGGTACAAATAAGTTTATCATTTCGTTTATAATTTCTATAAAATTATTTCTGATGCTATGAAGTATACATTTTCGGAATCCTTAACAATCAACAATCCTAGCCTAACCTTCCAACTGCAGATGAAATATTGGGCATCAAAGCACCAAATAACTTAGGGACATAAATTTTTACTTATCATATATAAAACTTGTGTTCCATATTTTTGTCTATAAAGCAGCAAAATAGTACCATAAACAGCTTAGGTACTCACAAAACTCGATTTTGCACTTATTGCTGTTTGTCTACTCGTATGAAGTGAAAAAACCGAACTCCGTCGGCAAAAGGCTCTATTGCCCAAAAGTTCAATAAAAATCAGTTAAATGAAAAAAATTAAAAGGGTGTGAAAAAACGTTGGTGTGAGACAAAAATCGCAAAAAATGTCTATATATGGAAAATGTAGTGAAAAATTATAGAATTTTTTAATCACAATACAGATTTTTTTAATACATTTATGCACAGATGTATAAAAAAAAGAACTAAATATCCCACAATAACTACAAAAATACCGTAATAAGAGCTTAACAATATGCTGTAAAGGGTAAAACATGCAAAAATATACACTAACGAATCGATGCAATTAGCGGCTTCCCTGTAATCCGATTCGAAAGGAAAACCGTTCGATTTTTTTGTTGTCTACATTGCAATTCCAAAGCATTTTCTTTCGATTCGAATTACAGCGTAACCCCCCTGATTATAACTTAAAAAAGTAATGTACATAATTTATATATTTGCCTCTGGCAGAGTTAACTGTTTTGATCAATGATATAAAAAATATTAATTTTGTTACACACTGTTAATATTCGAAACAAACTGCTATTGTTATCCTTGCAGTTTTGCACCTCATTATGCTCTACCTGAAATAGAGAAATATTACATTTACAAATTATAAATTTAAATTTTTATGAAGAACAAAATTAGAATATTTAATATGATTATTTCGAACTTATTTGCTTTTGAATCCAAATTGATGATTAGGCTAAGGTCGTAACGTTATATTCAGAAAGAATCGGGCATGATTAATATTCCAAAGAACAGAGGAAAAATCAACATCAACTTAGCCTAATAATCAATTTGGGTTCACAAGCAAATACGTTTGAAATAATCAACATCAACTTAATTTTTCAACGTGCTAATTTCGGAAACCGCTACACTTCCATCATCAGTGCTAATGTGTATTTTTCTTATCACCACTTGTCAGATCGCACTATTAAATCTGATTTCAATTCTTATATCGCACACTAAAGCATAAATAGCCAACTAAACATTTTTCAAAATCGTTTTTATTACACAAATCAATTCACAGAACAAATCTATAACGATAACGAAAATTTATTTTGCATCAAGTCTTCTTTAAGTGAAAAAATATCGTTGTGCCTGTTTTTATGTTACTTGCTTCGCTTGTACATCATCAACTAAAGAGTACTATTTTTAGTTAAGACAGTGCGCTTATTAGCACAGTCATTTTAGGATTTCACTGCGGAATGAGAGATAATAAGCTGAAAATTCGTATACACCTTCATTTTGGTGTTCTAAAAGTTGTATCAAAACTCTCATAAAATCTCGTGTCTGCGCCGTAAGTTATTCAAGGTCAAAGGTCACAAAATCAGTTTTTCGCAATTATCTCGGTTTCTATAGCTCCAATGATATTCGTACTTAAAATAACAATTTTTGTACGTAATTTAAGAAAGTTGTACGTGATTCAAGATTTTTTACATGATTTAAGAACTTTGTCCCGTTTTCGGCTTGATTTAAGTACATTTAGTGTTATTCGTACTTAAATTTTTAGTACGACTCATATTCAAAGTAAGTAGAAAACACTTGAATTTAGAAAGCCGCTTTTCTTTTTGTGTAAGTATTGTTAAACGAATATATTAGATATATACGAACTGTTATTAGCTATAATGTATTAACTAATGTATAATACAAATTATTTCTTTTAAGTGATATTTTAATTATTTAATAACTTTATACAAGGTATTATTCACTGAGATTCACATTTGACCTTGCATTACAGTGAGTATGGTTGAGCGCTGCAGGCTCTCTGTCAAAATGTCGCAAATTGTATGCTCTACAATTTTTATAATAACTGTTAACAGCATTGGAGCTATAGAAACCGCGATAATCCCGAAAAACTGATTTTTGTGACATTTGACCTTGAATAACTTACTTCGCAGACACGAGATTTTATGAGACTTTTGAGACAACTTTTAGAACACCAAAAGAAAGGTGTATACGAATTTTCAGCTTATTATCTCTCATTCCGCAATTGTATCCTTTTTTTGCTTATTTGACTGGGCTATATGAGCAATTGAGTAGTTTTCTTTCACCTAAACAGTATTATTTCTAGTTGTAACGCTTTTGATGAAACAATGTTAGGTTTTCTGATACATCAGTTAGAGTTGTGTCTCCTTAGCTGCAAATAGTGAGTATATTCGCCTATATTATTTTGAGAAGTGACTTTTTCTATGAAATAATCATGAAATAATTTTACATAATTTCAACTATAGTGTCACAACTCAAAATAACACCTTATTTTAAAAACTACAAGACAAAACTAAAAAAAATTTACTAACTTTCTTTTAAGAGTTCTTTACTGTGGAAATCAATTTAACTATAAAATGATAACCAAGTTTCTAAAAACAGTTTTGCTTCTGCTGAACATTTGCGATTTTGTAGTTGTGACTGTTTATCATTTAGTGTGCGATATATACAAATTTTTCGTGAAAATTGAATACGAAAATTAAATCACTCAAGTTGATGTTAAATGCACCATTTAATCGGCAATTCCCACTGTTACCGTTGGTCTATCGAACATCATGGTGGTTATGATATTATTGCGGTTAAAACTCGATATATTGGATTTTTATTTTGCTAACTTAAAGCTCAAAAGACTAGACGGAATATTGCCACTAATTCTTAAATGACTGCAACATAAAATTTAAAGACATGTCGTTTAGGCCAGTACTGCTCTCATCGCCTATAACATTTATTAAATTCATTGGAGATATTTTCAGAAATGGATATTTATAAATTTATATAAAAAAGTACTTCATGTTACCCTGTACGTCGTTTCTGTAACGTAAGAGAAATTCTCAAATTGATAAAAAAATCTTTTGTAAATTATACGTGTTATCCGATCTCTGGCAGGACGATTCATAAAAAATAGTTTGATTATTATATGTCACCCTGCAAACCTAACAAAAGTCCAAAATATATTGAATATTTTTCTAATTCATCCTGTTTTTCACAGAATGATAATAAATTTTTCGATGAAAGAATTTCTGACATTAGTTTCAGAAACCAGGCATAGATAGACCCCGAAAAAATGTTTTGGATAGTTGTGAGAGGCGTAACAAAAGCATGTTTTAATGTAAATTAGGCATATAATTTATCTTGACAAAAAGTTGTAGCTTGGCACTAGTTGGTGGTCAATGTTGTGCAAGTTCTGGATTTCACATATTTAGGTAATTTGACGTCAGAAATACATCGCACCGAACGAGATTTTTCTATTTTTTATTTTTATATAAACAAATCTTTCAATTACACTATGCAACAAGAAAAATGCCAAGGAGTGTCACTATATTTTTTGATATGTTATGGTCCCCTAACTACAAAAACAGTCGAAATTTTAAATTTTATGGATAAATTTTTTAAAATAAATTTTTCAGAAATTTATTATTTGACATACTATCCTAATTTTACTTCAAATAAAATTTATATGTTGATGGTTAAGTATTGTATACATTCATTTTGTTGGTGCTTTACCAAATCGTCAGTAGACTTCAACCACACGTTTGAACAGTTACAAGCCCCTTATCTTATGTGTAGACTTTCAAAAACAATTTAAGAATTAACAAACGATTTGCAAAAATAAGCATATTAGGCTTTGAGACTTCTACAAAACCCAACAAATAATTTGTATTCGATATGAATGAATCTATTTAATTTTTCTACAGCTTTATAAATTTAGAAATGCAATGCTTAACCATCGACAAATAAATTTGATTTAAAATTTTTTTAATTTTTTCTAAAATTTCGGATTTTTGAAGTGAATGCTCCAATGATTTTATCATAACTTATGAAGGGTTGTCCAATTTTGTTACAAAAACAACTAAAAAACTTTAAACATTAACATTATTTTTTAATATAGTCAATGGTTTCGCAATTATTCAGACCGCAATAATGAAAAATATATTTTTTTACCTGCAAAATTTAAATATTTTAATTTTTTTTTAATTTATATAAAATCGAAAAATACTAAATGTTACAATTTTTATTCACTGACTATAAAGCTACATATACCACGATGGATAAATATTGATTTTATTAACAATAGTGAGATTACCTGATTTTTGCAAAAAAAAATCGAGTTTTGAAGAGCCTGCTCCACCGATATTATCATAACTTGGGAAAGAGTTGGCAAATTTTATTTTAAAAACACTAAAAAACTTTAAACAAAACTATCTTTAAGCTGGTTGAATATTATTTATTTACAAACTATAATTTCGGAATTATTCTGACCTAAATGATGAAAAATATATTTTTTTAGGCAAAATTAAAAATTTTAATTTTTTAAGGATATGAAAGGCTTATTGTAATAACATCATATGTAATAACATCATATGTTAAAGCTAAAAATAAATATTAAAAATTAATAAATAAAGAAATTATTCTGTACACCTTTGAGAACTCCTTCGAAACGACTACTATGACCAGCCGCGGATCCAGTTTGAGCTTTTGGGGGGGAACTTCTAAGTAAAACATACTATTTTTCCAAACTTCTTTTAGAAACTCTATAGAAATTTACTCGTTTTGGGGGGGGGGGGGGGGTGGGGATATCCCCTTCCCCCTCCTTTATATCCACGCCTGACTATGACATACCCATCTTTGGACAATGGCAAAGTAGCAGAAATGGCTGTATTTAAATTATAGTGCGGCATATTATGTTACTGCGCCACAAATTTAAAAAATTATTTTATAATTTTTTTTACTTTTGTATGCCTTATGATGTTACTGCAGAAAATATAAAAAAAATTTTTCAAACTAAAAAATTTCATGTTCGTACTTGCTTTTATATAAATTATTACACAATTTGTCTTTCTAAAGCAATTAAAATGAGTATAACAAACTAACTTATTGAATAATTTCTGCATCTGTTTATGAATTGCATGAATTGCATGACTGTTTATGAATTGCAATGAATTGTGGAAGGTATGATAAATCGGTGGAATGTATGGAAGCAAGGACTTAATAAGATTGAGTAACTTATTGCCCGCAGTTTTTGCTGGCTCTGCATACTTTTTTCTGCCCACTTAAAGTTGTATTCGAAGGTCTTCCTTTTTCTAGAATGTCCACTTCCTGGTATTCTTCATTAAATAAACTTTTTATAAAATTTGATTACTTTCCTCTGTTCTAAAGTGGAAAGTATATACACCGCAGAAATTTATATTCCCCCTTATCGTGTTTGGCGATTTTCGCCTTCGACTACGACATTTTTGTAATAGATTAAATACAGCATGCTACATTTTTTTAATCTATTACAAAAATGTCGTTGTCGAAGGCGAAAATCGTCAAACACGATAAGGTTAGTGCGAACTGTGCCCCAAAATTTTGAGCGTCAACGAAAGACGTCTTACAAAGTATATCATATCGTGTTAGATTCGTTACCTTGGTCCTCCGTTGCAAAATGACGAATTTCTCATAGAGGATTTAAAACTCAATAAGAAATATTTTTAAACTTACACTTTTAGGAATACGCTGATTTCGATCTCGCAATTTCTGCGCTCGATAGTTGGAATTGGGGCCCGGTTTGTAGATTTGTAACTTGTGGTTTTGAGAAACGGGCCCCTGGTAGGGACGAAATATATAAACGTAAAATAGAAAATTTATTGATATTACAATTTTTAAAGGGCTGCCCTCACAACTTATAATGATTAATAAAAACACATATTAGTAAAATTTTTAAAATCATAATTTTGTTCTTCCACAACATGAAACATGTTTTTATTTCACTTTAAGTCGGTTTGTCGCTCATATACGTTATATTTTTCCATTTTCATAATATATTAGGAGTTTTTTCAACACAACTTTCTAAGGCTTTCTGGATTGCTTGCAGAAACACCCAAGGTAGTGGCAGGGATCGAACCTGCGGTGGCATGTCATAATGTCCAGTGACATAATGTCCATGGACATTATATCACTGTAAAAAGTGTCATACCGTCCATGGACTTTATGAGACTATTGAAAATATGGGGACATTTTCAATGGATTTTATGACGTTATTATTATGCACATTAGGCACTTTTAAATGTGTCATAATGTCCATACTTTGAAAAAATGAAAACAAATTAAGACATACATATTTATATGCTTATATGTTTCTATATCCTTGAGCTCGGTTTCCATGGTGGAAAATGAACTCAATTGATGTCCACAAAAATTTGGAAATAACGTCAACAATACTTAAAGTATGGCAACATAAAGAAATATTTGGATAGTTTTAAGGATTTCTTCCTCTTGTGCATACCCGGCCTCGGCCGTGCTTAAGCATTTTCTCCTCTCATATCGAAAAGCGGCTTCACTGAATAAAAATTTTTGCACAACTGGCCTTTGGCAGGTGTTAAGTAATTTCTCCTGGCTAAGCAGCAAATCAAAGGATGACTGTGCAAAAATCTTTACATTAAAAAAGTGTCATAATGTCCTAGGACCTTACTACACTGCATTCACAATATCCATGGGTGTTATGCCACTTTTTGGAGTGCCATAAAACCCATGGACATTAGGTCATGCCACCGAATCTGCGACACACATATAATAGTATAGCACAAAGGATCAGTTTTACCAACAAATGCAGAATATGAAAAATATTTATTAACGGCACGTATAAGCCATGCAAAAATCGTTTCAGAAACATAAAAACTAGAGTCCGACCGAATATTTGGTTTCGGCTGATATTCGGTTTAGGCCAATTTTTGGCCGAATACCGAAACCGAAACTTTTTATTCTCTATAAATAAGGAAGTTAATCGAAATAGTATTTTACAAATTTAAAATATGTCACCGCCATGAATCTGTTTTTTCCCGCCCCATATCTTTTCAAATTGAATGAAAATTTTACTTAGTTTTATAAAGCGCAACCAAAGATTTACATCGTAACATAAAGTATTCAACTATTTGTTGCCAAAATAAATATCATAAACTAGGGAATGGTAAGCCGATTTCGATTCAAATCGAAAATCTATTTGATGTTATAATAAATCGATTTTTCGCAATTGAATTTTCTTCTGCAATTTTGTACTGAAATTGAATATTTGTTTTTTAAAATAAATTTTTTTAAATAATTTCAAAATATGAAAAAACTCATTTTCAATCTTTACGATAAATTCAATACCGTCGAGGAAAATTCTTTATTGTGTATATCATCGATGAAACGCAGGCGTGAACAAAAAAACTTCACTTTAGTAGAAATGAATTCAATCGTATAAATTTAGTGTCAAAAATAGGTAAATATTTCACTTTATATCTTTTTAGTTATTCCGATTCAACTTTTTGATTGGTGCTCTTGTAACGTCATCAATAGAGTGATAAAGCACTCCTCAATGTATATGTACCGAACCCAATATTCCAGTTCTATTCATCATTTAAGCTAATTTCATGCCAAGTCATATGCTCGCAAATGTTTAAGTTTTATATTTGCTTGATGGAATAAAATATATTCAATTTTTACTATTATATTGACTGACACTGTATGTATGTAGAAATACTCTCACGCCCTTTTTCACAGTGCACAGTAAAAAGTTAACATATGCTTTAACGGAGAGTTTTGTATGCCGAATTTGCCGTTAAAGACCACGTTAACTTTTAATCACATTGTGAAAAGGGCCGTTAATAAAATAAATGACTTTTCAGTTTTATTAAATTTTTAAAATGCTAATGCTAAGAAGTTTCGGCAAGTTTCGGATTCGGCCGAATATTCGGCCTTTTTGCCGAATATTAGTTTCGGTTCGGGTTCGACCGCAAAAAAATGGTTTCGGTCGGACTCTAATAAAAACCCATCGAAATGTTAAGTTAAGTAATTAAAAATTTATTTTTAAACAAAAAAAAAATATCGTGCAATTTTCTTTATATTGGGCTTTCAAGGTCATAAATTATAAAAAAGGTTATTTTCTTTTTTCCAACCTAAGTTTCGTTGGAAATTCCCAACTTCCTCGGATGTTATTTTATTGATCTGGTAACATTACAAGTATAAACAAAAAAAATTTAATAAAATATATAAATAAATAAGCAACCATCAACAAAATACGTCGACGATTTATTCACTATAATTAGGAAAAACGACGAGGAAATTATATTAAAAACTTTCAACAACTATCATAAGAAGCTATACTTCACGATAGAATAAGAAACAGACAACCACATACCATATTTGGACATTAAAATCTACAGGAAAAATAGGAAGCTTATAACTGATTGGTACACAAAGTCCATTGCATCCGAACGACTTCCACTCAACACAACCAATGAATCAGAAAACCAATACAGCCCTGAGCTTAATAGAGAAAGTACTTAAAATCGGCGATTTGAAGCAAAAAACATCAGGAAGATAAAAAGAAATACTTTTAAACAACAGATATCTATCCAAAATATTTAATCAACAATTTGATTAAAAAAGCAAAATACGGGGGAAAAAATAAAAATAACAGAAATTCATCTGGCAGCACTAAATTTTACAGCCTCCCATATATACCAAAACTGACAGAAGATAAACATTGAGAACACTAACAAAAGATGAAGGCGTTACACTAGCATTTAGATCAAACAAAGCTATAAACGATCTATTTACAAAAACTAAAACCGAAATTGACAAAAAAGAACAGAGCAATGTTGTGTACCAAATAGAATGCTTGGGTAATACACAACAAAAAGTAGCTTCAACACACGAACAAATGAACATGAAACCAATATAAAAAAACAATCACTCAGCTGACTTGACAAGCATTAAAATCAGCGTTGTCAACTCAGTGCTTTTTGCACCGTTTTTAGTGCTTTTTCAACTTTTCGACGCGAAACATGTTCAAGTCTGTGCTTGGTGCTTTTTTGTTTAACTTTTGGTGCTTTTTATTTGTGACGGTGGCACTGAACACAAAATTCTAAAATTAGTTTATGTACCTAAAAAAATATGTCAAGAGTAAAATTCTTTGATAATACATGCCATCCTTTGTTAAACATACTTTTTTGCAGCCTTGTGGAAGAATAAACAATTTTATTTACATTTTTATGTATTTGGTTTTGTCCAAGTAAATATGTATACATAAATATTCAGTCGATATAACCCATATATTACCATCAAACTTTTGTGACTTCCTTATTCACACGCAGAAGTTGCACGCGTTCTTGATGGATATATTTGAGCATAAAATACGTAACATAATATATCGCGCATGTACTTCAAAAGTGACACAACTCAAGGAACGCGTTTTTGGAGTTAATAGTACACATTGGTTTTTATACTGTTTACAAAATCCTACATATATCATGTATACTAAACTCTTGAGGATAGAATACATTTTTCTCTCGTTTTCTGGATTTTTCAACGTCTTTACAGCTGTAGCGATTTTAAATCAATATTACATTATGCTATCATGCCGCTGTTAGCAAGATTTCGCGAATTTATGTTATTTTCGCGTTCTTTGTTGAACATTTGACATTCCTTACAGTTTTATCAACTTTATATTAATATTAGGGCATTTTTAAAATTTTGCAAATTTTCGAAATTTCCGCGACAGAAGAGATTTTTCCAATGTTTTTGGCTATATTAAAATTGTATGAGTTTTAAATCAATATTATACTTTGAAATCTTTCCAATTTTAGCATGATTTAGCGAATTTTCGCAATTTTGTCCATGTTTTTGGTACTCCTTACAGTTTCAGCGAGCTTTATTCAAATTTAGGGCTTCTTAATAATTTTGCACTTTTTTTGCAAATGTTTGTCACTTCCGAAATAGGCGATTTTTTTACATTAATTTTTCTTTATGCAGCTCGAGCGATTTTTAATCAATTTCAGTACTTGTCATCGATTTATGCTATATTTGCGGAATTTTAGTAATTTTTGCAACTCTTATTTTATTTTATTTTATTTATTTTGACTCTTATTTAGTACGCAAACACCAAAAATAACAAGAAAAACTGTGTCGTAAAAAACAACCCCGATGACGAAATACACCTAAATAACAACAACAATTAATCAAACAAAAATATTTACTGGATTTTTTGTAATATATCATCATTGTCATCCATTAAGCATTTATGCAATTTCACTTTGTTGAATGTGTTCAAGTCTGAATGTTTATCTAAATACTCTAAAAAAGTTAATGAGAATTAACGCAACGAAATAACGAATGGATTCACTCAAAAATCTTCAGTAAACAAACTTGGTACAATCGCATTCCTTTTGCTTTAAGTAAACTATTTTGGTTAATGAATCCAAATTGATTATTAGTCTAAGGCTCGTAACGTTATATTCAGAAAGAATTGGGCATGATTAATATTCCAAGGAACAAGGGAAAAATAAACATCAACTTAATTTTTCAACGTACACAGCAGAATAGCGCCACTTTCGGAAGCCGCTACACTTCCATCGTCAGTGCTCACGTGCATTTGCTTATCACCACTTGTCAGGTGGCTCTGTTAAATGTGATTTTAATTCTTATATATACAACTTTTTTCGTGAAAATTGAATACGAGAATTAAATCACTCTCAAGTTGATATTAAAGTGCCCTTTCCCAGCGTTGCCATCGGTTTATTTTTCTTCATTTTCATTTTTCTGATTTTTGTTCTACTCAAGACAAACTTTTTTGGTTTGATTTTGGTTTGATACTATGATATTACTTCCATTACACATTTATAGAAATAAAGCAATTGCTATAAAAAAACATTCTTTGATGTGGCAACTCAGTACCACTTTGTCCGGACAAAAATTAAAATTAAACTAATTCAAGCAGAAAATGTTTCGAACAAAATTATTTCTCTTCTGTTCTCTCTCTCACAAAGAGAGACGCCAAACTACATATAAAAAATTTTGTAGAAATAAAGCAATTGCTATAAAAAAACATTCTTTGATGTGGCAACTCAGTACCACTTTGTCCGGACAAAAATTAAAATTAAACTAATTCAAGCAGAAAATGTTTCGAGCAAAATTATTTCTCTTCTGTTCTCTCTCTCTCACAAAGAGAGACGCCAAACTACATATAAAAAAATTTTTGTCCGGAAGCAATGGGTGAATCCACCTTAACATCACATAACAAGGGAAAGTGTTGAATTAATGTGTTATGTCATGATATATGTATGATATGTGTTTTCTAACTAATATTATGTTTTGTGTTATTATTTGTAAGTAATTATTATTTGAACTGAAAATGTGTATAAGTCGGAAGTTATTATTATTTTGGCTTAAGTTCACAATAATTGAATTAATGTAAATTCTAATAATTTTTTTTAAGAGTGGAATATTAGAATACCTAAGCAGAACGGATTAGTACTACTAATTTCGACAGCCGCTACGCTGTCATCATCAGCGTCCTTTGTTCGCTTTTACCACGTTTGATCGTGGATACTAGTATTAATGAAACATCAGCTATTTAACCAAATTTTATGAGGAAATAGAACATGAGTCCTACACTCAAAAAAAAAGTTTAAACTAGATTTAAGTTAGACATGAACTTAATTTTAGTTCATGACATTTTCTTGTCTTGAGTTAAAATTAACTTAAAAATAAGAATTTTAACTTAAAAAAAGAAATTGTACTTCTCGGAAGTATAAGGAAAATTCTTATAAACTTGAAAATATTCCACAAGTTTTCTTAATTATCCTTACTTAAATGAAGTACATAATTACCTAGACTTATTACAAATGTTCATACATGCACTAAAAACCTCGTAATAGTAAAGATATTTTATCTTTAAATTAAGTAATTTAAATTTTGTATGAAAAATATGAAATTTAGTAAAAAGATTACCTATATCTAGTTTAACTTTTTATATTAACTTAAAAGAAGTATGTCGAGTTCATGGTTTTATGGACAAATTTACTTTAAAATAAAGAAAAATTACTAGGTTTCTATACTATTTACTTGATTTCAAAAACGTAAACTTAATACATCGACTACTAAAATTTAAGACATTTTAAATAAGAATATTTGTTTCTTAGATATCAATCAAAAACAAACAATTAACTGAATTTAAGTTAAATATGAACTTAGTTTTAGTTCATACAATTTCTTTGAACCAAGATCAAATTAACTGCAGGTGAGAAATTTAACTCACTTAAAAGAAAGGATATATATTTACACTAAAAAAAAGTTTGAACTAGATTTAAGTTAGACATGAACTTAATTTTAGTTCATGACATTTTCTTGTTTTTAGTTAAAATTAACTTAAAAATAAGAATTTTAGCTTAAAACAAAGAAATTGTACTTCTCGGAAGTATAAAGAAAATTCGCATAAATTTGAAAATATTACACAAGTTTTCTTAATTATCCTTACTTAAATTAAGTATATAATTATCTCAACTTATTATAAATTTTCATACATACACTAAAAACCTCGTAAAGCTATTTTATCTTTAAATTAAGTAATTTTAATTTTGTATGGAAAATATGAAATTTAGTAAAAAGCTTCCTTATATATAGTTAAATTTTTTTTATTAACTTAAAAGAAGTATGTCGAGTTCTTGATTTTATGGAAAATTTTCTTTAAAATAAAGAAAATTTACTTGGTGTCTGTACTATTTACTTGATTTCAAACAGTTATACATAATATATGGAATACTAAAATTTAAGAAAAATATATTTTAAATAAGAATATGTGTTTCCTAGGTATCATTGAAAAAAAAAACAATTAACTAAATTTAAGTTGCGTATGAACTTAATTTTAGTTCATGGAATTTATATGAACCAAGTTCAAATTAACTTAATATGAGTAATTTAAGTAACTCAAAAGAAGACTGACAAATTATTCCAATAAACTAAAAAAATACCCTTAATTTTCTTTAACTTTTTTTACTTAAATTAAGTACATTTGCTGAACTTAAAAACGACATATACTAAAATTAGGTAATAATATTACTTCAAAAAGGTTTCTAAGTTTAAGTAAATTTTTATTAGAAACTAATAAAAATTACTTGATATGAGTAAAAAAGCAATAGTTCATATCTTTAAAAATAGATCAAAAAGCTACGAAAAAATTTTTCTTAGATTTAAGGATGTATTTACTGACTTCAAGGAAATATTTACTAAAAATAAGAAAACGGTTTATAAGTTTAAGGATATTGTATCATAAAAACTAGTAAATTTTATTTTAGTTCGAATAAGGTTTAGGAAATTATTTACTTCTGATTGTTTAGTAAAGTTTGCCTTATTTATAGGAATTAATATACTAAATTAAAGCAAAATTTCCTTAAAAATAGTTCAGATAAATTAAAAAAAAATTAATTGCATTCAAAATTGGGATTTGTAAAAATAAATTTAATTTTAGAAAAATATTTACTAGTTTTAAATATATTTGAACTAAAATATAGGATATATTATTTCAGAAATATTATCCTGTTAAATGAAACAATATATTTCAAAATTTACTAGTTTTTAATAATTATTTACTAATCTTTAGTACTTGATGTACTTAAATTTTTAATTTGAACCAAAATTATTTTTCACTTAAGTGAAAATTTTCAAATTTTGTATTTACAGAAGTATACTTTTAAATTAAAATATTTTCAGTAAAAAATATATTTGCTAGTCGTTTAGAAGTAATACGGGTTGTTTAAATTTGTTTATTTCATTAGTATTTAAATTTAGTAAGCGAATCGAGTAAAAAATGTAAAGTTTTCTTTATTTATGTCAATTTACTGTGTAAGGATATATTTTTAGTAAATAAATGTGCGTAATTTAAAAAGTTTCGTCCGTAGCGCGTGTGATTATGAACATATGTATTTGAAATTGGTGTACGAGTTAAACAAATTGCTCGTTTATATGTAAGTATTGTAAATTTTTAAGATTTTATAACAGAACGGAACATTGATTTTGTTGCTTAACAAAAATATCTGATCCTTATGTATTTTCATCAGCTATTTTTATTTGAACAACTCTAAAATAGTTTTATTTCGTTGCGTTTTGTAATCGTTCGAATAAAATTTCATAATTTTTTTCTTCGTCGAACAGCCGAATAATTTTAAACTTTTATTCGAGTATTGGAAGGAATAACATATTAGATTCGAATAATCACAATAAAGCCACGATTTTTAATATACTATCATTAGTTTCCACTTTTTAAAGGCGTTAACAGACATTCCATATTCAGTCAAATTTTTTCTTACATATTATTTCTTGGATTGAATTAAAATTAGTGGTCTAAAACAATCGATGGTGGTATCGATACTATCGATAGTTTTTGACTATCGAATCACTATTGATAGTTTTCAATACTATCGACAGTTTACGATAGTTTTTCTTTTTTTTAATAATTAGGTTCGATAGCGTATCTTTTGGGTAAAATTTGGTAAAATGAGAGTTACCAAGAATTAATACCACTAAACACAAAATTACGGGAACAGCAAAAACAAATTTCTGTTCTAGGGAACGACAAAATTTACAAAAACTTGTAAATTAGTGTAAGCTTTTTGAAATATTAATTGCTATGTATTTTTTCGATGTTGCTGTTTATTTTGTTATATAAGTGATTTAAAAAAAGTGGGTAAGGTAAAGGATGTTGGAAAATTCAGAGACAACCACTTCTTAGAAGTATATTTTTTGTTTATTTAGGTTCAATATATTAAGGTGAAAATTCCCGGGGATTCCCGCACTAATTTTCCAGGAAATTGGGATTGAAAATTTTGCGAAGTTCCAGGGAAATCCTGTGAAAAACTGTAGTGGAAGTGCAAAAAAATAAACTACTGAAAGCAGTCCGTTTGCATTTAGGAGTTCAAAATTTATCCGTCAAAAAAACTGCTAACGGCCAATCGTCGGCTAAAAACTTATATGAAGAAAATGTTTCTCATTTTACTACCAGAAAAAAGTTTATTCAACTTAATTGGTAAAAACTTTTATTTTAAGACTTATAGGTAAGTTAAACTGTATGCCTTTTCAGGGTATTTTTATCTCGGTCTATACTTTTGAAACTTATTTTTTGTTCACTTCGTATTTCGGGGAGTGGAAAAAATAATACTTGCACATATATGTATGTGGTGTAATGTAAATATATGTATGACTTTTTATTTTTTTATAACTCTTATTAATAAATTTACTGAGTTTGTAAGAAATATATATCTTTTGCAAATATACCAAGTACAACATATGTATGTAAGACTATCGATAGTTATCGATGGTTTTTGAAAAACTATCGCATGCTATCGATAGTTTCAGACCACTAATTAAAATAACTCTTCTTTACATATTTTGTCCTTGGACCATATTATTCTTGTCAGATATGTTTGAATCTTCATTTAAACTATCAATTTGTATGTTTTGCAAATTCTACAAGAGTGGAGAAGTTGTTGATGCGTGACATTCCAGCATTATAGCTGTACAAATAAAATCATACAATTAATGGTATTTTTTGCCAATATTTGTTTTTAATTAAAGTTTAAAACAAGAAAATTTATTTATTGAAGTAGGCACTCGGTCTAAGATGTAATTTAGTAAAAACATTAGGAATGTATTTTTTACTGAAGAAATAGAAAAAATAGTACCTCTTGTCTGTTAGACGATGTTCAAGGTAGATACTAATTTCAAATGATGGACTATTTCTGCATAATTTTTTATTTGAGTTACATATACAAATATATGTATATATTGACTTCCACAAAATTTGTTTCTTTTATTTTTACAAGTTTAACAAATATTACAGTTGAGCTTCAGTGAATAATGATGGATTGTCTTTAATTGTTTCAGTTTTCTGTAAGGTTCGGAATTTATATTAGGCCATTGAGTTATTGGTTTAAAGATTGTAGGCACAGGTTATAGTACAATTGCTCTTATCAATCCCCATTTATAATCTCGCATGAGGGTAAGTCTGTTCGCACTTAAGTCTATGGGACATTTTCAATCTGTCGAGTAAAGTTACCTGCTAGATCTAAATGTGATCCACTTATTTCAATGAGCCAAGGTCACAAATGTGACTGTTAAATATACGATAGTATATAACTGAACAAAACAACCCAAAGTTATTTGGCTGTAGGTTATCCTAAGTATACCTTATTATTTTTTAAACTTGTAAAATAAATTTAAAAATCTTGTTACAATCTTATCCGCAATGGTCAATATATTCTTATTGTTGAAAGTAAATGGAAAAGGAAAATAAAATTTTCATATGTTTAACGATTCAAATAGTTGAGCTTTTGTGTAACAACGTTGTTTCTTTTTTAATTGGTGCTGTTTGCTGTAAGGTTCGGAATTTATATTACGCCATTGAGTTATTGGTTTAAAGTATTGTAGATGCAGGTCATAGTACAATTGCTCTTATCAATCGCCATTTATAACCTCGCATGAGAGTAAGTGGATTTGCATTGAAGTCTACGGGATATAGTCACGTATAACTGTTTTCAATGCGAACCACCCTAATAGTTGTCTAAGATTTCATAACGTACGTGAATTTGCTTTGCATGCAAATTCACACAATATGAATTTCAACTTAAGTTTAACGTGTGAATTTGCTATGCAGGTAAATCTCATGATATGAATTTTAGTTTTAGTGTAATTCTCTTAGTAAGCAAATTTTATTTTGGTGAATTTTAGCTTTAAGTTTAGTTTGTAAAATTTTAACATGAGTAAAAGAAAGAACTCAACAACAACTGGTCGTTTTAATACCAAAACTGGCGACGAGGACAAAAATCTAATTAATCAAAAAAGAGTTTGATAATTAAATTAAAATAAAAGAATAAGGACAAAAATCTAATTAATCAAAAAAGAGTTTGATAATTAAATTAAAATAAAAGAATAAGGACAAAAATCTAATTAATCAAAAAAGAGTTTGATAATTAAATTAAAATAAATTAAAAGAATAAAGACAAAAATCTAATTAATCAAAAAAGAGTTTGATAATTAAATTAAAATAAATTAAAAGAATAAGGACAAAAATCTAATTAGTCAAAAAAGAGTTTGATAATTAAATTAAAATAAATTAAAAGAATAAGGACAAAAATCTAATTAATCAAAAAAGAGTTTGATAATTAAATTAAGATAAATTAAAAGAATAAAGACAAAAAATTTATTTAATGAAAAAAAAGAGTTTGATAATTAAATTAAAATAAACTAAAAGAATAAAGACAAACAAATTTATTTAATCATAAAAGAGTTTGAATAATAAATTAAAAGTAAAGTTGATGAATAAACCAAAATGAATGAAATGCAATATAAACATGTGCAGTATAAATAACTCACAAACAACGACTTGAAAAGGTGTAAGGTAAATAAAATAAATACAAAGTACAAATACAAGGAAAAAAAAAGAAATTTCAAAACCGAAAGCAGATTAAAATCTTTTATATTAAAAAGAAAAGAAACAACTAAAGACAAAAGTGCAAACGAATTGAACTAAACAAAAGCATTTTCAAGCTTAAGACAGCAATATCAAACAACAAACAAAGGAAGAGAAATAACAACAGCGAAATTGTAGACAGGAAGGAAGAAGTTACAGCTGCAAGAGGCAAAAAAGTAACTCATGTTCTATTATATTTATACTAAACAGTTGATATAAGTTATTAACAATAGTCAAAAATTTATTACTTACTTAAAAATTTAAATACTAATATATATATAATTTTTTTTGGGGAAAATTTTTTGTTCTTGTTTAAGTAAAAATAAAAAATAAAAAATTAATATGAACGCGAACAATATCCAGGCATTCAGTGTAGTTTTAGATTGCATTAAGAACTTAAGCACGTTAGATGGCTCCAGTAGGTATCAGCTACCTGAGTTCATTAAGCAGGTAGAAAACATTCTGCCTACTATACAAGAGTTCGACGCTGGACATAAAAATATTTTAATGGACTATCTGAAAGGCAAAATAGTAGGACGATGTAAGGAAGCACTACATAGACAGGGAAACCCGGACAAATGGGAAGAAATTAAAGAGGTACTAAAAAATAATTTCGGGGAAAAAGAAAATAGTAATAGCCTAATGGACAAACTTAAAATGTGTCGTATGACAGAAACTATAGAAAAATTTTACATGCAAATAACGGAAATAGTAAGTAGGCTACAGAACAGAAACTTAATTTTCAGTGATAACTTATACTCCACATCAGCACTAAATAGAATCGCGCTTCAAATCTTTCGGGAAAACTTACCCGAACCAACAAAAACAATGGTTTTTACAAGAAACCCCAACAGCATTGAGGAAGCATTCAAAATTATTATTATTATAGACATATATAATAGAGATATTTTAAAGAGCGAAATCCGAATCATTAAGACTAAAATAAAAAGTATTACTCCATTAGATAATTTGAGAAGCAAAAGAGGTTTATTAAATGCTGTGGGTTCGATCTACAAATGGGGTTTTGGACTAATGGACGAGGAGGACAGACAAGAGATTCTAGAACACCTAAAAATTACTGACGAAAACAGTCATAACGCTATACAAACCCTTAATCAACAAATTTCTATAAATAAGCATCTCAATGATAGTATTACTATTCTCAAAGAAACCATAGAAAAAGACAGAACTAAAATCGAGCAATCTTTCCGTGAAATTAAGACCCGTAACAATGAAATTGTGAAACATCTTTTGTATAATGACCAAATGCTTAAATTAAGATACTTAGAAAACAAACTTAACATAATACTGGACAGTATTGCCTCAGCACGTAATGGTATAGCCCATCCAAGTATTCTGACTTCCGAGGAAATTGAAAAATTCCAGATAGATTTTATAAAATTAAAATTAATTAGAGTGGGAGTAATGTTAGATGTATCAAACTGTATCGTTATTGCAATAAAGATACCCAAAAACTATATAAGTGTCGAGGTTCTGTTAGTAACCCCAATACCCAATAGAGAACACTTTCAAATTGTCCAAGCAAATGAACTAATAGTAACAATAAATGAAAGGCAGTATACCTACGATAAAAACCTATTAATAAAAGAATTAAAACCTGCGACAAACTGTGTTTATCGAAACACTTGTAAACTCGAATTTAATAACAGAACTGAAATAGAATACATAGACGATGAAACTATATTAGTCAAGAACGCAATCTCTACGGAAATAACACAAAACTGTGACAATAGAACACTAACCCTTAACGGAAACTACATATTATCTTTTGGAAATTGCAAAATAATAATCGGGAATAATGTATACTTTAATAAGAAAACTGAAATTCGAAACACTTTCTTTTATCCTACAAACAATATTAATTTGACTGTTAACGAAACTATTAGTTTCGAGAAAATTACAATGCCGTATTTAGAAAATATAAAAGAGATCAGGGAATTGAAGTATCATAGGAATGTATCATATGGTATCAGTATGGGTTTGTTTTCATTTCTCCTCGGACTTTCGATAGCGTTTTGCCTGGGATGCAAGTATAGGAAAACTAAACGGGATGTTGGAATTAAAATCGAAATGTCTTCCACTGCTGACATTGCCAAAGTCGAAGGTGATGGAGCAGTACAGGGGCCTTTAAAAATCAAATAAGATACGAATTTAAAAGTCTTGTTATGCTAATATAAGCAATTAAATATAATATGTATTAATAATGATAAAATTATCAAGAAAAAAAATCCATATTTAACTATTAATTGTGAAACATCCTCAAATCAAAAACTATGAAAAAATATATAAATTTATTTCTTTATCTTCAAAATAAAATGTAATTAACTTTAAATTTTATCTTTAATCAAATAGTTATGTATAAAATTATACTGTTTCAGCAGGGACTGCTGAAACTGAGGGTGGAAGAGTCACGTATAACTGTTTTCAATGCGAACCACCCTAATAGTTGTCTAAGATTTCATAACGTACGTGAATTTGCTTTGCATGCAAATTCACACAATATGAATTTCAACTTAAGTTTAACGTGTGAATTTGCTATGCAGGTAAATCTCATGATATGAATTTTAGTTTTAGTGTAATTCTCTTAGTAAGCAAATTTTATTTTGGTGAATTTTAGCTTTAAGTTTAGTTTGTAAAATTTTAACATGAGTAAAAGAAAGAACTCAACAACAACTGGTCGTTTTAATACCAAAACTATATACATATATTCTATAAAACTACTTTTATATTTAAATACAATTCACTTATTTCAATGAGCAAATGTCACAAGTAAGACAAGTAAATATACGATAGCATTTAACAGACCAAAATAAAAGTGGTTTATAAACCCAGCTTGTTACGCTATAACAAATTAAGTACATCGTTTCAATTTTTAAATATATGAAAATATATAATATAACAAAAAATTATTAAAAACTTTCATATATTTCATGAACTATGTAAAACTCATATGAAGAATATTTATGTAAAAATTGCATTTAAATCACTCAAAAAAAAACCAGTAAAATATTTATGTTCTAGATGTTTAGATGTATACCTTTTATGCACATTGTGCTTCGAAAATGTTTTCTTCCAGATCGAAATACATAATAACCCAGCCTCTTCGTAGTACAAACTTACAGAAAAAAAATATATTACTTATAATTATTATTATAAAACTTCTTAAGATTAAGACACAATAGAAATTTGTTTGTAAATATATATTAATGTTTTATTATAACAAGGCAAATAAATTTTTAATTTGAGCTGGATCGTAATAATATTGTTTGTTGTCTTAATTTAAAAAAGTACGTATTTACATAAAATGCATTAAAATATACATATATTAAGCTAAAATGCAAATTAATATACCTAACATCAATTTTCAAAAGTCTACAGAAGCAAAAAATGTTGTAAAATGCAAAATATAAGCTAAAAGTGCGATAATCAATATATTTTTGAAGAATGACATCTACATAATAACTACATATTAACTAATATAAATAGCAGAAGCTAATAGTCATTATGTAGATGTCATGGGCTACACAAGACCAGCAGAATTGAATGTTCTATTAAGAAGCGGATTAACGTAGGAATATAATCATGCTTACTGGTTTTTACTGGAAAAATGTGTTCTGTAAAAACTTTTAACTGTTAACCATTTTGATTTTGTTTTGCAAACTGACCAAATGAGCCGCCACAAACAATGAAAGATCTAGGGGTTTTACTTCCTTAAGAAATATTGAAAAAAAACATTACACAAATGCGGTGATATGTCTTTGGTTCATGAAAATGATGTATATACTTTATGATACAATAATAATATACATAAGTAAATAAGTATCCTATAATATATAACATGTACTAGAATTTAAGAAAATTTACTTTATTTCAGGACATATGCAAAATATAATGAACTACAACTTGGTAAAAAATTACTCAATTTGACGTCATACATAAACTAAAAAAAACTTGAGGAAACTTACTTAATTTGAAATCCAAATGGTTGTCGAGTTTCAGTAAAAATTTGCTTGTATTTAATAAAATTTTATCTAAAAATTCCCAATTTTATAGAAAAATTTTACTTAGTTTTAGTAAAATGTTATTGATACAGAAGAAAAACTTACTATAAACTAGTTCATGATATAGCTATAGATTTCCTTAAATTTAGTCAAATATTCCGAGGACTAAGTTTATATCAGTTGAATAATGAACTAGTTTTAAGTAAATGTTTCACTTTGCTCAAGTAAAATTTTATTAAAATTAGCATTGAAATTCGTACTATATTCCAGTTTAAAACGGCTTTGGCGCCATCCGACAACCTACTTGAACTAAAATTTAGTAATTTTTCCTAAGTTTTAGTTCAAAATTAACTTGAAGTTATGACTTATTCTTAAAAATTAGTCTAAAGCATACTCGAAACTATGAGAAATTAACTTAATAACAGAAATACATCCACAAATTTTAACTTGATATTAAGACAAATTTACTTAATTTGTGGAAAAAAATAATTGATTGTAGTAGCGAGTTCACTTATTGTAGGAATTCCTGATCAGTAAAAAGTCCTAAATTACTATTATCTAGAAAAGGTTGACTCGTTTTTAGTTTATGAACAAACTTTTTTTTTTACCAATTTTTATGAAAATTGTATACTTGATTTAAGTTAAATTTTCCTTGGAGCCAAATCATTCCCGAATTTCCTTAAATTAAGTTAAATTTACTTAAACTTAGTTAACTTTTTTTGAGTGTATTCCTTTTATTAATATGGTGAGCCGAACAAAGTCCACCTTCTGATTCTATATTCCAATTTTTCAACTCTTATTTTGATTGGTTTTCGCTTGTAAGTAAGCTCTGCCTACGATAAATCAAGCTATTGCTGTTGTACATGTTTTTAAACGGGTTTTTATATTTGTGTCATAATTTGTACAACAACAATAGCTTGATTTATCGTACGCGGAGCACAAACAGCACAAACGTTCCTGGAACCCCCATTATTTTAATAAAATGCAGCTTTTTTCTATATGTGAAAGCTTTATCTCGATATGTAAACATGGCTACCGTACAAAAAGCCGTTTTGAGCTGAAGTTCGTTTTCGGACCCTAAGGGGTTAACGCGTGCCCATAGAGGGTTAATTTCTAGGACCGACCCAATTATTTTGATATAACCAACATTTATTTCACAGGGTTCAAAGCGCAATATGTACTCCTTAGAGTAGCTCCCATACAAACCGTAAAATGTACGGAAAAACATGAAATTGATCGAATTTGAGCTATTATTTTTTTACGCCATATAACGAACATGGCATGTTCTACAAATTGAAAGTTGAAAATAAAATTCTTTTGTCTTCTCTAACAAAAATTATGTTGGTCTCAACTTAACGTTGCCTTCACGTTACAAAAGCTCCATTGGCATTAAAAAGGAAAATATGAAGATTCGATAAGTTTGAAAAAAGTAATGCCCGCAAATAGTTGACCTTTTTTGAACAGCTCCTTATTAATAATAAATAGTAAGATTTTTTAAGTGTTTTTTTTTAAGTTTAATTAGATTTCGGCCCTTTTCATAATGTACGATTAAAAGATAACGTGGACTGGAACGCCAAGTTCGAATACAAAACTTGTCGTTAAAGTCCACGTTCACTCATTGTATAAAGAGCCGTAAGAAAACTTTTTTTACCAATGGAATGTTCTTTTTTTTATATTATATCTTAGGTTTATTTGTTGCATTTTTTCAGCGTCACAATATTTTGAATTTTTAACATGAGGTTAAGAGTGAAATAAATAATATGTTATACGTTTCTTTGTATTCATTTTGTATAACAGCTTTCGTAACTTTTTTTTAAGAGAATAAACATTTTCTATGAAAAGTATAAGAATAAATGTTAATTTACACACAGAAATATACATTTTATAATTTTACAAAACCTCATAAGCGACAAAATTTGCGAATTGCTGTTCGCGCGAAAAACACGTAAGCGACAAATTTGGAACAAATTTTTCATCATTGATGTTAGAACGGCTTAAAGATAATTTTTTCCACGTTTTTTAGTTTTTTTGCTATTAAATTGGACTGAGTGAGCCTCTTAGAAAATCCCAAACTTTAGAAAAAAAAAATCAAAAAATGTATCCATTTCAAATTTTGACTGTTTCTGTAGTTAGGACTATATCACATCAAAATAATATAGTGATGATCAAAGGTTATGACAAAAGTTTAATTTTGTTGCATATGTTATTGTATAAAATAATGTAAAAATTTAAAGCGCCTTGTAACTGTCGCCGTGATGTAATATCTAGTCGGAAATACTTCCTCAAGGTAGAAGAAACAAAGCAGCATCACTTGAACAACAAAAACATTTACATTTTCTAACTGTCAAGCATACTCCATATATAAAATATGTAATTTATCGTCACATTAAATGCAAACGGACGGAACTACACTTTTAATTTGTTTTACAGGAGAACCAAAAAATTAAAATTTTAATCTTATTAAAATTTTTTAAATGAAAACAAAAAACACGAAAAACAAATAATTCAGAGTACCATTAGTTAACACAGTTTAGAAGCTCATACAACACATGTTTTTGTATGTTTTCCATACATATTTTGCATTAAAAAATGCATGCACTCGTAGTTACGTCCCTTTAATAAAGTGGCGTTTTTTGTCGGAGGAGTTAAAAATGTTACGTAACCATGTAGTTTGACAAAATGTAACATAATCAATTAAAAACTCCATTTCGAGTTTTTTTGTAGTTACACGCAAAGAAAAGATATGGTTGTGGCATGGTTACGTCAACAATGTCATGTTTACCGATATAGCTTATGGTTATGGCAAATAAGTTGTGAATGTTTTAAATAATTAGGAGCCTTAATTAGTTTACGACAAAAAACTTATGCTTACATTTAATCATGAATTTATTTTTAAGAAATCATGCTACAATCATGGTATATTTGAAAATTCAATAACAGTATGGTTCTATAAAAATAATATATGGTTCCTGTCTATGCTATTTTAAAGCAGTTTGTTTGTAATAAAGCTATGGTTACAAAAGAGTTTTTATTCTATCCTTTGGTTGAATGATTTTGTATTAGTTTTTTTCTTTTACTTGAGAGCTGTTGGATTGTTTTTTGTGTCACTTAAAAAAAACATAAGTAAAAAATAACAAAAGCAAATAAAAAACGATCATATAATAGTCGGCCATCTTCTGAAAACCATTTCTTTTTGAAACTGCAAAATTTCAAAAACGAAAAACAGTGTTCTTTTAATTGGACAATTTAGTGCATTCTTAGCTTAGATTGGATACATTATCTGTACATGAGTAAATATGAGGAAACTTACCACACCATATCTTATAAAGAAAACGTTATGGATGTGGGGAATAATCAAATTGTTAGGGAAAATTTTCTTGCATTCATCAAAACAGACCACTTAAATGAGCTAGAAGTGTCCAAGTTGAGGCCTATCGTGCTAAAGCATAAAAAAATATTTTATAAAGCAGAACAAAAACTGCCGTTCACGAATGATATAAAACATAAAATAAATACCAGACATGACATGCCAATATATTCTAAAATGTACCGCTACCCGGAGATTCATAGGGAGGAGGTGAATCGGCAGATCGAAGAAATGCTTAAAGACGGCATAATTAGGGAATCAAATAGCCCGTATAACAGTCCTATTTGGGTTGTACCAAAGAAGCTAAATTCAGACAATGTACAACAATGGAGAATTGTTATCGACTATAGGAAATTGAATGACATAACAATTGAGGACCGATTCCCTATGCCTAATGTTGAAGATATATTTGACAAATTGGGAAATTGTCAATATTTCTCCACAATAGATCTCGCTAAAGGATTCCATCAGGTGGAAATGGATCCTGGCGACATTCACAAAACTGCGTTTTCGACCGCAAACGGTCACTATGAATTTCTGCGAATGCCTTTCGGCCTTCGTAATGCACCAGCGACGTTCCAACGGTTAGTTAACAAAATTTTGGGAGATTATATAAACAAAATATGTATAGTTTATATGGATGATATCCTTGTATTTTCCACTAGTTTAGAAGAACATATGGAGTCGTTGAATAAAATCCTTAATCGTCTACAGAAGGCTAATTTGAGAATTCAACCAGATAAATGTCTCTTTCTATCAAAGGAAACTGAGTTCTTAGGCCACATTGTTACTGCTGAGGGAATTAGAACAAACGGAAAGAAAGTTGAGGCTATTGACAAGATCCAACTGCCTAAAACACGAAAACAAATAAAATCATTTTTATGGATAACCGGTTATTATAGGCGCTTCATTAAAGATTATTCCAAGATAGCTCATCCCCTCGTAAAATGTTTAAAGAAGAATTCGAAGATTAACGTTAGGGACATTGACTATGTGGATGCATTTAATAAATTGAAGCTATTACTAAAAAACGATCCTGTATTGGCTCACCCCGATTTTAAAAAACACTTTACTTTGGTAACCGATGCCAGTAACTACGCCTTAGGCGCTGTCCTTATGCAGGACAACAAACCACTCTCATATGCTAGCCATTCCCTTAATGGACACGAACAAAGATATAGTACTATTGAGAAAGAGCTTCTCGCCATTGTATGGGCGACGAAACACTTTCGTCCATATTTGTACGGTTGCAGATTTACAGTGAGAACTGATCACAGACCCCTTGTATGGCTAACTAATATGAAGGAACCGAACTCTAAGTTGCAACGCTGGAAGATTAGGTTAAACGAATTTGACTTTCAAGTCGAATACATAAAGGGAAGAGAAAATGTAGTCGCAGACGGTTTGAGTAGAATAGTGTACGACCCTAGAGAGAATGACAGATCGGATGAGACAACCGCGGAATCAACTATCTGTATTAATTTGAATGAGTTATTTGACCCATTGGAGGACAATGCTGAGAACGACATTGAAACGGTTCACAGTGCAGAAACTGATGATACCAATTTTATATATGTTACGGAAAAACCTTTGAATTTGTTTAGGAATCAGATTATTCTCGACTACGGAACCAGAGAATCATCGAAGTTGAAGATAATACATAGGAAAAAATTAAGAAACCTTATAATGGTAACAAGGGAAACTGATTTAAGAAATATAATGCTACAATACCTCCCAGAAAAAGGATTAGTAGCCATTTTTTGTGCGAATGACCTTTTTCTGAAATTTCAGGATATTTATAGGATGTACTTTGCAAATAACAAAAATCTGAGAATTTTGAGGTCTAAATTGTTGTTGGAAGATATTACAGACAAAGAAATTATTCTAAAGAAAATTGAAACTGAACACCTTAAAAACAATCATCGTGGAATGAACGAAGTATTCACAAATTTAAAAAACGTTTGTTTTTACCCAAACCTGCAAAAAGAGATTCAAAAATTTATAAATAACTGCGAGGTATGTAATCTTGCAAAGTTCGATAGAAGCCCACTAAAACATGCTTTTAACGTTACAGACACCCCTAACAGACAAAATGATATAGTACACATAGACCTTTGGTATCCGCAAAGGAACGTAATGTACCTTACAAGTATAGATAAACTTACCAAATACGCCACGGCTGAAAAGCTAAAAGACAGATCCTGGCCTTCTATTATTAACGGATTGCAAAAGCGAATTCAATACTTGGGAAGACCAAGGCTAATCATAATGGATAATGAGTTCGACACGTTAAATACAAAACGGTTTCTTAACGATAATGGAATAGACTTTCACTTAACAACTACTTATTTGAAAACTGGGAATGCGGACGTTGAAAGACTGCACTCTACATTAAACGAACATATTCGATTGCTCAACGCTGATCCTAATAACGAGAGTGACTTGCACGGCAACGTATTTAAAGCAATAGCGGCTTATAATGACACTATCCATTCAACGACAAAACGTAAACCAGTTGACTTCCTTAATAACTTGATTTCGAGGGACGACTTGGAGGTTTTTGCTAGGGAACAACACGAAGCAAAAAGAAAAAAGATTGAAGTATTAAACCAAGGAAGAGCTCAAGTGGGTGATTTTTCAAATAAATTTGTAGACAATAACAGAGTGAGTAAATCTCGACCTAAATATAAAATAATTCAAAACTTTAGCACACAAGGAAATTATTTATTTTCGAACGATAATAAATTTAAAAAGATTTATAAAACTCAAGTGAAAAGGCGACAAAAATATCAAAATCACTAGACGAGAAATAGGCAGAACATGTTTTATATCCTTTCTTGAATGTCAAGTTTTACTGAGAACACCTTCGTTTTATCTCTCCCCCAGATGGCAATGTTTCATGTTACACTGATGATCCTTTTACAAGTGATATTTGGAAGAAGAGGCATTGTGCTGTGTGGCTTGCTGGTGAATCCTGTTAGTGAACAATCGGGCTTCGCCAGAATACATCTATTTAATACGGAAATAGCAAACTTAACCAATACAATAGTACATATAATAAACCCATATGAAATAGGAGACATTATTAACCAGATAGAAAACAATATAAATAATATAGACATATATAATAGAGATATTTTAAAGAGCGAAATCCGAATCATTAAGACTAAAATAAAAAGTATTACTCCATTAGATAATTTGAGAAGCAAAAGCGGTTTATTAAATGCTGTGGGTTCGATCTACAAATGGGGTTTTGGACTAATGGACGAGGAGGACAGACAAGAGATTCTAGAACACCTAAAAATTACTGACGAAAACAGTCATAACGCTATACAAACCCTTAATCAACAAATTTCTATAAATAAGCATCTCAATGATAGTATTACTATTCTCAAAGAAACCATAGAAAAAGACAGAACTAAAATCGAGCAATCTTTCCGTGAAATTAAGACCCGTAACAATGAAATTGTGAAACATCTTTTGTATAATGACCAAATGCTTAAATTAAGATACTTAGAAAACAAACTTAACATAATACTGGACAGTATTGCCTCAGCACGTAATGGTATAGCCCATCCAAGTATTCTGACTTCCGAGGAAATTGAAAAATTCCAGATAGATTTTATAAAATTAAAATTAATTAGAGTGGGAGTAATGTTAGATGTATCAAACTGTATCGTTATTGCAATAAAGATACCCAAAAACTATATAAGTGTCGAGGTTCTGTTAGTAACCCCAATACCCAATAGAGAACACTTTCAAATTGTCCAAGCAAATGAACTAATAGTAACAATAAATGAAAGGCAGTATACCTACGATAAAAACCTATTAATAAAAGAATTAAAACCTGCGACAAACTGTGTTTATCGAAACACTTGTAAACTCGAATTTAATAACAGAACTGAAATAGAATACATAGACGATGAAACTATATTAGTCAAGAACGCAATCTCTACGGAAATAACACAAAACTGTGACAATAGAACACTAACCCTTAACGGAAACTACATATTATCTTTTGGAAATTGCAAAATAATAATCGGGAATAATGTATACTTTAATAAGAAAACTGAAATTCGAAACACTTTCTTTTATCCTACAAACAATATTAATTTGACTGTTAACGAAACTATTAGTTTCGAGAAAATTACAATGCCGTATTTAGAAAATATAAAAGAGATCAGGGAATTGAAGTATCATAGGAATGTATCATATGGTATCAGTATGGGTTTGTTTTCATTTCTCCTCGGACTTTCGATAGCGTTTTGCCTGGGATGCAAGTATAGGAAAACTAAACGGGATGTTGGAATTAAAATCGAAATGTCTTCCACTGCTGACATTGCCAAAGTCGAAGGTGATGGAGCAGTACAGGGGCCTTTAAAAATCAAATAAGATACGAATTTAAAAGTCTTGTTATGCTAATATAAGCAATTAAATATAATATGTATTAATAATGATAAAATTATCAAGAAAAAAAATCCATATTTAACTATTAATTGTGAAACATCCTCAAATCAAAAACTATGAAAAAATATATAAATTTATTTCTTTATCTTCAAAATAAAATGTAATTAACTTTAAATTTTATCTTTAATCAAATAGTTATGTATAAAATTATACTGTTTCAGCAGGGACTGCTGAAACTGAGGGTGGAAGAGTCACGTATAACTGTTTTCAATGCGAACCACCCTAATAGTTGTCTAAGATTTCATAACGTACGTGAATTTGCTTTGCATGCAAATTCACACAATATGAATTTCAACTTAAGTTTAACGTGTGAATTTGCTATGCAGGTAAATCTCATGATATGAATTTTAGTTTTAGTGTAATTCTCTTAGTAAGCAAATTTTATTTTGGTGAATTTTAGCTTTAAGTTTAGTTTGTAAAATTTTAACATGAGTAAAAGAAAGAACTCAACAACAACTGGTCGTTTTAATACCAAAACTATATACATATATTCTATAAAACTTCTTTTATATTTAAATACAATTCACTTATTTCAATGAGCAAATGTCACAAGTAAGACAAGTAAATATACGATAGCATTTAACAGACCAAAATAAAAGTGGTTTATAAACCCAGCTTGTTACGCTATAACAAATTAAGTACATCGTTTCAATTTTTAAATATATGAAAATATATAATATAACAAAAAATTATTAAAAACTTTCATATATTTCATGAACTATGTAAAACTCATATGAAGAATATTTATGTAAAAATTGCATTTAAATCACTCAAAAAAAACCAGTAAAATATTTATGTTCTAGATGTTTAGATGTATACCTTTTATGCACATTGTGCTTCGAAAATGTTTTCTTCCAGATCGAAATACATAATAACCCAGCCTCTTCGTAGTACAAACTTACAGAAAAAAAATATATTACTTATAATTATTATTATAAAACTTCTTAAGATTAAGACACAATAGAAATTTGTTTGTAAATATATATTAATGTTTTATTATAACAAGGCAAATAAATTTTTAATTTGAGCTGGATCGTAATAATATTGTTTGTTGTCTTAATTTAAAAAAGTACGTATTTACATAAAATGCATTAAAATATACATATATTAAGCTAAAATGCAAATTAATATACCTAACATCAATTTTCAAAAGTCTACAGAAGCAAAAAATGTTGTAAAATGCAAAATATAAGCTAAAAGTGCGATAATCAATATATTTTTGAAGAATGACATCTACATAATAACTACATATTAACTAATATAAATAGCAGAAGCTAATAGTCATTATGTAGATGTCATGGGCTACACAAGACCAGCAGAATTGAATGTTCTATTAAGAAGCGGATTAACGTAGGAATATAATCATGCTTACTGGTTTTTACTGGAAAAATGTGTTCTGTAAAAACTTTTAACTGTTAACCATTTTGATTTTGTTTTGCAAACTGACCAAATGAGCCGCCACAAACAATGAAAGATCTAGGGGTTTTACTTCCTTAAGAAATATTGAAAAAAAACATTACACAAATGCGGTGATATGTCTTTGGTTCATGAAAATGATGTATATACTTTATGATACAATAATAATATACATAAGTAAATAAGTATCCTATAATATATAACATGTACTAGAATTTAAGAAAATTTACTTTATTTCTATGCAAAATATAATGAACTACAACTTGGTAAAAAATTACTCAATTTGACGTCATACATAAACTAAAAAAAACTTGAGGAAACTTACTTAATTTGAAATCCAAATGGTTGTCGAGTTTCAGTAAAAATTTGCTTGTATTTAATAAAATTTTATCTAAAAATTCCCAATTTTATAGAAAAATTTTACTTAGTTTTAGTAAAATGTTATTGATACAGAAGAAAAACTTACTATAAACTAGTTCATGATATAGCTATAGATTTCCTTAAATTTAGTCAAATATTCCGAGGACTAAGTTTATATCAGTTGAATAATGAACTAGTTTTAAGTAAATGTTTCACTTTGCTCAAGTAAAATTTTATTAAAATTAGCATTGAAATTCGTACTATATTCCAGTTTAAAACGGCTTTGGCGCCATCCGACAACCTACTTGAACTAAAATTTAGTAATTTTTCCTAAGTTTTAGTTCAAAATTAACTTGAAGTTATGACTTATTCTTAAAAATTAGTCTAAAGCATACTCGAAACTATGAGAAATTAACTTAATAACAGAAATACATCCACAAATTTTAACTTGATATTAAGACAAATTTACTTAATTTGTGGAAAAAAATAATTGATTGTAGTAGCGAGTTCACTTATTGTAGGAATTCCTGATCAGTAAAAAGTCCTAAATTACTATTATCTAGAAAAGGTTGACTCGTTTTTAGTTTATGAACAAACTTTTTTTTTTACCAATTTTTATGAAAATTGTATACTTGATTTAAGTTAAATTTTCCTTGGAGCCAAATCATTCCCGAATTTCCTTAAATTAAGTTAAATTTACTTAAACTTAGTTAACTTTTTTTGAGTGTATTCCTTTTATTAATATGGTGAGCCGAACAAAGTCCACCTTCTGATTCTATATTCCAATTTTTCAACTCTTATTTTGATTGGTTTTCGCTTGTAAGTAAGCTCTGCCTACGATAAATCAAGCTATTGCTGTTGTACATGTTTTTAAACGGGTTTTTATATTTGTGTCATAATTTGTACAACAACAATAGCTTGATTTATCGTACGCGGAGCACAAACAGCACAAACGTTCCTGGAACCCCCATTATTTTAATAAAATGCAGCTTTTTTCTATATGTGAAAGCTTTATCTCGATATGTAAACATGGCTACCGTACAAAAAGCCGTTTTGAGCTGAAGTTCGTTTTCGGACCCTAAGGGGTTAACGCGTGCCCATAGAGGGTTAATTTCTAGGACCGACCCAATTATTTTGATATAACCAACATTTATTTCACAGGGTTCAAAGCGCAATATGTACTCCTTAGAGTAGCTCCCATACAAACCGTAAAATGTACGGAAAAACATGAAATTGATCGAATTTGAGCTATTATTTTTTTACGCCATATAACGAACATGGCATGTTCTACAAATTGAAAGTTGAAAATAAAATTCTTTTGTCTTCTCTAACAAAAATTATGTTGGTCTCAACTTAACGTTGCCTTCACGTTACAAAAGCTCCATTGGCATTAAAAAGGAAAATATGAAGATTCGATAAGTTTGAAAAAAGTAATGCCCGCAAATAGTTGACCTTTTTTGAACAGCTCCTTATTAATAATAAATAGTAAGATTTTTTAAGTGTTTTTTTTTAAGTTTAATTAGATTTCGGCCCTTTTCATAATGTACGATTAAAAGATAACGTGGACTGGAACGCCAAGTTCGAATACAAAACTTGTCGTTAAAGTCCACGTTCACTCATTGTATAAAGAGCCGTAAGAAAACTTTTTTTACCAATGGAATGTTCTTTTTTTTATATTATATCTTAGGTTTATTTGTTGCATTTTTTCAGCGTCACAATATTTTGAATTTTTAACATGAGGTTAAGAGTGAAATAAATAATATGTTATACGTTTCTTTGTATTCATTTTGTATAACAGCTTTCGTAACTTTTTTTTAAGAGAATAAACATTTTCTATGAAAAGTATAAGAATAAATGTTAATTTACACACAGAAATATACATTTTATAATTTTACAAAACCTCATAAGCGACAAAATTTGCGAATTGCTGTTCGCGCGAAAAACACGTAAGCGACAAATTTGGAACAAATTTTTCATCATTGATGTTAGAACGGCTTAAAGATAATTTTTTCCACGTTTTTTAGTTTTTTTGCTATTAAATTGGACTGAGTGAGCCTCTTAGAAAATCCCAAACTTTAGAAAAAAAAAATCAAAAAATGTATCCATTTCAAATTTTGACTGTTTCTGTAGTTAGGACTATATCACATCAAAATAATATAGTGATGATCAAAGGTTATGACAAAAGTTTAATTTTGTTGCATATGTTATTGTATAAAATAATGTAAAAATTTAAAGCGCCTTGTAACTGTCGCCGTGATGTAATATCTAGTCGGAAATACTTCCTCAAGGTAGAAGAAACAAAGCAGCATCACTTGAACAACAAAAACATTTACATTTTCTAACTGTCAAGCATACTCCATATATAAAATATGTAATTTATCGTCACATTAAATGCAAACGGACGGAACTACACTTTTAATTTGTTTTACAGGAGAACCAAAAAATTAAAATTTTAATCTTAT
The DNA here is from genome assembly GCA_956483635.1 of Panzeria rudis. Lineage (NCBI taxonomy): Eukaryota > Metazoa > Arthropoda > Insecta > Diptera > Tachinidae > Panzeria > Panzeria rudis. Next base: position 72,705,341 of record OY101450.1, read on the forward strand.
TAAAATTTTTTAAATGAAAACAAAAAACACGAAAAACAAATAATTCAGAGTACCATTAGTTAACACAGTTTAGAAGCTCATACAACACATGTTTTTGTATGTTTTCCATACATATTTTGCATTAAAAAATGCATGCACTCGTAGTTACGTCCCTTTAATAAAGTGGCGTTTTTTGTCGGAGGAGTTAAAAATGTTACGTAACCATGTAGTTTGACAAAATGTAACATAATCAATTAAAAACTCCATTTCGAGTTTTTTTGTAGTTACACGCAAAGAAAAGATATGGTTGTGGCATGGTTACGTCAACAATGTCATGTTTACCGATATAGCTTATGGTTATGGCAAATAAGTTGTGAATGTTTTAAATAATTAGGAGCCTTAATTAGTTTACGACAAAAAACTTATGCTTACATTTAATCATGAATTTATTTTTAAGAAATCATGCTACAATCATGGTATATTTGAAAATTCAATAACAGTATGGTTCTATAAAAATAATATATGGTTCCTGTCTATGCTATTTTAAAGCAGTTTGTTTGCAATAAAGCTATGGTTACAAAAGAGTTTTTATTCTATCCTTTGGTTGAATGATTTTGTATTAGTTTTTTTCTTTTACTTGAGAGCTGTTGGATTGTTTTTTGTGTCACTTAAAAAAAACATAAGTAAAAAATAACAAAAGCAAATAAAAAACGATCATATAATAGTCGGCCATCTTCTGAAAACCATTTCTTTTTGAAACTGCAAAATTTCAAAAACGAAAAACAGTGTTCTTTTAATTGGACAATTTAGTGCATTCTTAGCTTAGATTGGATACATTATCTGTACATGAGTAAATATGAGGAAACTTACCACACCATATCTTATAAAGAAAACGTTATGGATGTGGGGAATAATCAAATTGTTAGGGAAAATTTTCTTGCATTCATCAAAACAGACCACTTAAATGAGCTAGAAGTGTCCAAGTTGAGGCCTATCGTGCTAAAGCATAAAAAAATATTTTATAAAGCAGAACAAAAACTGCCGTTCACGAATGATATAAAACATAAAATAAATACCAGACATGACATGCCAATATATTCTAAAATGTACCGCTACCCGGAGATTCATAGGGAGGAGGTGAATCGGCAGATCGAAGAAATGCTTAAAGACGGCATAATTAGGGAATCAAATAGCCCGTATAACAGTCCTATTTGGGTTGTACCAAAGAAGCTAAATTCAGACAATGTACAACAATGGAGAATTGTTATCGACTATAGGAAATTGAATGACATAACAATTGAGGACCGATTCCCTATGCCTAATGTTGAAGATATATTTGACAAATTGGGAAATTGTCAATATTTCTCCACAATAGATCTCGCTAAAGGATTCCATCAGGTGGAAATGGATCCTGGCGACATTCACAAAACTGCGTTTTCGACCGCAAACGGTCACTATGAATTTCTGCGAATGCCTTTCGGCCTTCGTAATGCACCAGCGACGTTCCAACGGTTAGTTAACAAAATTTTGGGAGATTATATAAACAAAATATGTATAGTTTATATGGATGATATCCTTGTATTTTCCACTAGTTTAGAAGAACATATGGAGTCGTTGAATAAAATCCTTAATCGTCTACAGAAGGCTAATTTGAGAATTCAACCAGATAAATGTCTCTTTCTATCAAAGGAAACTGAGTTCTTAGGCCACATTGTTACTGCTGAGGGAATTAGAACAAACGGAAAGAAAGTTGAGGCTATTGACAAGATCCAACTGCCTAAAACACGAAAACAAATAAAATCATTTTTAGGGATAACCGGTTATTATAGGCGCTTCATTAAAGATTATTCCAAGATAGCTCATCCCCTCGTAAAATGTTTAAAGAAGAATTCGAAGATTAACGTTAGGGACATTGACTATGTGGATGCATTTAATAAATTGAAGCTATTACTAAAAAACGATCCTGTATTGGCTCACCCCGATTTTAAAAAACACTTTACTTTGGTAACCGATGCCAGTAACTACGCCTTAGGCGCTGTCCTTATGCAGGACAACAAACCACTCTCATATGCTAGCCGTTCCCTTAATGGACACGAACAAAGATATAGTACTATTGAGAAAGAGCTTCTCGCCATTGTATGGGCGACGAAACACTTTCGTCCATATTTGTACGGTTGCAGATTTACAGTGAGAACTGATCACAGACCCCTTGTATGGCTAACTAATATGAAGGAACCGAACTCTAAGTTGCAACGCTGGAAGATTAGGTTAAACGAATTTGACTTTCAAGTCGAATACATAAAGGGAAGAGAAAATGTAGTCGCAGACGGTTTGAGTAGAATAGTGTACGACCCTAGAGAGAATGACAGATCGGATGAGACAACCGCGGAATCAACTATCTGTATTAATTTGAATGAGTTATTTGACCCATTGGAGGACAATGCTGAGAACGACATTGAAACGGTTCACAGTGCAGAAACTGATGATACCAATTTTATATATGTTACGGAAAAACCTTTGAATTTGTTTAGGAATCAGATTATTCTCGACTACGGAACCAGAGAATCATCGAAGTTGAAGATAATACATAGGAAAAAATTAAGAAACCTTATAATGGTAACAAGGGAAACTGATTTAAGAAATATAATGCTACAATACCTCCCAGAAAAAGGATTAGTAGCCATTTTTTGTGCGAATGACCTTTTTCTGAAATTTCAGGATATTTATAGGATGTACTTTGCAAATAACAAAAATCTGAGAATTTTGAGGTCTAAATTGTTGTTGGAAGATATTACAGACAAAGAAATTATTCTAAAGAAAATTGAAACTGAACACCTTAAAAACAATCATCGTGGAATGAACGAAGTATTCACAAATTTAAAAAACGTTTGTTTTTACCCAAACCTGCAAAAAGAGATTCAAAAATTTATAAATAACTGCGAGGTATGTAATCTTGCAAAGTTCGATAGAAGCCCACTAAAACATGCTTTTAACGTTACAGACACCCCTAACAGACAAAATGATATAGTACACATAGACCTTTGGTATCCGCAAAGGAACGTAATGTACCTTACAAGTATAGATAAACTTACCAAATACGCCACGGCTGAAAAGCTAAAAGACAGATCCTGGCCTTCTATTATTAACGGATTGCAAAAGCGAATTCAATACTTGGGAAGACCAAGGCTAATCATAATGGATAATGAGTTCGACACGTTAAATACAAAACGGTTTCTTAACGATAATGGAATAGACTTTCACTTAACAACTACTTATTTGAAAACTGGGAATGCGGACGTTAAAAGACTGCACTCTACATTAAACGAACATATTCGATTGCTCAACACTGATCCTAATAACGAGAGTGACTTGCACGGCAACGTATTTAAAGCAATAGCGGCTTATAATGACACTATCCATTCAACGACAAAACGTAAACCAGTTGACTTCCTTAATAACTTGATTTCGAGGGACGACTTGGAGGTTTTTGCTAGGGAACAACACGAAGCAAAAAGAAAAAAGATTGAAGTATTAAACCAAGGAAGAGCTCAAGTGGGTGATTTTTCAAATAAATTTGTAGACAATAACAGAGTGAGTAAATCTCGACCTAAATATAAAATAATTCAAAACTTTAGCACACAAGGAAATTATTTATTTTCGAACGATAATAAATTTAAAAAGATTTATAAAACTCAAGTGAAAAGGCGACAAAAATATCAAAATCACTAGACGAGAAATAGGCAGAACATGTTTTATATCCTTTCTTGAATGTCAAGTTTTACTGAGAACACCTTCGTTTTATCTCTCCCCCAGATGGCAATGTTTCATGTTACACTGATGATCCTTTTACAAGTGATATTTGGAAGAAGAGGCATTGTGCTGTGTGGCTTGCTGGTGAATCCTGTTAGTGAACAATCGGGCTTCGCCAGAATACATCTATTTAATACGGAAATAGCAAACTTAACCAATACAATAGTACATATAATAAACCCATATGAAATAGGAGACATTATTAACCAGATAGAAAACAATATAAATAATATAGACATATATAATAGAGATATTTTAAAGAGCGAAATCCGAATCATTAAGACTAAAATAAAAAGTATTACTCCATTAGATAATTTGAGAAGCAAAAGAGGTTTATTAAATGCTGTGGGTTCGATCTACAAATGGGGTTTTGGACTAATGGACGAGGAGGACAGACAAGAGATTCTAGAACACCTAAAAATTACTGACGAAAACAGTCATAACGCTATACAAACCCTTAATCAACAAATTTCTATAAATAAGCATCTCAATGATAGTATTACTATTCTCAAAGAAACCATAGAAAAAGACAGAACTAAAATCGAGCAATCTTTCCGTGAAATTAAGACCCGTAACAATGAAATTGTGAAACATCTTTTGTATAATGACCAAATGCTTAAATTAAGATACTTAGAAAACAAACTTAACATAATACTGGACAGTATTGCCTCAGCACGTAATGGTATAGCCCATCCAAGTATTCTGACTTCCGAGGAAATTGAAAAATTCCAGATAGATTTTATAAAATTAAAATTAATTAGAGTGGGAGTAATGTTAGATGTATCAAACTGTATCGTTATTGCAATAAAGATACCCAAAAACTATATAAGTGTCGAGGTTCTGTTAGTAACCCCAATACCCAATAGAGAACACTTTCAAATTGTCCAAGCAAATGAACTAATAGTAACAATAAATGAAAGGCAGTATACCTACGATAAAAACCTATTAATAAAAGAATTAAAACCTGCGACAAACTGTGTTTATCGAAACACTTGTAAACTCGAATTTAATAACAGAACTGAAATAGAATACATAGACGATGAAACTATATTAGTCAAGAACGCAATCTCTACGGAAATAACACAAAACTGTGACAATAGAACACTAACCCTTAACGGAAACTACATATTATCTTTTGGAAATTGCAAAATAATAATCGGGAATAATGTATACTTTAATAAGAAAACTGAAATTCGAAACACTTTCTTTTATCCTACAAACAATATTAATTTGACTGTTAACGAAACTATTAGTTTCGAGAAAATTACAATGCCGTATTTAGAAAATATAAAAGAGATCAGGGAATTGAAGTATCATAGGAATGTATCATATGGTATCAGCATGGGTTTGTTTTCATTTCTCCTCGGACTTTCGATAGCGTTTTGCCTGGGATGCAAGTATAGGAAAACTAAACGGGATGTTGGAATTAAAATCGAAATGTCTTCCACTGCTGACATTGCCAAAGTCGAAGGTGATGGAGCAGTACAGGGGCCTTTAAAAATCAAATAAGATACGAATTTAAAAGTCTTGTTATGCTAATATAAGCAATTAAATATAATATGTATTAATAATGATAAAATTATTAAGAAAAAAAATCCATATTTAACTATTAATTGTGAAACATCCTCAAATCAAAAACTATGAAAAAATATATAAATTTATTTCTTTATCTTCAAAATAAAATGTAATTAACTTTAAATTTTATCTTTAATCAAATAGTTATGTATAAAATTATACTGTTTCAGCAGGGACTGCTGAAACTGAGGGTGGAAGAGTCACGTATAACTGTTTTCAATGCGAACCACCCTAATAGTTGTCTAAGATTTCATAACGTACGTGAATTTGCTTTGCATGCAAATTCACACAATATGAATTTCAACTTAAGTTTAACGTGTGAATTTGCTATGCAGGTAAATCTCATGATATGAATTTTAGTTTTAGTGTAATTCTCTTAGTAAGCAAATTTTATTTTGGTGAATTTTAGCTTTAAGTTTAGTTTGTAAAATTTTAACATGAGTAAAAGAAAGAACTCAACAACAACTGGTCGTTTTAATACCAAAACTATATACATATATTCTATAAAACTTCTTTTATATTTAAATACAATTCACTTATTTCAATGAGCAAATGTCACAAGTAAGACAAGTAAATATACGATAGCATTTAACAGACCAAAATAAAAGTGGTTTATAAACCCAGCTTGTTACGCTATAACAAATTAAGTACATCGTTTCAATTTTTAAATATATGAAAATATATAATATAACAAAAAATTATTAAAAACTTTCATATATTTCATGAACTATGTAAAACTCATATGAAGAATATTTATGTAAAAATTGCATTTAAATCACTCAAAAAAAAACCAGTAAAATATTTATGTTCTAGATGTTTAGATGTATACCTTTTATGCACATTGTGCTTCGAAAATGTTTTCTTCCAGATCGAAATACATAATAACCCAGCCTCTTCGTAGTACAAACTTACAGAAAAAAAAATATATTACTTATAATTATTATTATAAAACTTCTTAAGATTAAGACACAATAGAAATTTGTTTGTAAATATATATTAATGTTTTATTATAACAAGGCAAATAAATTTTTAATTTGAGCTGGATCGTAATAATATTGTTTGTTGTCTTAATTTAAAAAAGTACGTATTTACATAAAATGCATTAAAATATACATATCTTAAGCTAAAATGCAAATTAATATACCTAACATCAATTTTCAAAAGTCTACAGAAGCAAAAAATGTTGTAAAATGCAAAATATAAGCTAAAAGTGCGATAATCAATATATTTTTGAAGAATGACATCTACATAATAACTACATATTAACTAATATAAATAGCAGAAGCTAATAGTCATTATGTAGATGTCATGGGCTACACAAGACCAGCAGAATTGAATGTTCTATTAAGAAGCGGATTAACGTAGGAATATAATCATGCTTACTGGTTTTTACTGGAAAAATGTGTTCTGTAAAAACTTTTAACTGTTAACCATTTTGATTTTGTTTTGCAAACTGACCAAATGAGCCGCCACAAACAATGAAAGATCTAGGGGTTTTACTTCCTTAAGAAATATTGAAAAAAAACATTACACAAATGCGGTGATATGTCTTTGGTTCATGAAAATGATGTATATACTTTATGATACAATAATAATATACATAAGTAAATAAGTATCCTATAATATATAACATGTACTAGAATTTAAGAAAATTTACTTTATTTCAGGACATATGCAAAATATAATGAACTACAACTTGGTAAAAAATTACTCAATTTGACGTCATACATAAACTAAAAAAAACTTGAGGAAACTTACTTAATTTGAAATCCAAATGGTTGTCGAGTTTCAGTAAAAATTTGCTTGTATTTAATAAAATTTTATCTAAAAATTCCCAATTTTATAGAAAAATTTTACTTAGTTTTAGTAAAATGTTATTGATACAGAAGAAAAACTTACTATAAACTAGTTCATGATATAGCTATAGATTTCCTTAAATTTAGTCAAATATTCCGAGGACTAAGTTTATATCAGTTGAATAATGAACTAGTTTTAAGTAAATGTTTCACTTTGCTCAAGTAAAATTTTATTAAAATTAGCATTGAAATTCGTACTATATTCCAGTTTAAAACGGCTTTGGCGCCATCCGACAACCTACTTGAACTAAAATTTAGTAATTTTTCCTAAGTTTTAGTTCAAAATTAACTTGAAGTTATGACTTATTCTTAAAAATTAGTCTAAAGCATACTCGAAACTATGAGAAATTAACTTAATAACAGAAATACATCCACAAATTTTAACTTGATATTAAGACAAATTTACTTAATTTGTGGAAAAAAATAATTGATTGTAGTAGCGAGTTCACTTATTGTAGGAATTCCTGATCAGTAAAAAGTCCTAAATTACTATTATCTAGAAAAGGTTGACTCGTTTTTAGTTTATGAACAAACTTTTTTTTTACCAATTTTTATGAAAATTGTATACTTGATTTAAGTTAAATTTTCCTTGGAGCCAAATCATTCCCGAATTTCCTTAAATTAAGTTAAATTTACTTAAACTTAGTTAACTTTTTTTGAGTGTATTCCTTTTATTAATATGGTGAGCCGAACAAAGTCCACCTTCTGATTCTATATTCCAATTTTTCAACTCTTATTTTGATTGGTTTTCGCTTGTAAGTAAGCTCTGCCTACGATAAATCAAGCTATTGCTGTTGTACATGTTTTTAAACGGGTTTTTATATTTGTGTCATAATTTGTACAACAACAATAGCTTGATTTATCGTACGCGGAGCACAAACAGCACAAACGTTCCTGGAACCCCCATTATTTTAATAAAATGCAGCTTTTTTCTATATGTGAAAGCTTTATCTCGATATGTAAACATGGCTACCGTACAAAAAGCCGTTTTGAGCTGAAGTTCGTTTTCGGACCCTAAGGGGTTAACGCGTGCCCATAGAGGGTTAATTTCTAGGACCGACCCAATTATTTTGATATAACCAACATTTATTTCACAGGATTCAAAGCGCAATATGTACTCCTTAGAGTAGCTCCCATACAAACCGTAAAATGTACGGAAAAACATGAAATTGATCGAATTTGAGCTATTATTTTTTTACGCCATATAACGAACATGGCATGTTCTACAAATTGAAAGTTGAAAATAAAATTCTTTTGTCTTCTCTAACAAAAATTATGTTGGTCTCAACTTAACGTTGCCTTCACGTTACAAAAGCTCCATTGGCATTAAAAAGGAAAATATGAAGATTCGATAAGTTTGAAAAAAGTAATGCCCGCAAATAGTTGACCTTTTTTGAACAGCTCCTTATTAATAATAAATAGTAAGATTTTTTAAGTGTTTTTTTTTAAGTTTAATTAGATTTCGGCCCTTTTCATAATGTACGATTAAAAGATAACGTGGACTGGAACGCCAAGTTCGAATACAAAACTTGTCGTTAAAGTCCACGTTCACTCATTGTATAAAGAGCCGTAAGAAAACTTTTTTTACCAATGGAATGTTCTTTTTTTTATATTATATCTTAGGTTTATTTGTTGCATTTTTTCAGCGTCACAATATTTTGAATTTTTAACATGAGGTTAAGAGTGAAATAAATAATATGTTATACGTTTCTTTGTATTCATTTTGTATAACAGCTTTCGTAACTTTTTTTTAAGAGAATAAACATTTTCTATGAAAAGTATAAGAATAAATGTTAATTTACACACAGAAATATACATTTTATAATTTTACAAAACCTCATAAGCGACAAAATTTGCGAATTGCTGTTCGCGCGAAAAACACGTAAGCGACAAATTTGGAACAAATTTTTCATCATTGATGTTAGAACGGCTTAAAGATAATTTTTTCCACGTTTTTTAGTTTTTTTGCTATTAAATTGGACTGAGTGAGCCTCTTAGAAAATCCCAAACTTTAGAAAAAAAAATAAAAAAATGTATCCATTTCAAATTTTGACTGTTTCTGTAGTTAGGACTATATCACATCAAAATAATATAGTGATGATCAAAGGTTATGACAAAAGTTTAATTTTGTTGCATATGTTATTGTATAAAATAATGTAAAAATTTAAAGCGCCTTGTAACTGTCGCCGTGATGTAATATCTAGTCGGAAATACTTCCTCAAGGTAGAAGAAACAAAGCAGCATCACTTGAACAACAAAAACATTTACATTTTCTAACTGTCAAGCATACTCCATATATAAAATATGTAATTTATCGTCACATTAAATGCAAACGGACGGAACTACACTTTTAATTTGTTTTACAGGAGAACCAAAAAATTAAAATTTTAATCTTATTAAAATTTTTTAAATGAAAACAAAAAACACGAAAAACAAATAATTCAGAGTACCATTAGTTAACACAGTTTAGAAGCTCATACAACACATGTTTTTGTATGTTTTCCATACATATTTTGCATTAAAAAATGCATGCACTCGTAGTTACGTCCCTTTAATAAAGTGGCGTTTTTTGTCGGAGGAGTTAAAAATGTTACGTAACCATGTAGTTTGACAAAATGTAACATAATCAATTAAAAACTCCATTTCGAGTTTTTTTGTAGTTACACGCAAAGAAAAGATATGGTTGTGGCATGGTTACGTCAACAATGTCATGTTTACCGATATAGCTTATGGTTATGGCAAATAAGTTGTGAATGTTTTAAATAATTAGGAGCCTTAATTAGTTTACGACAAAAAACTTATGCTTACATTTAATCATGAATTTATTTTTAAGAAATCATGCTACAATCATGGTATATTTGAAAATTCAATAACAGTATGGTTCTATAAAAATAATATATGGTTCCTGTCTATGCTATTTTAAAGCAGTTTGTTTGCAATAAAGCTATGGTTACAAAAGAGTTTTTATTCTATCCTTTGGTTGAATGATTTTGTATTAGTTTTTTTCTTTTACTTGAGAGCTGTTGGATTGTTTTTTGTGTCACTTAAAAAAAACATAAGAAAAAAATAACAAAAGCAAATAAAAAACGATCATATAATAGTCGGCCATCTTCTGAAAACCATTTCTTTTTGAAACTGCAAAATTTCAAAAACGAAAAACAGTGTTCTTTTAATTGGACAATTTAGTGCATTCTTAGCTTAGATTGGATACATTATCTGAAATATCTGAGACACAAAAATGAGCCGAAAAGCTGCAATAACTGAGCGTTTTGATTGAATTCTTTTCTGAAAGTTTCCGATTTTAAGACGAAATGATTTTTAGAACATGCCCGATTGTTAATAAAACATGTGTGAACAAATAAGTATGCATGTAAAATAGATAATACTTTTTATTTCACATTCAAAATATTTTATTTTATATTTAATTTAAAAAAATATATATATTTTTAGCTGCTGTCAATTTTTAATCAAAATATGATTAAGAAAACAACCTTTATATGTTTATTTAGAACCATGCTATTTTTATATACAAATATAATATGATTAGTTTAAATCATGGTATATTTACATTTATTTAAATATTAAGTTGTATGCATCATATTACTGTTATATAAGACAACAATATTATATTTAAAACGATTTAATTTCATAACAGTATGATTTGACTCCAATCATATAATTCAATCATAGTATGTTGCTCTTAGTTTATGGTTCCCTCAACCATGTTTTTTCTTTGCGTGTACGTTTGTTTGCACTTAAGGTGAAGTTATGTTGCTTTTATGCAAGAATGATAGAATACAAGATTACGATATCCCGCGCATAAAATTTAAATTTCCTGCGCATGTGTCACCAATGACGACAGTCAACTGTGTGCCTATTGGTGAATAATTGCTTACATTGTTTGACGAAAAATTATAATGGCTTAAGACTGTGTGTGAATATAAATATGCCGAGTTAAATACGTTTTTAAAAAATATTGCATGCGAGATTTTTTATAGACGTATTTTAAGTAGAGATGTGCGCGTGAGTGAGTTTTCGCTCACGATCACGAAAATAATATTTTTTCACGCACGCTCAGGCACAGCAAATTTTAAGACTCTCACGATCACGCACGCTCACGATCAAAATTGATTTTATCACGCACGCTCACGCACGACAAAAGCTTAAGCTTTCACGATCGCGCACGCTCACGGTAAATTTAATAAATTTTTTCTGAAAGATATACATACATATGTATGAATCTACAGAATTTATTTCATAAGCAATAGATTAATTAACCTATCTGCACATAAAATGCAAAAGGGTCTATCAGCATTTTTTAATTTGTAGGAGATACACATAAAAAACTTAATGAAAAGCAAATAGTTTTGATTACGAAAACGACTTAAATACATAGATACATACGAGTACATATGTATGTATGTATACGTATAATCGATTATTCAGCACTATACGAATATCTTTAGGAAGGAATCTGATCCGCATATTATGAAAAAATAAATTATAACTTAATATTTATTTTGAACTGTGTGAATAGTTATTTAAATATTTGAAAAAAATTTAAAGATAATCAGGTATGTATGTGATGGAAATCGATAATAATTTATAATTTTTGTGATGAAGTTCTCTTAAGAAATTTGTTTATGCTATTTGTGATAAAGTTTTTTCTAATAAAGCAATATTATTAAAAACCCCATTTTTAAAATTGCTTCGTTTTGGAAATCGATTTCCATCACATACGAGGGCGGATTGATATTGAATCTACCTAAGTAGGAAAAAAATTTTTTTTTTCAAAACCCATTTATTTCTCCACATAATCTCCTTTTAGCTCAATACACTTAGTAAGACGATATTCCAACTTCTTTATACCATCTGAATAATACGATTTTGAGAACCCCTCAAAATACGCGTTAGGTAATCACTTCTTCGTTTGAGATGAATCTATTTCCTGCGAGCCATTTTTTCAAGTTTGAAAACAGGAAAAACCCACTAGGAGCTAAATCTGGACTATAAGGTGGATGAACAACCAATTCGAAGTGTATTTCACGTAATTTCAGCATCGTATCTAATGCTGTGTGAGCCGGTGCGGTCTTGAAGAAAGAGCACTCTTTTATTCTTTAAATGTGGTCGTTTTTTCTTGATTGCATCAATCAATTGATCCAATAATGCACGATAATACTTTCCTGTGATTGTGGATCCTTTTTCAATATAATCGATGAGCAATATTCCGTGTGCATCCCAAAATACAGTGGCCATAACCTTGCCAGCCGATTTCACTGTCTTCGCCTTCTTCAGAGCACTTCCACCCATTGTTTCGAATGATTTTTGGTTTCAGGTGTGTAGTGGTGGACCCACGTTTCATCAACAGTTATTAATCGACGCCAAAAATCAACAGTATTACGCTTTATCATGTCCAAACACCGCTGTGAAGTGGTCTGTCGAACTCGTTTTTGTTCGACACTGAGCAAACGCGGCACCCATCTTGCCGATAGCATTTTTATATGCAAATGTTCATGCAAAATGTTGAACACACGTTCATATGATATGTTTACCATTTCAACAATCTCACGTAACTTGACTCGGCGATCATTCATAACGATATCGAGGATTTTCTTGATATTTTCTTTAGTAACCACCTCTTTTGGCCTTCCTGTTGATGGTATTGTTGCAGTGCTTGTTCCGCCGTGTTTAAATTCAGCAATCCAATATTTTACCATATAATCTGACGGAGCAGACTCACCGTAATGTTTATCGAGATTTTCTTTTGTCTCTTTCGCCGTTTTCCCTTTCAAATAATAGTGTTTAATCACTGCACGAAATTCACTTTTTTCCATTTTTCAAGAAACACAAAAGTTGCTTACTTCAAACGACTACAACAAATAAACTAATCGATGAATTTGGGTGAAATTTTAACAGCTGGCGTATGACAGATCGCAATTTCTAAAAAAAAGTTTTTGTATTTGTGCTGCCATCTAGCGCTAGGTAGCTTCAATATCAATCCGCCCTCGTACCTACCTAATTGATTTATTTTCAGCAAAACGATTTTACATACAGTGGTTCAAACGTATAATTGGACACTAGGTAAGGGATTATTCAAAAGCCGATTTTTGCACTTCAGTGAAAATAATTCTAAAAAACTTTGAAACAGAGTTGTAGATTATTAATAAACCTTTAAAACGATGTATAATAACTAGCATGTTTTTTCAAGACCATTTTTAAAATTAAGAAAATAAAACAAAACCAACAAATTTCATGTCAAACACATAATTGGACACGTGATGTAGATAACTAGTTATTGTTGTAAAACGGTTCTTTGGACCGTTATTTTTTGTGCTGAGTGAATTTATGTTTATTCTAATGAAAATTATGAATCATTGTGCAAGTGTAGTGTTGCAAGTGCAGATCAAAATTGCAATGAATCAGAGAAAAAAACAAACAACTTCGGAAACGCGGCACTTAATTATAAGATTACATGGAGAGGGTAAATCAGTGCGTAAAATCGGTGAAATTGTTGATCGATGCCCGTCCACAGTTCATGCTATCATTCAAAAGTATCAACAGAATTTTCAAGTGGAAAATAAAAGTCGTATTGGCCAAGGAAAAAAATTAAATGATTATGATGAGTGACTGATTTTAAGGGAAATAAAAACAAAACCATTCATGACGGCGAATGAATTGAAGAATATGGTTAAAACGGATTCAAAAAAAGATGTTTGTGCCGAGACCATTCGAAACGTGTTGAGAAAAAATGATTTTCATGGGCGAATAACCAGAAAGAAACCCTATATCAGCCAAAAAAATAAAATTGCACGGGTAAAATTTTGTAAGGAATACTTGTTAAAAGATTCCGAATTTTGGAACACGGTAATTTTATAAAAACTTTCTTAATTTTATTATTTTTAAGCTTTTCACTAATTTTATAGGTACTCTTTACTGATGAGAGTAAGTTTAACCTGCATGGATCAGATGGAAAGCAGTACGTTTGGCGTAAGCCAAATACTGAGTTTTTACCCAATAATACTCGGGCTACAGTTAAGCATGGGGGAGGGTCGGTGATGGTGTGGGGATGTGTTTCCAGTGCAGGAGTAGGGAACATTCATTTTATAGAGGGTAAAATGAATCGATTCCAATATCTGGACATTTTGAAACAAAATGTGAAGCAAAGTGCCGATAAATTAAACATATTGGACACATTTGCTTTCTATCAGGACAACGATCCGAAGCACACATCACACGTTGCGAAAATGTGGCTGATTCACAATTGTCCAAAATTACTTCAAACACCGGCACAGTCCCCAGATCTCAACATTATTGAGAATGTTTGGGAAGAGCTTGCCCGTAAGCTCTATAAATCCACTTTCAACACAGTGGAGCAGTTGAAGCAGGGGATAAGACGTGAGTGGAACAACATAACTCCGGAATTTTGGGCCAATCTCGTGCAGTCGATGCCCCGACGTTTGGAAGCAGTGATAAAAGCAAAAGGTTTTGCTTCCAAGTACTAAAACTGTGTGCTATATTTGATTGTCCAATTATGCGTTTGACATGAATTTTGTTACTTTCGTTTTCTTTCTTTATTTCTAAAATAGTTTTCAATAAAATATTCTAAGTATTATACATCGTTTTAAAGGTTTTTTAATAATCTACAACTCTGTTTCAACGTTTTTTAGAATTATTTTCACTAAGTGAAAAAACCGGCATTTGAATAATCTCGTACCTAGTGTCCAATTATACGTTTGAGCCACTGTATTAAGAAAAAGAAAAACAAATTAAATACAAATTCAGAATTAGATTTTAAGTAAAACAATATCGGTATGAATATGTATATACTAAATACATACATATGTACATACATATATTTTTTAAGGCACGTAAGTTTTTAAAATACATTGTACTTGGACGTTTACACACATACATATTTAGGTTACATTACCGCCATTCATTTCGGAAGTTATTTTTCAGTTGTTCAATCTAAACTTGAGTCCAACTCGTTCAACAATTCGTTTTAGACAGAAACCTATGATTAAGGCCATGTAATTTACATTAAGGGTTCGAACGAGTTGGACCCAAGTCTAGTACAATCATTACAAATTGGTAGCTAGTTCGTTACAAATTTAAAAATGTACATTTATATTTTTCCATACAAGTTGTATCTAAAAAAAATTAAATTGGCATGTCAAGTAAATTTAGGATAAGGGATGTGCGACTAATTCATTAATAAAATTTTTGGATTGATAAAAATTCAGATTAATCATTATCATTAATTTTTTTCAGCAAGCTACGAAATGTACTATGTACATTGTTTCGTGAGTGCGTGAAAATTAAGTTTTTAAAATCACGCACGATCACGCACGGAACTAAATTTTTAAATCACGCTCACACACTCATTCGTGAGTATTTTTTATTTTAATCATGATCACGCGTGATTCACGTGTGAATCACGCCTGACACGAAAAATTCTCGACATTTGCACATCTCTAATTTTAAGTATTTTGTACTGAATTTTTAACTTTTTCTACAAATACGATCACTGTGTCCAATCCTTTTCCTCAGGGAATCAAACCTGGCGGAAAATAAAGATGAGAGACAGGGCTAATCAACTGCGTTTACAGTTTATTTCAAAGGTATTTGTGAAAACTTTTATAAACTTTTGAAAATATGACTTAGTTAATATTCTTTGTGAAATTTCTTATAATCTTTTGAAAATATGACTTATGGCGATTTCTTTTCTGAGAAATATGTTGCATACCCAACAAACACGCAGGCTTGATTTCAAATTAGGAATGATTTAAAATCAAACCTTTTCTCAAACGATAAAGGTTTGAAAATGATTTGAAAATAAATTGAAAAACATAGCATTCTCAACAAAAATGAGAAACTATTTTCAAATTGAGAAATCTATTTATTATCAACTTACTTTCAAACGTTTTTCTCAAAGGTTTTTCAAATGTGGATTGTAAGATAATGTGGAACATAAATGAAATAATTTTCTTCTTCATACTTAAAATTTTTTCTTATTCAGGTTTTACTAATCATTACTAACTAATGATAATTAATTTTGTATCACAAACCAGCAAACAGTAAATATGTATGTAATTTTTCTGAAGTTTTAATAAATAACTTACTTTGGTCGTCACATTGATAAAATGTTTCCAATTTATGTTTCGTGTTTCCACGTTGATTTATAATTTGAGAATACCTCATCAAATTGAAAAAACCCTCATTGTCAAATGTTTATATTCAAATCATTATCAACTTGAATTCAAGTGGTAAACAAAAACCTTTGAAAAAGGTTTGAGAATTATGCTTGATATCAAATGATGAAGTCATCTTATTTCAAAGGTTTGACTTCTTGTTCGCTGGGTATATGTTACATATTCTACATTTTTGTGTTCGTTTGTACAAAAAATACCACTGTGGGAAAAATTTTCAAGTTCATTTGTGAATATGTTGCATGAAAAACATCCAAATATGTAGCATATTTTACCCTCATTTTTATTTAAGGTGTTCATACTGCCCTTTTTACAGCTGTGGTAAATACTACTTTATTTGTAGAAAAGGTTTTATTTTGTTTGTTATTCACAATGTCTGTAGTTTTGAGCAAAAAATTTTTTTATTAAATATATAACAGCTTTTATTACCTTAATAACAATAAAAAATGGAAATAAATACAATGTTTAACATAATTAGTGGTATCAATGTTCCTTTCCAATTCGTAAAAGTGTGGCGAAAATAGCTCAAATGGCTTTATAAATCACCAATTAAGAAATAAATACACTCAGTATTTGAAACGCTAAATATACCTTATATTCTTTGGTGTCATGGAATCCAATGTTATCGGTTTTGTGTTCGCACTTGAATTAGTGTCGGTTTTAGGTGTCACAGAAACCAATGTTATCGGTTTTGTTATTGGAAATAAACCAATCAGCTTACAGCTGTCGTTTTGTTATTGAAAATAAATAAAACAAGCTAAAAGCTCCATTTTTCATTTTATATTTTCAAAGAAAAAATGAGCACTAGCTCATTTTATTTATAGAAATTTAATTTTTTAATAGTTAAGTAATATTTTTTTATATTTTCAATAAATTCGTTTTATATTTTCACAAAACAATAAAACTGCACAAATGTAAAAACATATATAAATAATACAACGCTAGAATGCATTTGCCACTTCTTATTTTCTTTTCTATAATTTTTTTTTTAAATCACAAGTTTTAACAAAATTTTAGGACAAATACCAAACAAAAAATTGCATTAAAAGTAGTAAACAAATGAGCAAGGTAGATTAATACCAGGTAGTCGCAAGAGAATTTGCCGTGGAAAATTTATATTTGGGCCGTCAAAAAAACTGATACATTAACAGAGCTGACAGTTCAAATATGGAAAATAATTCTCGAGGCCACCTGGTATTAATTCGCCTTGGAAATGAGCAAAACATAAAACAGCTGATTCGAATATCGGTTTTATTTGCATTCGAAAATAACAAAACCGACTTCTTTTAATGACACCAAAGGAAACCAATATCGATTTGCAAAGCCGACAATTAGCAAAACCGACTTGGATTCTATGATACCCCT
>OY101450.1:72723334-72745834 GCA_956483635.1 Panzeria rudis
GAGAACTATTTATATAGTAGACTATATAAGTTGCACTTTGAGATTATACCCAAATCAAATTGTAAGTCCTCAGTATTTTCATAGCGAGTAAAATAAGATATATTTTCATCGTAAATTGAACTTCAAAAGCTAACTGAATCTGCAGTTTTACTCCCATATTCATAAAAATTTATTGAAGTTAATGTTGGTTAACTGTACGATTTTGTATGGGAAAACCGGTTTCACTCCACACATTAACTTTACTAATCATTTATTTATGTAACTAAAATTTTGTCTAGCCAATGGCTGAACTTTATTTCATATTTTGCTGCCTTAAGCGTAGTATGCAGTTCTCACTGAAATTCAGGTTTGGAGTTTTGCATTTATTTCTACACGGAAAAAATAATCGTGTAGAATTTTATACAGAATTTTGTTTGCATACACACAAATTTATATATTTTTTAATTTACAAAACACAAAAACACTAAAAATTAACTACAATGTACGAAAAACTAGAAATGTCAAAAATTCCGTGACCAAACAATTGTCTGAACATTAATTTTTTGTTTCAGTTGACGGAAAAAATTCTCCACTTATTGTTATAACATGCCTGTAATAGACAATAAATGCCAAAATTCCGTGTACTTTTCTTTTGGAACTGCGTACTAGTAAACGGAAATTTCTTTAAGAAATTTACCAACCTGAATTTCAGTTTGTTTTTTTTACACATACTTCTTATGGCAGCCTGAATTTCATTTAGAGCTGCATACTACGCTTTAAGATATGAATAGTTGTTGCTAGTTCAAGATACCTAAATTTTCAAAATTTAATAACCAACAATACACCGGAAGTTTCATATTTACATGAACATTAATCCGAATATCTTCAAGAGCTCCAATTACATACATCTACAAAAAACAACGGAAATAGTAAAAAATTATATGATGATGACATTTACATACATACATAGGTATGTATGTGTGTTTGTACATATATCCACAAGAAATGAGTAGTCTAAAAATGTATGCTTCTTTACTTTTTCTGTGATTTTGCAAGAAGCTATTTTTTATGTGTTTTCAATTTATTAGGTCTGTTCAATAACTGAAAGTTGTTACTAATTGTTACTGGAAAGTGTTCACGTACTTGAAAAACTAGCAAAGAGAGAGTGAAAAAAGAGCAAAAAAATTTTTTGCAAGTTTTTGCTAGTAAAAATTTTACTAGCTGGAGTTAGCCAAACAGCTGTTTAGATCTGTTTTTTACAAAATAAATGTTTTGAAAATGAATGAAAAAATAAAATTAATTTAATTAAAATTTTAATGAGTTAAAAATATTAAATACAGTAATATTAGATATTTTTCTTTAATTTGACTGCAGGAGTGTTCGCTAAAAGATTTTAAAACGCTTGAATTGGATGGCAGAAATTTTCCACCTTAAGGTTAAATCATAAGGGGTACACTCGAAATATTATGTGAGTCAAATATTAACAAAAAAACCCGACAAGTTCCTGCAAAGAACAAATTCAACTAAATTGATAAAAAGTCCCACAATTACATTGAAATTAACTTTATTTCTACTGTTTACAGATATTTTAACTAAAAATTCTTATGCACGAGCAGTTGTATTTTTACTTCTGTTATTTAAATACCTTACACATAAAGCTTCATTTACGGAGTTTCTTTCTTGCAGTTTTAAGCCCTTATGACACTTACTTTTTTACCTCTTTTCTTAATTTAAGAATAAAGTGTGAAATAGGAATGCAAGAAATGGAAGAATATAAGAAATATCTATTTTTGTTTACAATTTCTTTTTAGTGGTTTACTTGCGATGTGTTTCTTATATCGTAAGCTAACTGCTTGTTCAACGATCTCGAAAGAAAATGACTAGAAATGAGTTTTAAGTTGAACTGAGTTTTAAGCGAACTAATAGTCGAATCGCACCGTGACGTAACGGATAAACTGCCAAAATCTGTTACATTAATAAAACATGTTACTGTTTATTCAATATGTATCGCGACTTTTGTAAGGTATAAATCTAAGGAAAATATTTTTTACGTAGAGAGCGTCAAACTGTAGTATATGCCAAAAACAAAAAGCAAAGGAAACTAAAAAACAAATGTAAATAATTATAATAAATGAAACAAAATTCGAATAGACTCTTAATGATGGAATATTTATGTGCAAAAAGTTAAACTAATTTGTTGTGGTTAGCTATATGCCGGCATATCGTTGGTTGATTTGTTTATTTAATATCAGAAAAAAAATTCCAACGCTACGTTTTCATTAACTAAGACACAAAGTATAATGATACGGAAATAAGTAAAGTGACACGATACGAATCGACTAATTCTACCATAAACAGATTTACATCTAGTTTAATAGTAAAAATCGATGAAATAAAAATATTAACATCTGCAGATTCGGATAAACGATTTTTTTACGTTTTATATATATATATATATATATATATATATATATATATATATATATATATATATATATATATATATATATATATATATATATATATATATATATATATATATATATATATATATATATTATATATATATATATATATATATATATATATATATATATATATATATATATATATATATATATATATATAATATATATATATATATATATATATATAATATATATATATATATATATATATATATATATATATATATATATATATATATATATATATATATATATATATATATATATATATATATATATATATATATATATATATATATATATATATATATATTATATATATATATATATATATATATATATATATATATATATATATATATATATATATATATATATATATATATATATATATATATATATATATATATATATATATTAGAGAACTATTTATATAGTAGACTATATAAGTTGCACTTTGAGATTATACCCAAATCAAATTGTAAGTCCTCAGTATTTTCATAGCGAGTAAAATAAGATATATTTTCATCGTAAATTGAACTTCAAAAGCTAACTGAATCTGCAGTTTTACTCCCATATTCATAAAAATTTATTGAAGTTAATGTTGGTTAACTGTACGATTTTGTATGGGAAAACCGGTTTCACTCCACACATTAACTTTACTAATCATTTATTTATGTAACTAAAATTTTGTCTAGCCAATGGCTGAACTTTATTTCATATTTTGTGCCTTAAGCGTAGTATGCAGTTCTCACTGAAATTCAGGTTTGGAGTTTTGCATTTATTTCTACACGGAAAAATAATCGTGTAGAATTTTATACAGAATTTTGTTTGCATACACACAAATTTATATATTTTTTAATTTACAAAACACAAAAACACTAAAAATTAACTACAATGTACGAAAAACTAGAAATGTCAAAAATTCCGTGACCAAACAATTGTCTGAACATTAATTTTTGTTTCAGTTGACGGAAAAAATTCTCCACTTATTGTTATAACATGCCTGTAATAGACAATAAATGCCAAAATTCCGTGTACTTTTCTTTTGGAACTGCGTACTAGTAAACGGAAATTTCTTTAAGAAATTTACCAACCTGAATTTCAGTTTGTTTTTTTTACACATACTTCTTATGGCAGCCTGAATTTCATTTAGAGCTGCATACTACGCTTTAAGATATGAATAGTTGTTGCTAGTTCAAGATACCTAAATTTTCAAAATTTAATAACCAACAATACACCGGAAGTTTCATATTTACATGAACATTAATCCGAATATCTTCAAGAGCTCCAATTACATACATCTACAAAAAACAACGGAAATAGTAAAAAATTATATGATGATGACATTTACATACATACATAGGTATGTATGTGTGTTTGTACATATATCCACAAGAAATGAGTAGTCTAAAAATGTATGCTTCTTTACTTTTTCTGTGATTTTGCAAGAAGCTATTTTTTATGTGTTTTCAATTTATTAGGTCTGTTCAATAACTGAAAGTTGTTACTAATTGTTACTGGAAAGTGTTCACGTACTTGAAAAACTAGCAAAGAGAGAGTGAAAAAAGAGCAAAAAAATTTTTTGCAAGTTTTTGCTAGTAAAAATTTTACTAGCTGGAGTTAGCCAAACAGCTGTTTAGATCTGTTTTTTACAAAATAAATGTTTTGAAAATGAATGAAAAAATAACTTTTTATAATTTTAATGAATTATTAAATTTTAATGAGTTAAAAATATTAAATACAGTAATATTAGATATTTTTCTTTAATTTGACTGCAGGAGTGTTCGCTAAAAGATTTTAAAACGCTTGAATTGGATGGCAGAAAATTTTCCACCTTAAGGTTAAATCATAAGGGGTACACTCGAAATATTATGTGAGTCAAATATTAACAAAAAACCCGACAAGTTCCTGCAAAGAACAAATTCAACTAAATTGATAAAAAGTCCCACAATAACATTGAAATTAACTTTATTTCTACTGTTTACAGATATTTTAACTAAAAAATTCTTATGCACGAGCAGTTGTATTTTTATTTCTGTTATTTAAATACCTTACACATAAAGCTTCATTTACGGAGTTTCTTTCTTGCAGTTTTAAGCCCTTATGACACTTACTTTTTTACCTCTTTTCTTAATTTAAGAATAAAGTGTGAAATAGGAATGCAAGAAATGGAAGAATATAAGAAATATCTATTTTTGTTTACAATTTCTTTTTAGTGGTTTACTTGCGATGTGTTTCTTATATCGTAAGCTAACTGCTTGTTCAACGATCTCGAAAGAAAATGACTAGAAATGAGTTTTAAGTTGAACTGAGTTTTAAGCGAACTAATAGTCGAATCGCACCGTGACGTAACGGATAAACTGCCAAAATCTGTTACATTAATAAAACATGTTACTGTTTATTCAATATGTATCGCGACTTTTGTAAGGTATAAATCTAAGGAAAATATTTTTTACGTAGAGAGCGTCAAACTGTAGTATATGCCAAAAACAAAAAGCAAAGGAAACTAAAAAACAAATGTAAATAATTATAATAAATGAAACAAAATTCGAATAGACTCTTAATGATGGAATATTTATGTGCAAAAAGTTAAACTAATTTGTTGTGGTTAGCTATATGCCGGCATATCGTTGGTTGATTTGTTTATTTAATATCAGAAAAAAAATTCCAACGCTACGTTTTCATTAACTAAGACACAAAGTATAATGATACGGAAATAAGTAAAGTGACACGATACGAATCGACTAATTCTACCATAAACAGATTTACATCTAGTTTAATAGTAAAAATCGATGAAATAAAAATATTAACATCTGCAGATTCGGATAAACGATTTTTTTACGTTTTTTAAAAGCTAAACACGATTTTCAAATATTTTATCTGGCTGCCCCGATAGTGGTATGTATTTAACACGAAGACATACTGACACACACTACAAAAACACAGCCAATTACAGCGCACACGTGGTTTAATATAGAAGGTGGAAGCATATAGCATACATATCCTACAATACAACAAAGCTGGAGAATGGTTGTCAAAAAACAAATGTTTTTGACGTACGATATACACAACATGAACAGAACAAGAAATAATAAGTTTGTTGTACTTAAGAACTGATAGCACAGAACAACGATAGAACAGAACAACAAGTAGATTTTTTCTACAGCTTTGTTGTGCATAAAAATGTGTACGCATTTTTTTAATCATACTTCGAATAAATGTTCATGCTTTGTTATTTCATGTGTACTTCACGAGTTCAAGTATTCGTTGCATCCCTATAATACATATAATAAAACTGTAAAAAGGGAGTGTCTGTACATGAAATATTTTTTGAAGATTTTTATTATGGTGTAAACAGTAAAAGATGTAGAGAACAAAAAATCAAATTTTGGAATTTTTGTCTGTCTGTCTGTCCGAAAACGCTTCGCGCAAAAACCACTGAAGCGATTTTTATGAAATTGTCATGTATTTGGGCACATCGCTCCTAACAGACCAACCTAAATTACGACGCAAAGCGCAACGTAATTTAACGCTTAACTTTTACGCTGACATGGGTAACCTAAATTAGAGCGTTAACGTTGTGCCAGAAACAGTAATGTTTACTCACTTTGATTATTAAAAAACTCTAAATAGAAATAAGAAATAGAGATGAAGACGCTTAATTGACCTGAAAGTAGCTACATTTACATTACTGTAAGTATATGTGTGAGCATTAACAAAATAAACAACACTACTTTTGCAGCCAACTTCACTTCTTTACGCGCTGTCAAAATTGGATTTTCCAATTGCAAAGCATTGACGCCGCGTTATTTCGGTTGGTTTCATACATTTTGTATGGGCATGAGAAATTTTGACAGCCAGACAACGCTTTGCGTCGTAATTTAGGTTGGTCTCTAATTGTTCAAAATCTGTCAATTAGTTAAAGTGTGTATCAAAGATAAATATTTTAATGGTTTAATAGATACTAGAAGTGGTGCAAATCTTATGAAGAGTGACGTAGTTCAACTTATTGGCAATCCGGATATAGAATGCGTAAATAGAAGTTTTTATGGAGTGGGATTTAAAAACAATTTCAGAAGTTATGTTGCAAATCAATATAGAAATAGCAAGGGAGATTGTATATCTATGCAAATTCTACAAAGTGTCTTCCGAATGTACATCTTACGATTTGATTTTGGGTCGTGAATTCCCTGAAAACGTTGAAATGAATATGTCACGAAAAGGAATTTCTTAAAAAAAATAAAGGAAGCAAATACCTTTAGTAAAAATAACGATGATTACTTAATAAACATTGATCTTGCTATTAATGGAGTTGATTTAGACGTACCATTTCAATACGAAAAGACTGTCGCTGAGCTTTTTAGTAATTATATTCCACAAAAACATTATGACTGTCCAATCAGAACACGCCTAATTTTAAAAGACGAAACTCCGATTTATAAGCGAGCAAGAAGATTAGCTCCTTTAGAGATGAAAATTATTCGTGAACAAATTGATGAGTTGCTCAAAGAAGATATTATTATTCCTTCAAATACAGAATTTTCAAGTCCAGTAGTTGTTGTCCAAGTTTAACTGCGTATAAGCCGACCAGTCCGTTTGCATTTAATCGGCCAAAATTATGGAAAAATACCATAACAAATGTATACGTCTTAAGTTAAATATACCTTTTAAACTAAAAAGTTTTAGCGACTGAGTTGTAAAAACTTTTTTCCCACAGTAAAATAAGAAACATTTTCTTAATACAAATTTTTAGCCCACGATTGGCCGTTAGCATTTTTTTGACGGATAAAGTCAAAACATATGTTAAGACTGAACTTTGAATGCCTCTCCCTTAATTTTGAACGTCTAGAATAGGGCTGCCATACGTCCTGGTTTTCCAGGATTGTCCTGGTTTTAGACAAATTATCCTGGTTTCCTGGTCCACCCTTAAATTGTTCTGGTTTTTTGATACAGGTCAATGCAGACAAAAATGTAATATCTGTTGATTTTTGTTATGAACAGGGGTTAAGCTTTCTGTTATAACGCTGTTTACATGAAGAAATTTTACCAGCATTTCGTCACCTTATTATTGGTTGGACCCATAAACATAAGGAAAAGCATTAAAAAGCAGAAACTAATAATAAGCTGACGATTTGTTGCCTGGGGCCAGGGCTGTCAAATGATTTTGAGCAAAAATCTGCACTTATCTTGGAAAAATCGGCATTTTCGGCACTTCAATTCGAAAAATCGCCATAAATAAAGCTAAGCTTTTTTCGTGGTTTTATTAATAAGAAAACAAAACAAAATCTTTATGAAATTTATTTGACATATTGTCATAATTTTATTTTAAATGAAATTTATTTGCTGGAGTTTAAGCAATTGTCTATATGCAGCATTTCGATGTTGCTTTACCAACTCATCAGTAGACTTCAAACACAATTTTAAACAGTTACACACCCTTTATCCTATGTACAAACTTCTAAAAACCATTTGAGAATCTAAAAATAACTACATAAATGATTTTCAAAAAATAAGCATAGTCGGCATTGAAACTTATGGAAAACCCAGCAAATAATTTTTTTATTCGATATGAATCTATTTTATTTTTCTATACCTCATACAATTAGAAACCCATCGGATAACAATAAAAGTACCTATAAGGCAAAATGAAAAATAAAATCTAAGTTAAACCTTTATGAAATTTATTTTATAATTTATGAAGGTGTAGAAAAATAAGATTCATATCGAATAAAAAAAATTAGTTGCTTCATTACGATATTTGGATTTATTAAACTTAGTGATTTACAGTTATCATCAAAATCAAAGTTTTCGTATGAAAGTGAACATTTCTAATATATAAAAATTTACACAAAGCCTGGGGCTTACGTCTTTCAACTACTCGATGAAATAAACACAGGTCGCCTCGCCAGCCCATGTGCTTATTTTCGCCCCTCGTAATTTTAAATAATTTTTTTTTGTTTGTTTATTGTTTTTTATGTATGAATTACATGTTAACTTTTGTATCTAATTGTTGGGCTTCAATTTGAAATATATGGTTGATACATGTATCAAAATAAAAAGTTGTTGCGGCTCATTTTTATATGACTAGTTCCTGGAATATATAAGCTTTTGTTGTACATTCGTGTGTGATATGTATTATAAATGTCCTGGTCGACGGCCTCAGACTTCTGGCAGCCCTATTGTAGAAATACGTATGCTCTTCGCCACATAATACATAATTTTCCTCTGTTTAAAAATACCCATTAATCGATTAATATAAAAAAATTTCAATTAATCGATTATTATTTTTTGGAATTCTATTTAAATTTTTATAATAATATATCTAAAATAACTCAAATAACTAAAACAGCGATATTACATATTTTGAAGAGATACATAGTTTTCTTCCGGTTACATTTATTTATTGTATCTTCAGTAAAATTGAACTAACAATAAGTAATCAAATCTTAACTCTAAAATTTTAATTTTTAAGTCCAGCCAGTGCCAGACAAAAATATTTGTTTCAGCGGTTAGTTTGTTGGTTGTTTACGTCTCTCGTGTTCGGCTCAGAGCAAGAGTGTCCCTCCTTCTCAGCCGAGTGTGGCCTCTAAAGTTAATGATATTTCAGGCTGGGGGATTTGGGTGCAACTCAAGTTTTTTTATGCAGCTTGTCACGTGTTTAGAAAACACTGTCTTAACCGGCGGCACATCTTAATCTTTATGAATTCGCTTGTTTCTGACATACCATGGGGCTGCTGTAATCGTACGGAGTATTTTATTTTGTTGCCTTTGAATTTTTTTCTACATTTGATGCCGAGGCAGTGCTCCATAACTGGATTCCGTAGGACCATATTGGTTTTAGAATGGAGTTGTATAGAAGAAGTTTACAATCTAGGCTTAGAGTAGAGTTCCTTCCAATGAGCCAATTCATTTGAGCTGTTTTTAATTTTATTTCGGTCACCTTTGCATTTACGTGAGACTTCCATGTAAGACGACGATCAAGATGAACACCGAGATATTTTACTTCAGTGTGTTGAGGTATAATTTGGTTATTTATTTGTATAGGTGGGCAGGTTTCTTTGCACAATGTAAAAGTAATGTGTTGACATTTTTGTTCGTTAATTTTTATCCGCCATTGTTCCAACTGGGGTATATAATCTAGCAGTTTGCGGGGACTTCTTGGTGGCTTTTGTGAACACTTAGAAAAACTGTATCATCAGCGAATGTTGATATGTGTATGTTACTGCTTACCGGTAAGTCAGAGTCATATATCAGATATAATACAGGACCGAGGATGCTGCCTTGAGGAACTGCAGCTTCAATGGATTGCGGAGGGCTTAGAAAATTACCTTCTTTAACAACAAATTTTCGCTCAGTTAAGTAGCTTTCTAAAATTTGTAGGATGTTTTCGGGTAGGTTTTGCTTTAGTTTATGTATTAAACCTTCGTGCCATACTTTATCAAATGCCTGAGAAACATCGATGAAGAGCGCAGAACAATATTTCTTTTCTTCGAAGGTTTTTCTAAACACGTTCACGAGTCTATGAGTTTGTTCAATAGTGCTATGTTGTCTCCTAAAATCGAATTGATGGTCTGGAATGCATCCAGTACGATTCAGTATGGGTGTTAGCTTACTCATAAGTAGCTTATCAAATAGTTTTGACATGTTAGACAATAGGCTTATAGGCTTATAGTACTCCACCTTCGTATGATCTTTGCCTGGTTTAGGTATCATGGTAATCAGCGAAACCTTCCATTCTGGGGGATAGCATTTGAGGCGCAAAATACTGTTAAAAATAAATAGAATTATCCGTTTTGCAGTATAGGGTAGCTCTAAGAGCATTTTATTGCTTATTTTATCAGCGCCTGGAGCTTTTTTAGAGTTTAAGACCGTAATATAGTGTTCAATCTCACGAATATTGAACCTCAAAGTAACAGCGGGTATAGAGAAGACTGTAGTATCAGACGTATTTGGAGTAAATACTTTATGCAACTGGTTTACAAACAGATTACCTTTTTCAGCGTCAGTTATTGCCCAGTCTCCATTGGAAGCTCGCAATGGCGGCTTATATATATCACTGGTCTTTTGAGGCCTCGGGCTGCTCTCCATAGCGAATAGTCGGTTTGAGGAGTTGCTGTTTAGTACATTCCTTCAGCATATATTTTAGCTCAGGGGTTCTGTAGCGTTGCCATTCTCTACGAACTCTTCTTTTTTCGGATAAAAGCCGTTCTACATCTGCTGAAAAAATTTTATTATATCTCACCTGAAGACTTGT
The DNA here is from genome assembly GCA_956483635.1 of Panzeria rudis. NCBI lineage: Eukaryota > Metazoa > Arthropoda > Insecta > Diptera > Tachinidae > Panzeria > Panzeria rudis. The sequence continues at coordinate 72,734,039 of OY101450.1, forward strand.
AGTAGTAGCATCTAGAGCAGCTTCCTTAAGGTTTGCCTTAAATATTCTAATAGAGTCATCTATGTCAGAAGGCGTTTTTAATGGAATATTTTCTGGGCAATGGGCACACCCTTTAGCACTCCAAAATTAATAACATCAGGCATTTTTCGGCGATCTGTTGGCCAGTAAGTTGGCTGCCCACTTGATAAAACATTCAAACGCATTTTTTAAATTGTGTCAAACAAAACGCGACCCTCTGGCGTGATAAGACGAGATCCCCAGAATGTGTGCTTAGCGTTGTAATCACCGGCGGCCAAAAAAGCGTGGGCCTAATGAATTAAAAAATCTACTATATTGATTTTCTGTAATAGATTACATGGGAGGAGAGTAAATTGATGAAATCACCAGGTTTTGATGAAAAGCTTCAATGCAGATGTTAGTTGCTTGAAAAAAGTCTTCACAATAATCACTCATTAAGTAGTGTTTTAATCGGGATTTTATTAGTATACCCGAGCCACCACAAGCTCTACCTTGGGCGTCCTTGTGTCGTAGAGAGTATATCCGTTGATTTTAAAAAAACTTCTAGCCGTCAAATGGGTCTCAGAGATTAGCATAACTTTCTGGATTATTAATCCCCACAAAATGCTCTTTTATTTGGGTGGAGTCACATTGATGAGTATATCAGGATATTTTACTGTTATTGCAAGGATATTAAAAGTCGTGTGTTATTGGTTTCGTCCTTAAATTTGTTTTAATTTCTTGAAATTTAAATAACTGATTGTTATGTATTTGCATCCGCTGATTACGCTGATTATTATCCTATCACCTCCAGTTTCAGAGCATATTGTGCATTATATAAAAAAAATACTTTGCGTTTTTCTTTTCTTAGGCCATACAAAAAAACTTGTTTTTTATAATATGAGGTCGCTGATTTTAAATCTGGCCTCTATTCTTTGACACTTTGTGATTATATTCTAATAATTTTATATTAAAAATTTCAATTTTTCTTTAAAATAGTTTTTTTGACATAATAAAATTTCAAATATACGATATAATCAGCACAAATTACACATTTTCTGGACTGTTCATACAACATCTTTCATAAGTGACAATTGAGGTAATGGCTTATAAATTGACAAATGCGATTTAAAAAACAATTTTTTTTGGATGGCCTGAGAAAAGAAAAATGTAAAGTATTTTTTTATATAATGCACAATAGCTATTTTCGTAATCAGCGAATTAAAATACATAAGAATCAGTTATTTTAATTTCAAAAAATTTAAATAAAAAAAGTTCTTAGGACTAAACCAATATTACGCGATTTTTAACATGCTTGCAATAACAGTAAGATATCCTGATATACTCAGCAATGTGCCTCTACCCAAATAAAGGAGACTTTTGTGGGATTAATAATCCAGAAAGTATTTTAAAGTTTGGATTACCATCCGTGAAATACTAAGCGAATAATAAAAAAGTGGTGTAAATTATGAAATGCTAAATGTCACTATATCTTTCAAAATAGAGCTGCTAGTGAAAAACTAATCACACCATCGTAAACAGGAGATAAAAATACATATTTTTATTTAAACAACAAACAAAAGCCACAATTTTGTTGTGCTGCGTTATATACGTATTTCTACACGTTCAAAATTAAGAGAGAGGCATTCAAAGTTCAGTCTTTACATAAGATATCAAGAGTTTTCGAACAAGTTTTTGAATATAATGGGTTAAATATTAATAAACCGGAAAAAAATTAAATTTTTTTAACGTTACAGATTGGAAAAAGTACTTTTTATGTCGTGTGGGTACGGAGGTAATTTGAGAATGAAAAAGTACTAAAAATGGTATAATAGTACTGAATTTTCCATCACTGACGTTCATAACTATAAATATATATATATATATATATATATATATATATATATATATATATATATATATATATATATATATATATATATATATATATATATATATATATATATATATATATATATATATATATATATATATATATATATATATATATATATATATATATATATATATATATATATATATATATATATATATATATATATATATATATATATATATATATATATATATATATATATATATATATATATATATATATATATATATATATATATATATATATATATATATATATATATATATATATATATATATATATATATATATATATATATATATATATATATATATATATATATATATATATATATATATATATATATATATATATATATATATATATATATATATATATATATATATATATATATATATATATATATATATATATATATATATATATATATATATATATATATATATATATATATATATATATATATATATAATGAGTCATATCTTATGAAAGGTATGACATTTCATGATATCATTCTGATATCAATGTGTTCCTGGGATATATATATATATATATATATATATATATATATATATATATATATATATATATATATATATATAATGAGTCATATCTTATGAAAGGTATGACATTTCATGATATCATTCTGATATCAATGTGTTCCTGGGATATATATATATATATATATATATATATATATATATATATATATATATATATATATATATATATATATATATATATATATATATATATATATATATATATATATATATATATATATATATATATATATATATATATATATATATATATATATATATATATATATATATATATATATATATATATATATATATATATATATATATATATATATATATATATATATATATATATATATATATATATATATATATATATATATATATATATATATATATATATATATATATATATATATATATATATGTCCCACCTAATAGTAGTGATGCTATTTATGCATCTCATGTTGTTAATGTTGTTCACCTGGCAAATACCGTAGGTACAGAGAATCTTTGTGTGCTTGGTGATTATAATCTTAATGATATTAGTTGGATCAACTTATTCGATAAATGTATTTTGACGCCCTCTAATGTTAATAAGTCGTACGAAATAAATCTCATAGATTCATTCTTAAGTCTTGGTTTTGTACAAATTAATTCGTATAGAAATAAACTAAATCGAATTCTTGATTTAGTACTTATATCTGATACTTTAAATTATTCTTTGCCCGCTTGTCCATTTCCCATGTGTATGACTGATATGCATCATATTTTAAGACTGTCTCAGTTTAAATATATTTCTGTTAAGGCTAATAATTATGGCTGTTATAATTTTAAAGATTGTGATTATGTTAGCTTAAGTGCTGAAATTGGTGCTGTTAATTGGAAAATGCTTTTTAATGATAAGGATACAACTGATTGTTATGATATATTTACTAATACTATAAATGATATTGTTAAACGTTCTGTTCCTCTTTTATCGAACAGGATTCATAGGCTTCCATGGTACACTAAAGGTTTAAAAAAATTAAAAAATCTTAGAAACAAGTATCTTATTAAATTCAGAGAAACGGGTGAATTAGACCATAAAGCGGCTTATGAGCACTATATGCGGGAATTTAATTTTCTCGGTAAATTTTTGTATAAACAGTATATATTAAATTTTGAATCTTCTATTAAAAATAACCCCAAAAAATTTTGGAGTTTTATAAGATCTAAAAAATCTTGTTCAAATTATCCTTCTACCATGCATTTCAATGATACGCTTCTGAGTTCGGGTAATGAAATTGTTAACTCGTTTGCTCTATTTTTCAAATCGAATTTTGTAAATGGTAATTGTTGAATAGATCCGTCTGCCTTACAAATTATAGAGCCTCTTGTTGATTTTGGCGTTATTCAATTAACTGGTGATGATATTTTAAATGGGATAAAAGGTATAAAAAACTCTTATGGTGTCGACATTGATGGGATGAGTTCCTTTTTTTATCAAGAATTTGGCTGAATGTTTAACTTTACCTCTTCAGCTTATTTTTAATATTTCTCTAGCGGATGGTTGTTTTATTGACAGATGGAAAGTTGCTTCTATTACCCCAATTTTTAAAAGTGGGGATAAAACTGATATATCTAATTATCGGCCTATTTCTAAGTTGTCCAATATCTGCAAAGTTTTTGAGCATATAATAAAGGAAAAAATGTTTTTTTCACTTAAGCGTTATATTAGTAGTGAACAGCGTGGTTTTTTTCCTGGACGCTCTACTGCTACAAATTGTGCAGTTTTTAACCATTTCTGTATCTCTGCCTTTGATAGACATAATCAGGTAGATGCAGTTTTCATGGACCTATGTAAAGCGTTTGATAAGGTATCGCATAACATGCTCTGCCTTAAACTTCAAGCTATGGGCTTTCATGGCATGTTTCTTAATTGGCTAAAGTCCTATCTGTCTAATAGAAAATATACAGTTGTCGTGGAAAATTTTATATCTTTGCCTTACACTGCTACTTCTGGGGTACCGCAGGGTAGTATATTGGGCCCTCTGTTGTTTTTAATTTTCATTAATGATATAGGGAATTTCATTTCAGGTTCTCAGTTCTTGTTATATGCCGACGACCTAAAAATTTTTAAGGAAATTCATTCCGAGGGTGATGCCTTTATTTTGCAAAATTGCATCGATGAGGTGTCTAAATGGTGCTATCGTAATAATTTGTCGTTAAATATAAATAAATGTTACCAAATGACTTTTTGTAGGTCTAATTGGCGTTTTAATATGACCTTCCAATATAAGTTGTGTGATGAAAAGTTGAAAATTGTTACTCAAATTTTAGATCTTGGCGTTGTACTTGATAGTGAATTAAATTTTAAGTCTCATCTGGATTATATAATTCCAAAAGCGTATTCTGCATGTGCATTTATTAGAAGGAACAGCAAGGAATTTTTAGACCCCTTGACTTTGAAAATGTTATATACTGCTTTTGTTCGGTCTAAGTTAGAATATTGCTCCTTTGTCTGGAGCCCCTTTTATGCTGTCCATGTAAATAGAATTGAAAGAATTCAGAAAAAATTTGTTAAATTTGTACTTCGTGGTAATCGGGTAAATTTTTCGTCTCCATCATATTATGCTCGTTGTCTGCTTTTGGGCTTAAAGCCACTCTACCTGAGAAGAACTCTTCATTCTTTTATATTTGTCTTTAATTTGATCAATGGTATCACTGATTGTGAATATTTATTTAAGCTGATTTATTTTTGTATACCTTTTAGATCTCTCAGGTTCCATAATTTATTCTTTGTACCTACACATAGTACTAATTACGCTATGAATGAGCCTATGATACGAGCTTTAAGTACTTTAAATAAGTTAAATAATATTGTTAATTTAGATTTTTCTTTGTCTCAAGATGATTTCAAATTGTGTCTAGAAAATAAGGAATTAGTGGATGTATTGTTAGACTAAGATTTTATATTGCTAGCCTGTAAGGATATTGTAATCCATTTGGCTAAAAATAAATAAATAAATAAATAAATATATATATATATATATATATATATATATATATATATATATATATATATATATATATATATATATATATATATATATATATATATATATATATATATATATATATATATATATATATATATATATATATATATATATATATATATATATATATATATATATATATATATATATGTATATATATAAATATATATATATATATATATATATATATATATATATATATATATATATATATATATATATATATATATATATATATATATATATATATATATATATATATATATATATATATATATATATATATATATATATATATATATATATATATATATATATATATATATATATATATATATATATATATATATATATATATATATATATATATATATATGGATATATATGGATATATATGCATATATATTAATATATATATATATATATATATATATATATATATATATATATATATATATATATATATATATATATATATATATATATATATATATATATATATATATATATATATATATATATATATATATATATATATATATATATATATATATATATATATATATATATATATATATATATATATATATATATATATATATATATATATATATATATATATATATATATATATATATATATATATATATATATATATATATATATATATATATATATATATATATATATATATATATATATATATATATATATATATATATATATATATATATATATATATATATTATATATATTTATATATATATATATATATATATATATATATATATATATATATATATATATATATATATATATACAATATATATATATACATAATTAAAAAATTTCATATTACCAAATTTTGCGGTCCCTGGATATTTTTCACTTTCTTTCTCTCAGTATTTTTGTGATTGTTTTGACCCAACATTTATTTTAAAATATACAGCATTTGTAATCGTCACTGTGCTTCCATCTAGAGAACACATAAGGCAAACGCATACGCACAAACTTTTGTATAGTGTAATATAATCCCAACCTACAACATTAATATGCACAAATTTGGAAGTTACTTGGAACAAAAAGTTGTTATGACCATTGTTATCGATGACTGCTTTTAAACACAAAATACATGAGCAGAATTGAATATAAAAGTTTAGTAGTCGGGATGCCACATAAACTACATTCTTCTTGAAATGCAACTCTACTAAAAATGAAACAGTTTCCAACACTAATATTGTGAGACTATTGAGATGACAATACTCTTAAATTTTGTAGTTGTCAAAATTTCATTCTACAATGCTAAAATAAATAAATAAAAGAAATTGTAAAGGTCGTAAAGAAAAATAATTACTAATTATGTTAAATATCGTTTTTTTAATTGCTTAACGTGGAGTTCAAAGTTAAATATATTTATTATTGCTGCTGTATGTCGGGTTAATATAAGTTATTCACAGCTGTCGAAAAACCTTCGGTCGAAATCTATGTTTGGTTACATGTGGGTGTGTGTTAACGTTATAGTGCTTGTGCGTGTTTTTTTTTTGGCAGCAACATTGTAATAAAAAATATTTATTTACATTTTTAATATGTAATATATTAACTAAAAGTATATGCAAATATTTTTGCTCTTGTTTATATTTACTAAACAAGTTTCCTAAAAGTTAGACATACGTACATATGTATATAAAAATACAAAATACATACATATTTATGTAAACATATTGCCAGTTCCATAGACTGCTGAATAACAATTTATCAAGGATGGAGCCTTCTCGTGTAGATTCTCGCTATAATTTAAACTACACTATGAATAGTCTTGGATTGACCTTAGCTGATCAAGCTGATATTTACGGTAACCCAACTGCTGTAAGTGGTAGACCTCCAAGTGCTGGTCTTTTGCAAGGCTTAGGAGGAGCTTCCAGTCTCTTGTCCCGTTCTGGTGGAAATCTGATGTCGAATACACAATGTCTGCCTGTAGGTAATAACAGTACCCAACAGAGAGGACTGAAGAGGGCCGAATCTGATTGTTATGAAGATGCACATCAACGTGTCGGTTCAGGCGGTATAACAACGCTTCAAGGTCTAGACAATTGTGGAGCCTTGTCGAATGTACAGCACAGTACTCAACAACCTCCAACAAGTAACGCTGGAGTACAAGATATTGTGGATGACAATTATAATAATTTACAAAATAAAAAATCCCCCCCCGCAAATGGAAAAAAAACCAAAGGTCGAGTAAAAATAAAAATGGAATATATTGATAACAAATTACGACGCTATACTACATTTTCAAAGCGTAAAACTGGCATTATGAAGAAGGTAAGCAAGAAATTATTTGGGGAAAAGATACATATGGTCATATAGGCAGTACCACGGTCTCTACAGCGCCTCGATCTGATGACGTTTCCTTATAGAACTCGCCGAAATGAAACAAAAAGTCCTAATAAAATTTTTTGATATCTCGTTTCGTTTTCGTGATATCGACGTTTGAAGTTAGAATTTAAAATGCAATACTGTTGAATGAAAAAAGGGTTGGAAACTTCGATGAATTTCAACACACAAATGTCAACAAAATTAAAAAAATAAATTAAAACTACAGCAAGACTAAACATCAAATTTATACAAAAACAAATAAAACTAAATAAAATGAAAAAAGTGTTTGTGTGCAAAAAATATAAATTTTACCGCGTTTTCAAGTGCAAAAATTACGCTCTTTGATGTGTGTTGAATTGCCTCTCTCAAGTTTGTTGAATACACAAGATATTGATAAACATTAGGGATTATAAAGTAAGAAATTCATTTCGTACCAATGAGCTTCTAAAATAGTACTTTTTCGGCTCAAATAGTATAAAAATTTTTCTGAATTGTTGTAACCAAGTAAGCCACCACGATTTTGAATGATTTTATGTGCTCATTGTGTCAAAGATCAAATATGGCTTTGTTTTCTAAAAATATTTTTGATAAATTTTTTTTCAAATAAGGTGCCAAAAATCAAATAATTTAACTCAATGAAACTTCACTTCTGCCATATAACAAGGAACCTACTTACTAACTTTTTTATAAACTTGAAGTTTGCTAAAAATATTTAAAATTCCTTCACAATGGATAAACAAGCCATAGCACAAGTAATTTTTTCTAATGAAATTTAAAATACGACATTTTTGTGGTTTTCTTGAATCAATGCGTAAGTCTACTTACGTAGATTTTAAGATATTAATGCGAAATACCTCTATTTTAAACGTTCTTTCCATGAGCTTAAAAATTTTCAAGATATCAGGGACTAGTCTCGATATTTTTCATGCAGAATAACCTGACTCCTATTTTGATTCCATTAATTTTCAGCAATAACGACTTAAGTATTCCTATGTGATGGATTATTAAATCACACAAGCAGAGATACGATGTTACTATCTGAACACATTATGAAATCTTTTTAAATATTTTGTTCTATTTAACTTAGTAAATAATAGATCAGTGCGTTACATACTGGATTTCTAACGCTGAGTTGTACAGGAGATGTAATGCACAACCTATACTATATGAAATTCGGCAAAGGAAGGTGAAATGGATGAGCAATGTCCTACGAAAACCCGCTATTGACATCTGCAGGGAAGAATTTGACTGGAACCCTCAAGGAAGTAGGAGTAGTGGTAGTCATATCGTCTTTATTTAAGAAAACCAATGATTTGTGTATAGAATATGAAGTTTGTCATTAAGCTACTCCATCAGCATAGCTGTTGATATTTGGCTTGAACAGTAACAAGCAAATATTATAAGCTGTTCTCTCAAGACCACCTGTTATGTATTCTCCTTAAATAACTACACAAATCCACTCACGAAACAACCACCGTAGAGTAGAGCTAATTATTAAATAATCAATGGATACCACCCAACAACTTTGGAAAATTTGCAAATAGTACCAAATAAGTCACGGGGATACAGTCGTACTTTTTTGGTTTCAATAGTACCAAAAAAGTACAATTGTACCAACTTTATCATCCCTGATAAACATAGATAGCAAGCCATAGATTATACGTAGATAGTCAACTGGGCTCCTGTCAAAAAAAAATTGATACTCTCTTCACACCTATAGGTATTTTGTTATCCAACACACTGAGAGAGGCAACTCAACACTCATCAGAGAGCGTAATTTTTGCACTTGAAAATGCACTAAAATTTATTTTTTTTGCACACAAAAACACAATTTTATATTATTAAATTTTTTTTATTTGCATTATAACAAATTTTATGTTTCTTCTGGCTGTAATTTTAAAATATTTGTTTAATTTTGTTGACATTTGTGTGTTGAAATTTATCAAAGTTTTCAACCGTTTTTTTTCATTCAACAGTATTGCATTTTTGATACTATTTGGGGCAATTTTTTTAAGTGCCAAATAAAAAAATGCAAAAAAATGTTAAGCGAATCAAAATTTTTTGAGCTCAATTGCATTACAAATGATTCTAGATTCATAATTTCATTAATTAATGAAAAATTAATTGTATATAACAACTGAAAATTCGTGTTTAAAAAATATAAATTTTGTTAAACACTTTTTGTACAACTAAGTATGGTTTTGTAGCTGTGCGGGATATTTTACCAATACTAAAACAAAATGTTCTACTAACACATTCTTAGACTTAGGTTTTTGACAGCAGACTCAGGTTTTTGAAGTTTTAGTTGACTATCTACGTGTAATCTATGTAGCAAGCTCTCGCACTGTCAATAAAATAATGACAACTGTCTTTACACATATAGATATTGTGAATTCAACAAAAATAAGAGGACATCATTTTTGGACTTCAACACACTTGAGAGACTATAATTTGTCTACTTCAAAATGCACTATATCGTAACTTTTTTTCCACGCACAAACACTTTTTAGTTTTATTTAATGTTTTTATTTGTTTTAATATAAATTTTATATTTCTTCTTGCTATAATTTTAAAATATTTTTTTAATTTTTTTGACATTTGTGTGTTGAAATTTATCAAAGTTTACAACCCTATTTTTCATTAAACAGTATTGTATTTTTCTTCCTATTTGAGATACAAATTGTTGGTACCAAATAGAAAATTGAAAAAAAATTTTAGCACATCAATATTTTTTGAGCTCGAATGTATTAAAAAGCCTTTAAATTCATATTTTCATTAATTAATACAACAAGAATAAATAGTTTAGAATACTTTTTGTTACAACCAAGTGCGATTTTAGTGCTGTGGGGAAATTTTTATTTTAAACCAATACTAATAAAAAATGTTATACTAATACATCCTTAAGGTATCTGGCCACAGTGCCAAATAAAAAAAATGCAAAAAAATGTTAAGCGAATCAAAATTTTTTGAGCTCAATTGCATTACAAATGATTCTAGATTCATAATTTCATTAATTAATGAAAAATTAATTGTATATAACAACTGAAAATTCGTGTTTAAAAAATATAAATTTTGTTAAATACTTTTTGTACAACTAAGTATGGTTTTGTAGCTGTGCGGGATATTTTACCAATACTAAAACAAAATGTTCTACTAACACATTCTTAGACTTAGGTTTTTGACAGCAGACTCAGGTTTTTGAAGTTTTAGTTGACTATCTACGTGTAATCTATGTAGCAAGCTCTCGCACTGTCAATAAAATAATGACAACTGTCTTTACACATATAGATATTGTGAATTCAACAAAAATAAGAGGACATCATTTTTAGACTTCAACACACTTGAGAGACTATATTTTTCCTCCTTCAAAATGCACTATATCGTAACTTTTTTTCCACGCACAAACACTTTTTAGTTTTATTTAATGTTTTTATTTGTTTCAATATAAATTTTATATTTCTTCTTGCTATAATTTTAAAATATTTTTTTAATTTTTTTGACATTTGTGTGTTGAAATTTATCAAAGTTTACAACCCTATTTTTCATTAAACAGTATTGTATTTTTCTTCCTATTTGAGATACAAATTGTTGGTACCAAATAGAAAATTGAAAAAAAAATTTAGCAGATCAATATTTTTTGAGCTCGAATGTATTAAAAAGCCTTTAAATTCATATTTTCATTAATTAATACAACAAGAATAAATAGTTTAGAATACTTTTTGTTACAACCAAGTGCGATTTTAGTGCTGTGGGGAAATTTTTATTTTAAACCAATACTAATAAAAAATGTTATACTAATACATCCTTAAGTATCTGGCCACGGTCTAATAAACACGTCAATCAGTGTATATGTGTGAGTCTCGTGTGCTTGTCGCTTAAACGGCGATGTACAAATAAATTCATCAATCATCATTTGTATTGTGACTTCGCAGCGTTCGTTTGT
>OY101450.1:72750834-72768933 GCA_956483635.1 Panzeria rudis
TACAACAAACCTCTTATCTTATGCACAGACTCTCAAAAACCATTTGAGAATTTTCAAATGATAATATTTTTTATAATCACAAAAGAATAAAATAAGCGTAGAAGGCCTAGAAACTCATACAAAACCCAGCAAATAATTTGTATTCGATATGAATCTATTTTATTTTTCTACACCTTTGTGGTTTCTTCTGACGATTTGTTAAAGCGCCAATGAAATGCATATAGACAATGCTTAACTATCAGTAACTAAACGTCATTTAAAATAAAATTATGACAATATGTCAAATAATAAATTTCCTAAGGTTTAATTTTGGTTTTATTTTTCATTTTGCCTAATAAATATTTTTATTGTTATCCAATGGATTTATAATTGTATAAAGGTGTAGAAAACTAAAACAGATTCATATCGAATACAAATTATTTGCTGGGTTTTGTATAAGAGTGATTCCATTTAGCCGGGTGTGACCACTTTACACATATTTTTTGTTATAAATAAAGAATATCAAATTTATTACTTAAAAAAAGGTTGCTACTCGCAAGGCCATTAAGCTTAAAGTCGTTGAATAACGAGTAGACACTGAAAGCACACGATTGCTCCTCAGAACGGTCGTCAGGAAGTTTCGACAGGTGTGACCTTACCAATTTGAGTTTTAAAGAATTATAACATTCAGCATAAATTCTGTAAAATTTTTACTATAACGTACACAATAATTTTGGTATAGCTGTCCGTTCAAAGTGTTTTTAGCTGTATTACGTATTTACTGTTTGACAAAAAATCAGTTTTCTTAACAAAAATCTATTTTTTAAAATGTGACGGGTGTGACCGACGGGTGTAGCATACTACGAAAATTTTAAAATTTCGAAGAAATAATTTTTTTTATTGATTTCATTAATATAAATAATATAGAAATAAATCATAAGAAAATAACACATTAAATTATTTGGTATCCGTTCTATTTTAGAAAGCAGAATACTTTAGCTGAGTATTTTTTTAAATTCAATAAAAAGCAAAAAAAGTATATTATTTTCAGAGATAAGGGTTTTTATTAATAATGAGAAAGAGAAGAAAAGAAAATCTGAAATAAATATTAAACATACAAAGAGGGAGAACAAAATGTTTCGTGGATGATCATTTAAGTGCCTCAAATTGCGTAAAAAATATTAAACAATTGGGGTATGCACAAGGTGTCTTATCATGTCATAATGTCATAAAGTGCTAATATTTTAAGATAGTTTATAAACATTGTTGTTGTGCTTCAAATAAAAAAGTCCTAAAATATTAAGACTTTTTGTGCTGTGTTTATTGTTTTGTCATAACTCACAGTAAAAATCTGAGCCGAACGGGCGAAACTATTTAGTCGAGCCGCCGATAATATTTGCAATCCGCCGCCATTGATATAAATGAACGTAAGTAATATGCAGTAAAGTATGACCTAAAATTGTTTACAGTTTTATAACTTCACATTTGATTACATTTTTATAGCTGTGTAACAAGTAAAAATAAAAAAGTCGAGACATTTAAAAATTTGCAAGTGAGAAAATTTTGTTTGTATACTTTAGCTGGCTGCCAGCAAACAAACGTTTTTCCGCTAGCCGTCGCGTGGAAAATTAGTCGGCTCAGTCACCGGCAGCAGCTGGTTTCGTTTATTTTTATGTATTGAAATAATTTAATTTTCGGTGTGCGTGGAAATTTGTTTTTACTTTAATTTAAAAAAGATATTCAGCTGGGTTTTATTTACTTTATGAACAATTTGAATAATTTAAAAGCAAACTGGCTATTATTTTAATTTTTTCATTTGTTCTTGGCTTTCTGATTTCAAGTATTTATAATTGCTTTTTGTATCAGCTGACACAAATTTGAAATAGCACACTAACTTATGAGGGGTTAGGTTAGGTTAGGTTGAACAGGCTGCCGGTTTCTAACAACCGGCCCACTTGGGTACTTTGGTCCCTTTGTGATGCCTGGGATGGATAGTAGGGAAGTTCTGATAGGTGTCCCTCCTATCCCTGAGGTTGGGTCGGTGTTAAACCAACCCGAGTATCTTATGAATGAATTTATTCCCCTAACGTCGCATTCCCCCAGGTCTGCTAGTTCGGGTAGTGACGGATTTCCCAAGTATGACGCCCTATTTCTATATAGTGCTGGACATCGACAGAGGAGGTGTTTGACAGTTTCTTCCTCCTCGTCATTCTGACAAATTCTACAGAAATCGTTAAAAGGAAGATTTAATCTTCTGGCATGGACACCAATAAGGCAGTGCCCTGTTATGACCGCTACAAGTATACGCAGCTGTTGACGAGGGAGCCCCAGTATGGTTGCAGATCTTGCGAAGTTATACTGGGGCCAGATGGATCTGGAAACCTCAAAAGTGATTTCATTTGTCCATCTGGTTTGCGCTTCTCAAAATAGTTGGTGCTGAATTTTTATTTTACAGCTTTTTAGTGGGACACCTACTAACCAGTCGATGTCATTTTCATGTAGGCGGGCACCGGCCTTGGCTAGACCGTCCGCAATAATGTTACCGGGCACCCCCGCGTGACCCGGTACCCAGAAGATGCCCGGCATTCTTTAACCAATTCCGATGTTGTGTAAACACCAGATAGAGCATGTAGTGCCGCCTTACTGTCGGTACAAATTCGGATGTCCTGATCGAATATCCTGTAGTACCTTAACCAGCTGGCTGCCCTTTTGATTGCCGATATTTCAGCCTGAGTGATGCTACATTGGTTTGGTAGCCTAAAGTTTATCCTACGTTGCATTTGTGGGATGTAGAAACCCCCGCCCACTCCGATGCCCGACTTTGACCCATCAGTTTTGATCTCGAGCACATCCTCATATTGGTGTATGTAGTTTGCCTCAGAGGATGTGCCCGAGAAGTCCACCAGGAATCTTTTGTCGGGCCTCAGAGTAGGCGAGCAGTAGTCAGTGTGGTCGGGAAGATCTGAGATTTGCCCTAATATCGTCGCATGGCCTACGTTACCCCGCTTCCATGCACCTGAGGCATTTAGTCTAACCGCCGAGTTCATGGCCAGTTGTTTGATCATGAGTTCAGCAGGAAGCCAATGCAGCATGGTGAACAGGGCTTTGGATGGAGTAGTGCGAGGTGCACCCGTGATCAACAAAGCAGATGTTCGAAGAACCTTTTCAATTATTTTAGAGTATGTGGCTTTATTTAAGGAAATCCACCAGACGACAGACCCATACATTAGTATGGGCTTAACCAACATTTCAAAAAGCCAATTGACGTTTTTGGGACTTACGCGCCACCTGTTGCCGATCGCCCTTTTGCAGGTGTATAGAGCAATAGCAGCCTTGGCTGCCCTAGCTTGAACGTTGGGGTACCATGAAAGCTTAGAGTCCAGTATAATACCGAGATACTTCACGCTGTCTGATAACCTAAGGGTGACTCCGTTGAGAGTCGGTAACGTGAAAGTCGGTGTCTTGTATTTTCTCGTAAAGAGAACAAGATCCGTCTTTTGAGGGTTAGCATTAAGACCACTTTCAACGCTCCATCTACTTATGATACCTAATGCCGATTGAAGACGTTGAGATAGAGTGTCTAGAAATTTACCAGATATTGCTACTGCTACGTCATCCGCGTAGGCTACTGATTTAAACCTCATAGAGTCTAGTTCCACCAGTACCGAATTTATGGCGATATTCCATAGAATAGGTGACAGAACACCTCCCTGGGGAGTACCTCGCCTAACCGTTTTTTGAATAGTCGTTTGCCCCATCGTGGAGGAAATTACCCTATTTGTTAAGAGTCCTCCTATGAAGCTAATTGTTGACCGATCAATGTTCAGTCTTTCTAGTTCCATAATGATGGATTCAGGTCGTACATTGTTAAAGGCACCCTCTATATTAAGAAAGGCCACGAATGTATATTCTTTGTTTGCCAGGGATTTTTCAATGAATCCTACAAGCGAGTGAAGTGCCGTCTCAACTGATTTGCCCTTCGTATAGGCATGTTGGGAGGTTGATAGGAGGTTCGGAGAAATTGTTGACCTAAGGTGTAGATCAATTATCCGTTCCAGAGTTTTAAGGAGAAGAGATGATAGGCTGATGGGTCTAAAATCTTTCGGGTTTACGTATGTAGTTTTACCCCCTTTGGGAATAAAGACCACGGAACATTTGGTCCATGCTATCGGAATATACGACCAAGTTAGACAGGCCGAGTATATCCGAATGAGCCATGGAGTGATAACGTCTGCATTACGCTGTAGGTCAGCTGGAATAATGCCATCGGGACCCGGTGATTTGAACGGGTCAAAGCTGTTGATGGCCCACATTATTTTTTCCCTATTTAGGGTAATCGTGGCCATGTTAGAATGTATTCAATGTATGGCTGCAATCTCTCTCGTGTAGGGAGTGCAACCGGGAAAGTGCGTGTTCATTAGTACCTCTAGGGTCTCCTGACTACTGGTGGTCCATCCGCCACATGATTTCTTTTTAATAAACTGGCGACAGGATTTTGCGAAGGCGACTAGTCTCAGAGGCTCCCTCAACATTGCTGCAGAAGGACTTCCATGACGTTCGTTTCGCATCCCTGACGAGGTTCTTGAACCTGTTTACAGAGGCTTTGTAGGCTGACCAGTTACCCAGTCTTTTTGCCTCATTGAATAGTCTGCGACTCTCCTTGCGAGCGTTCGCTATTTCAAGACTCCACCATGGTGGCTTTTTCTTCTCGCGCAATATACTAGGTCTGCATGATTCGGCCGTCGCTAAGTTGAAAGCATTTGTTAAATTGTCAAACCGCGATGTCAATGTCGTGCCTATCGTTTATGATTGGCGATTGTGTAAGAAAGTCAGAGAGAATAAGCTTTTGCTCTTCCCAATTTGTTTTCTTCCTATTTATTATGGGCGTAGTCCGATCAGTCAGAATCCATATAGTGAATTCAATATAGCGATGATCAGAGAAAGAACAGTCATTTGATACCTTCCATTCCCTAATCATATCATTATGCGTAGAACTAACTAGCGTGATATCTAGAACCTCCTTCCTATTTGATATGACGAAAGTGGGTTCTGACCCGACATTTGATATGTCTAAGTTGTTACAAAGAATGAAATCAAATAAAGACTCACCCCTTGTATTTGTGTCAGAGCTTCCCCATACGACATGATGTGCATTTGCGTCTGCTCCGAGAAGGACTGGCAAGTTACGTTGGTTTGCCATTTTAATTGCATCGCGAACCTTTGCGGGCGGGGATTCGCATTCGTGCGCCATGTAGCTCGAGACGACTATTATCGTGCCCATAGTCGCCTCCCAGGCTGCTGTGGTGGTATCTTCGTCACTGAAAAGGGGTTGCTCACAGCAGTCATATTTTTCGTGTTATTATTTTAAAACATATGACTTTATGACTACCTTGTGAATACCCCAAATGTATTATTTTATTTTTTCTATATTTGTCATGCTGAGTTCGCAGCTTACTCTCGAAGTAGAAACAAGCATTAATTTGCCGTCGGTGAACAAAATAAACAATATAAAAATATACATACAATATTTATAAAAAGAGAAAAATATTCGCAACAACAAAGTATTAACAAACACCGTTTTGTTTAATATTTTACGTACCAAATGAGTACGAATACAACAACAAACAACAGAAATGCCTACATTACTGTTGTTGCTGCAGAATGTGATAACCCAGTAAACAAAAATTTACACTTGCGTACACGGGTACGCTCAAATTCAATGTCTATGACGGACCATAATATAAAAGTAAATTTTTTGATACCAGCTTCACAGCAAAGCACAAGTGCCAACAATATGATCCAACATCAAGCTGAAAAAGAAAAAACGACAGAAAGTGTCCCCTTAGAAACTGATTCAGAAAATCCAAATGGGTATTGATCGCTATTTTAAAGTGATAAATAATAAAAAAAGACAAAGAAGTCCAAGATCGAAAAACCTCGCTCCATTGGCGAAAATGGCCAAAGATGGTAAATCCGATGCGGCGCTCTCTGAAAACCGGTTTTCACTTCTACAAAACGACGAAGACGAAATCACCATTGTCAGGTCAAGCAAGCCGCCCCCAATATACTTAAGAGAGAAAAACTCAAATGAGCTAATTAAAAGGCTAGTACAATTAATCGGCGAAGAGGCGTTTTACGTGATCCCGATAAAACGTGGTGCGATTAATGAAACAAAAATTCAAGTAAATGAAGAAAATCATTACCGCTCAGTAGTTTCGGAGTTTGAAACACAAAATAAAAATTTTTACACCTACCAATTGAAAAGTGCAAAAGGCCTCCAGGTAGTGATAAAAGGCATCGATTCATACGTGGATCCAGAAGAGGTAAAAGCGGGTCTAATAAATAATAATTTTAAAGTAAAAAATGTTACTAACATTAAAAATAGAGAGCGACTTCCCTAACCACTATTTCGTGTGGAAATGGAACCAGGTGATATAAAATTAAAAAAGGTTGAAGTACACCCCATTTACAGCTTAAGATTTTGCTGCACCGACGAGTTACCGTAGAGGAACCACACAAGCGAGCAGGGCCCATTCAATGCCTAAATTGCCAAGAATATGGTCACACCAAAACATATTGCAAGTTGCGCACCGTTTGTGTCGTCTGTGGTGAACTATACAGCAATGCCAATTGTGATAAGCAAAAAGATGATTCCAAAATTAAAAAGTGTAGCAATCGCCATCAAAATCACACTGCAAACTACAGGGGCTACCCTGTCTATGTACATATTAAGCAGTCTTTGTCTAACAGACGTAATCACACCTATGCTCAACCTAATTTCGACAATACAAATTATCCCCAGTTGCGCCAACCAGCTACCAGCCGGCCTTCATACGCCAACATTTTTAAGGCCAACCAGCCCATAGCGCAAAACATACCAAACAGCAAGTTCTCGTACGCTAATGCTTTGAAGTCTAACCAGCCCCCAGTTCAAAGACAAAACGGCCTCTTGCCAACGAAAACAGTGGTTTCAATTTTGATCGACTTGAGGCTTCAATAGAAAATTTAATACAAACCGTAAATTTTTTTACAACCAACATGACCTGCATCATGCAGGAAGTGTTGAAAATGCAGTCTACATTATTGCAGGCTGCATTAAACAAACCATGAACTTAAAAATCTGTTCTGGAACGCAAAAGGCATCCGCCAACATAAAAACGAACTAGAATACTTCATGATGGATAAACAAATTGATGTTATGCTTATCTCTGAGACGCATTTGACTGCTAGAAGTTTTTTTTAAATCAACGGATATACTCTCTACGACACTAAGGACCCCCAAGGTAGAGCTTGTGGTGGCTCGGGTATACTAATAAAATCGCGATTAAAACATTACTTAATGAGTGATCATTGTGAAGACTATCTTCAAGCAACTATCATCTGCATTGAAGCTTTTCATCAAAACCTGGTGACTTCATCAATTCACTCTCCTCCCAGGTACTCTATTCCAGAAAATCAGTATAATATATTTTTTAATTCACTAGCCCCACGCTTTTTGGCCGCCGGTGATTACAACGCTAAGCACACGTTCTGGGGATCTCGCCTCATCACGCCAAAGGGTCGCGTTTTGTTTGACACAATTTAAAAAATGCGGTTAAATGTTATATCAAGTGGGCAGCCAACTTACTGGCCAACAGATCGCCGAAAAATACCTGATGTTATTGATTTTGGAGTAGTAAAGGGTGTGCCCAGCGAAATGATCCAAGTTGAAGCATCTTTAGATTTGTCTTCAGATCACTCACCAACTATTGTCACTATATATTCACATACAACATATTCACCCACTTGTGATTTAACGATGACAACCACACGTATAAATTGGCTGAAATACAAAAAATATTTGAGTGCTCATTGCCCAGAAAATATTCCATTAAAAACGCCTGCTGACATAGATGACTCTATTAGAATGTTTGAGGCAAACCTTAAGCAAGCTGCTCTAAATGCTACTATTACAAATCGTCAGGTGAGATATAATAAAATTTTTTCAGCAGATGTAGAACGGCTTTTCTCCGAAAAAAGAAGAGTTCGTAGAGAATGGCAACGCTACAGATCCCCTCAGCTAAAATCTAGGCTGAAGGAATGTACTAAACAGCTGAAAACTCTACTAGAATATCAAAAAACCGCTTCTCTTCAAAACTTTCTAAATGGGCTCGACGCAACACCTCAAACAGACTATTCGCTATGGAGAGCAGCCCGAGGCCTCAAAAGACCAGTGATATATAAGCCTCCATTGCGAGCTTCGAATGGAGACTGGGCAAGAACTGACGCTGAAAAAGGTACTCTGTTTGTAAACCACTTGCAGAAAGTATTTACTCCAAATACATCTGATACTATAGTTGAGCTGCCACCAGTCCTCGCTATACCAGATGTTACTTTGAGGTTCAACATTCGTGAGATTGAACACTATATTGCCGGCTTAAACGCGAAAAAAGCCCCAGGCGCTGATAAAATAAGCAATAAAATGCTCTTAGAGCTACCCTATACTGCAAAACAGATAATTCTATTTATTTTTAACAGTATTTTGCGCCTCAAATGCTATCCCGCAGAATGGAAGGTTTCGCTGATTACCATGATACCTAAACCAGGCAAAGATCATACCTGTTGTCTAACATGTCAAAACTATTTGAAAAGCTACTTATGAGTAAGCTAGCACCCATACTAAATCGTACTGGATGCATTCCAGACCACCAATTCGGTTTTAGGAGACAACATAGTACGATTGAACACACATAGACTCGTGAACGTGGTTAGAAAAACCTTCGAAGAAAAGAAATATTGCTCTGCGCTCTTCATCGATGTTTCTCAGGCATTTGATAAAGTATGGCACGCAGGTTTAATACAGAAACTAAAGCAAAACCTACCCGAAAACATCCTTAAACTTTTAGAAAGCTACTTAACTGAGCGAAAATTTGTTGTTAAAGAAGGTAATTTTCAAAGCCCTCCGCAACCCATTGAAGCTGGAGTTCCTCAAGGCAGCATCCTCGGTCCTGTATTATATCTGATATATGCCTCTGACTTGCCGGTAAGCAGTAACATACACATATCAACATTCGCTGATGATACAGCTTTTCTAAGTGTTCACAAAAGCCATCAAGAAGCCACCCGCAATTTGCTAGATTATATACCCCAGTTGGAACAATGGCGGATAAAAATTAACGAACAAAAATGTCTACACTTTACTTTTACATTGTGCAAAGAAACCTGTCCACCTATACAAATAAATAACCAAACTATACCTCAACACACTGAAGTAAAATATCTCGGTGTTCATCTTGATCGTCGTCTAACCTGGAAGTCACACATAAATGCAAGGCTAACCCAAATGAAACTAAAAGCAGCTCAAATGAATTGGCTCATTGGAAGGAACTCTACTCTAAGCCTAGATTGTAAACTTCTTCTATACAACTAAACTCTAAAACCAATATTGTCCTACGGAATCCAGTTATGGGGCACTGCCTCGGCATCAAATGTAGAAAAAATTCAAAGGCAACAAAATAAAATACTCCGTACGATTACAGCAGCCCCATGGTATGTCAGAAACAAGCGAATTCATAAAGAGCTAGATGTGCCGCCGGTTAAGACAGTGTTTTCTAAACACGTGACAAGCTACATAAAAAGAGTTGAGTTGCACCCAAATCCCCTAGCCCGAAACATCATTAACTTTAGAGGCCACACTCGGCTGAGAAGGAGGGACACTCTTGCTCTCAGCCGAACACGAGAGACGTAAATAACCAAACAACCAACCGCTGAAACAAATATTTTTGTCTGGCACTGGCTGGACCTAAAAATTAAAATTTTAGAATTAAGATTTGATTACTTATTGTTAGTTCAATTTTATTGAAGATACTATAAATAAATACATATAACCGCAAAAAAAAAATATTTGTCATGCTCTAAAAAACATCAGTTGAGAGATTATTATAAAAAATAAGAAAATTATTTTTTCCTTGCATAGGGCCGTTTTACGTGGAATCATTTCTAAGCCTTATACGCTTATTTTATTCGTTTGTGATTTTCTGAAATGGTTTTTTAAAGTCTGTGCATAAGATAAGAGGTTTAAAACTGATCAAAGTTGTGAATGAAGTCTACTGACGATTTGGTAAGGCGCCAATGAAATGTATATAGACAATGCTTAACTATCAGCAAATAAACTTCATCTATACATATAATAACTACAAATGTAAAAAAGGGCGTGTCTGTACATAAAATGTGTTTTGAAAATTTTTATTGTGACATAAACAGTAATCGATATAGAGAACAAAAACCAAATTTACGAATTTTTTTCTGTCTGTCTGTCCGAACACGCTTCACGCAAAAGCCACATAAGCAATTTTCATGAAATTTGGTATAGAGGTATTTTAGAGTCTTGATTTAAACAAAGGGTACTTTTTACAGCGATAAAATATCTTATTTCTAAGTTAAAATAGAAAAAAACGAAAATATAACCAATTTTAATAATATAAATGTTGTTGGAAATTAGAAAGATTTTTTTGTTTTTTTTTTAACGGTGATAGCATTGTTTATTTTGTATAACGGGAATTTTAAAACATATGTAAAAAACGTTATATTATTATATTTTAGAGACACCTTATAGTAATAAAGCGATCTTTAAGAGCGCGAAGCGGGTGGGTATATCTAGTTTAAAATAAAATTATGACAATATGTCAAATAACACATTTCTTAAAGGTTTAATTTTGGTTTCTATTTATTTCAGTCTATGGATAAAAAATCCTTACACTAAGATAACAAAAATACCTATAGTTACATTGTATAAATATCTTATTTAACAATGAAGTATGTGTAAAACGTAAATATATACAAAATTATCTTTACAGTTTATAAATCACAGCTATTTTACTATATTAATGTGCTGTTTCCACGATGCAAACCTGTGTAAAAAATTTGTATGGAAACCGCTCAAAAACTAAGTGCTTTTCAAACAAATTTCAGACAAGCAATGCTTGTTTCTACTGTGGAAACAACACATAAGACAGTTATTTTATTACACTAAAAAGTAGGAGTTTAAACTCAGATTTCTCAGTGCCGAATTCGATAAAAGATTAAGAAACTTTTTGTAAATTGAAATTAATCTCGTTGAGCTGAACAAAGGCACGTGTTAAAGTACCATTACGTGCATAATTATTCCTATGAAAGGGTACATCAAATAGCTTAGACAACCTAAGATTCCTAAGAGGTATATAAAGCGGTACCATATTAAGCAAATCTGGGCAATCAATAAAACCATTAATAATATCATATACAAATAGTGCCGATTGAACTATTCTACGCGATTCTAGATTACGTAAGCCTATGAACAGGCATTTGGACTCATACGGAACGGAAAATAAGTAAGGTAGCGGTCGTGAAGCAAATTTAATAAAAATGCATTGAACTCTT
This sequence comes from Panzeria rudis, assembly GCA_956483635.1. Taxonomy (NCBI): domain Eukaryota; kingdom Metazoa; phylum Arthropoda; class Insecta; order Diptera; family Tachinidae; genus Panzeria; species Panzeria rudis. The sequence goes on from OY101450.1 coordinate 72,762,211, forward strand.
TCAACACGAAAAATTAGACTAGAGACGTGAGGACTCCAAATAACAGAAGCATATTCTAGCTGAGATCTTACAAACGAAGTATAGATATGCTTGAGTGTGTACGGGTCAACAAATTCAGAGCAACTTCTTTTCAAAAAACCAAACATTTCATAAGCCTTGGGTAGTATGAATTCAACATGAGATGCAAAAGACAAAGAGCTGTAAAATATAGCCCCTAAGTCCAACTTTGAATTTGACGTTTTCAAATTTATACCATTAATGTTAAAGACAACCACAGTGGGAGTCAGAAACCTGTGAAAAGAGACATATACACATTTACTAATGTTTAGAGTCAGACTATTAAGCCGACGCCAATCACTTAGATTATTAATCTCAGTTTGCAAAATATGCGCGTCATTAGTTGATTCCAATTTCATAAACAATTTCAAATCATCGGCATATAGCAGATACCTCGATTTCAAGAAACAGCTACCAATGTCATTAATGAACAAGTTAAATAACAATGGACCAAGTAAAGTTCCCTGGGGTACACCCGACGTTTGCAAATAAGGTTCAGATCTATAACCTTCAATACTCACAGAGCAAATCCTATTGGATAAAGAAGACTTAATCCATGCCAGGAAATTGGAATGGAAACCCATTACACTCAACTTGGATATAAGCATGGAGTGTGATAACTTATCAAAAGCTTTTGAAAAATCAGTATAAATTACTTCCACTTGAGAACCATGTTCCAACGCATCTAAGCAATATTCGATGAAAAGAGTCAAATTTGTTATAGTAGACCTACCAGAATAAAATCCATGTTGATAGGGAGACATCCATGGCTTGGCTAGGAAAAACCATTTTTTGTGAACGATGTGTTCAAAAATCTTTGAAACACATGATAACTTAGCGATGGGCCTATAACAACTTACATCGTCCCTCTTACCTTCTTTAAAGAAAGGAAAACTGTCGCGGCCTTCCACCTATTAATAAATTCGCCCTCCTGAAGCGACAAATTGAAAATAAAGGTAAGAGCAGGCCCGATGGATGTTGAAGTTATCTTTAATAAATGAGTACATAAGTCATCACAATCAGATTTCAAAGAATTTTTTTACCTCACGAATTGCTTCATATACATCAGCCTCAGTCAGGACTAAGAAGCCCAGACTTAGTTTAGAAGATGCCGCCGGAGCGGAGATATTATCTATGAACGGCTTAAAATTAGATTTAAAAAAGGAAGCGAACAAATTAATTTTAACTAATAAATACTATGGATTTGTAATTGTATAAAGGTATAGAAAAATAAAATAGATTCATATCGAATACAAATTATTTGTATAAGTTTCTAAGCCTTCTATGCTTATTTTATTCTTTTGTGATTTAAAAGATCTTCAAGATAAGAGGTTTGTAACTGATCAAAGTTGTGGTTGAAGTCTACTGAAGATTTGGAAAAGCGCCAATGAAATGCATATATACACTGCTTAACTATCAGCAAATAAACTTCATTAAAAATAAATTGATTTACATAATATGCTGTGCAAATATCAGTCAGGATTCCGTAAAAATACTCTTGTGAGACAACGCTAAACTATGTCATAAGTAAGTGGAAAGGTATAGGAAATACTAAGAAAGTGATGGCAATATTTCTCGATTTCAAGAGAGCGTTCGAAACAATCGACCGGCGAATAATGCTCAGAAAGCTATATATGTATGGTATAAGACGAAAAGAGTTAGAATGGTTCCAGTCCTACCTGCAAAATAGAAAGCAAACAACAAAAGTAAATAGCTCGTTGTCAGAAGAAATAATAAATGATTTTGGTGTCCAAAAGGTTCCATATTAGGTGTCCTGCTATTTATAATATACATCAATGACATGCCAAATATTTTGGAGAGATGTGAGATGGCTATGTATGCAGACGATACACTTGTATTTACTTCTGCCGATAATGAAGAATGTCGAACAAATATGAACCATGACATAAATAAAATAAACAACTGGTTAAAAATGAACAAACTAAAACTAAATGAAAATAAAACAAAAATAATAGAAATAAACATAAATACCGATGATTCATTTAAAATTAATAACACAGTAATAGAACACAGTAATAAAATATCTCGGATTTATAATAGACAAAAAACTAAAGTTTAATGAACATATAGACGATACTTATAAAAAAATTGGTAAAAAAAATCGGTTTCCTTAGAAGAACAAGGTTTAAAATATCAAAAACCACCATGGTAAATATATATAACACAATAATTAAGCCCCATTTTGAATTTGGAGCAACAATTTTATATACATGCAGCAGCACAAGTCAACTAGCACAAGTCAACTAGCAAGAATGCAAAAATTACAAAATAAAGCAATGAGAATAATTTTAAAATGTAACAGGTATACTCATATAAATACAATGCTAGATAATCTTAAATGGATGAATATAAAACAAAGACTAGAATTCAACACTATAATTTATTAGAAAAATGAAACGAGGGGATGCGCCGGAATATCTATGTGAACAAATAAAATATGTGGGTGAGAGCCAACCATGCCGATGATTATCGTATCCAGAGGGTTACACAATGCTAATGCAGAGATCACTATTTTATAAAGGCCTTCAACTATTTAATTCTTTGCCAAATAATATGAAAAATTAAAGAAATGATACTGTTTTTGTAAAAAAATGTTTTAACTTTGTGAGATTTAATGTAAATTCATAAAAATCTAAATTATTGTATATACTTATATATGTAGAAAAGTTAAAGTATTTTTAATACTAATAATAAATAAAATAAAATTAAAAAAAATAAAATAAAATTATGACAATATGTCAAATAATAAATTTCTTAATTTTTTTCAGTTAAACTTGAATTCAAGTTCAAATGCGTATCGGTATAGCCGATATTTCTTTTCGAGTGTCGTATCGGCAAAATAGGCGAATCGTTACATACCTAATTCAAACTATCTAGCAAAAAATCGTTTTTATAATCAGAATAGTTTTTAGTCTATACTGAAATTTTTTAAAAATGTAGATACATCCTTTTGCATTTTATATGAGGGGGATTCTACAGGTTTATACGGCGCCCCCATCTGATTATGTTTCCTTATAGAACTCAGCGAAATAAGACGAAAAGCGTTAATAAAATTTTTCGATATCTCACTTTCGAGATATCGACGATGGAAAAACATAGAAGCCTGACTGACTGACCGCAAGTAGTTGTCAGAAACCTAAGTCGGTTGTCAAAAAAACCTAAATCTAAGAATGTATTAGTAGAACATTTTGTATTAGTATTGGTATAAATAAAAATTTCCCTACAGCACCAAATTATACTTAGGCTAGGTTTTTGAGATCTCATTTAAACTAGGTTTAGTTAATCTGAAAACAGATTTGTGCCATCATTACCAAGTTTGTAAAAAAAATTTTTACGGAACAGCTTGGTTTTGCTTGAAATGTTGGTCTTTAATGAAATATTAAAAAAATACATTTCGCCGGAAAAATCAAATTCTGAGAATACGTTAAACTAAGTTTAATCTTAATCCACATCTCACAAACCGAGCCTTAGTTGTACAAAAAAGTATTTTACAAAATTTATATTTTTTAAACACAAATTTTCATTTATTATATGCAATTAATTTTGCATGAATTAATGAAAATAAGAATTTAGAATCATTTTTAATACATTTGAGCTCAAAAAATTTTGAATTCCTAAACATTGTTTTGCAATTTTTCTATTTGGTACTAAAAATATTTATCCCAAATAGTAAAAAATGCAATACTGTTGAATGAAAAAACTTGATAAATTTCAACACACAAATGTCAACAAATTAAAAAATAAATTAAAATTACAGCAAGACTAAACATCAAATTTATACAAAAACAAATAAAAAAACTAAATAAAATGAAAAAAGTGTTTGTGTGTGCAAAAAATATACATTTTACCGCCGTTTTCAAGTGCAAAAATTACGTTCTTTGATGTGTGTTGAATTGCCTCTCTCAAGTTTGTTGAATACACAAGACATTGATAAACATACATAGCACTGTCAATAAAATAATGGCAACTCTCTTTACACATATAGATATTGTGAATTCAACAAAAATGAGAGGACACCATTTTTGCACTTCAACACACTTGAGAGACTATAATTTTTCTACTTCAAAATGCACTAAATCGTAACTTTTTTTCCACGCACAAACACTTTTTAGTTTTTATTTAATTTTTTTATTTGTTTCAATATAAATTTTATATTTCTTCTTGCTATAATTTTAAAATATTTTTCTAATTTTGTTGACATTTGTATGTTGAAATTTATCAAAGTTTTCAACCCTATTTTTCATTAAACAGTAATGTATTTTTGTACCTATTTGGAGATAAAAATTGTTGGTACCAAAATAGAAAAATTGCAAAAAAATTTTTAGCAAATCAATATTTTTTGAGCTCGTATGTAAATAAATTCATATTTTCATTAATTAATACAACAATAATTGCATAAACTTCTAAAAATTCATGTATAAAAAATATAAATAATTTAGAATATTTTTTGTTACAACCAAGTGCGGTTTTAGTGCTGTGGGAAAATTTTTATTTTAAACCAATACTAATACAAAATGTTCTATTAATACATCCTTAGACTTAGGTTTTGACAGCACACTTAGGTTTTTGAAGTTTCTGTTTGGCCCTCAATGTACCCTATGACACAAGACCTATATGTGTAAGAGAGTTGTCAATTTTTTATAGACAGGGCCGAGAGTTGGAAATCTACGTATTTATCTATCGAAGTTGAAATTTGAATTTTTTATAACTTTTTTCCTTAATTTTGATTGTTTTTATAGAACTCAATGAAATGTAACAAAAAAGTCCTAGTAAAATTTTTTCATATCGCCGTCTAAAGTTTTTTTGTTGCTTGAATATAGTTTAGCCAAGCTATTCCAAATGAAATAAAAAAATAGCATTGGTGATAGAAGGTGGAAAAATAAGAAGAAAATATTAAATAAAAATATTGGAGTCAACCCATACTTTCCGAGTTATAGCCCTCTGTAGTTTTCATATAAAACTGTGATTGTGCACTGCATTTCTGAATGTAACGGTTCAAAAGTTCTGCAGAAAATCTTTATTAATAAGCGCCGTTTTAGGCGGAAAATCATTCTTCAGCAAAGCCGCTATTCGACATACACAGAGGAGAAAACCATTAAGCCTGGCCAAAGGCCGGCTAGGCAGATAAGCATTCTGCAGAAAAGACGTTATTCGACATACCAAAAGCATTCTTCAGCGATGCTGCTATTTGACATACCTAGAGGAGAAAACCATTAAGCCCGGCTAAGCAGAAAAGCATTCTTGAGCGAAGCCGATATTTGATATACCCAGAGGAGAAAACTATTAAGCTCGGCCGAAGGCCGCCTAGGCAAATAAGCATTCTGCAGCAAAGACGTTATTCGACATACCAAGAGGAGAAAATCATTAATACCGGCCGAAAGCCGGCTAGGCAGAAAAACATTGGGCTTAAATTTGCTTTAGCTACACTACTCCAAATAAAATAATAATTTTTCCTATCCGATGGAAAATTTAATTCTAAGAAAAAAATTGACGTACAAAGTTTTACCGATCTTAAGGATCTACTTGCAAAACTTTTAATTCAGTAGCCGTATTCACAATCTTGTGCAAAATGGTATTGCATCGTAGCATTTGCAAAATGGTATAGTATATTTATACTCACCACTAACAATTGTTAAGTGGTGAGTATCAATATACAATACCATTTTGCAAATGCTACGATGCAAGACCATTTGCACAAGATTGTGAATCGGGCTAGTGTATAAATATGGGTATCATATGAAAGCTTTTCAAAATTATATGATGAAAAAAAAATCTTTACTCAGCGAAGCCACTATTCCCACATACATAGAGGAGAAAGTCCTTAAGTAAGCCCGAAGGCCGGTTAGACGAAAAATTTTTATTCAGCGAAGCTACTATTCGACATACATAGAAGGAAAAACCCTTAAGCCCGGCCAAAGGCGAAGCCACTATAAGACATAGGTACATAGAGGAGAAAATCATTAAGACCGGCCAAAGGCCGGCTATGCAACAACTCTTTACTCAGCGAAGCCACTATTCGGCATATGTACATAGAGGAAAAAACCCTTAATTCCTGCCGCAGGCCGGCTATGCATCAATCAAAGGGCAACTCTGGCTAAGTTGAAAGTCCAAAAAAAGTTAAGCTCCGTAAAATTATTTCAAAATATATATATATATATATATATATATATATATATATAATATATATATATATAATATATATATATATATATATATATATATATATATATATATATATATATATAAATATATATATATATAATATATATAATATATATATATATATAATATATATATATATATATATATATATATATATATATATATATATATATATATATATATAATATATATATATATATATATATATATATAATATATATATATATATATATATATATATATTATATATATATTATAATATATATATATATATATATATATATATATATATATATATATATATATATATATATATATAATATATATATATATATATAATATATATATATATATATATATATATATATATATATATATATATATATATATATATATATATATATATATATATATATTATATATATATATATATATATATATATATATATATATATATATATATATATATATATATATATATAT
>OY101450.1:72769133-72891632 GCA_956483635.1 Panzeria rudis
TATAATGTATTCTTCTCCCTTAAGAAGGCCCCAAATGTGATTTGTTCCTCTTTAGACATTCGAATATATAAAGGGTAAAATGGGTAGTTCTGTTTCGTACTTTTTCCCGTACAGCTATTTGTTATGTACTTTGAATATGCGTCGGTCACACTTCCGATGTATAGATCCACTAAGAAGGGATTTTTGGAAATTCAAATGCAATGGGGTAAAAATGGGTTAATTCTGTAATTTTATATCTCCGGATCTAACTTAGGCAGACATAAAATTCCAAAAACAGCATAATAAGATTAAAAAATAAGCGGACAAGTGTTTGATTCTTTTTTGAAATTTGTACATTTAGAAGCCGAAAAAGGGTAAAAATATAATTCTGTTACCTCTTTGTTAACCCGTTATCTCCTAAAATAATAAACTTAGAAATGAAATTTAAAATGTATTCTTCACTCCTTAAGAAGCTCTCAAATGTGCTTTGGTACTTTTTAGAAATTCGAATATATTAGGGGTAATTTTGGAAGTTATTTTTGGTACTTTTTCCTGCACAGCTATTTGTTACGTACTTTGAATGTACGTCGGCCGCCCTCCCAATGTGTAGATCCACTAAGAAGGGATTTTTGGAAATTCAAATGCAAAGGGGACAAAAAGGGGTAAAAATGGGTAAATTCGGTAATTTGATATCTCCGGATCTAACTAAGGCAGGCATAAAATTCCAAAAACAGCATAAGATTAAAAAATAAGCAGACAAGTGTTTTGTACTTGTTGGAAATTAGTATGTTTAGGAGCCCAAAAAGGGTGAAAATATAATTTTGGTACCTTGTTGTTAACCCGTTATCTCCTAAAATACTACAGATAGAAATGAAACTTAAAATGTATTCTTCTATCCTTAAGAAGCCCTCAAATGTGCCTTGGTACTTTTTAGAAATTCGAATGTATAAATGGTAACATTGGGCGTTCTTTTTGGTACTTTCTTCTGTACATGTAATTTGAAAGTACGTCGGCCGCCCTCCCGATGTACAGATCCACTAAAAAGGGATTTTTGTAAATTCTAATACTTAGGGGACCAAAAGGGGTAAAAATGGGTAAATTGTTTAGTTTTATATCTCCGGATCTAACTAAGGCAGACATAGAATTCCAAAAACAGCATAATAAGATTAAAAAATAAGCGGATGTGTTTGGTACTTTTTTGAAATTTTTATGTTTAGGACCCTAAAAAGGGTGAAAATATAGTTTTGGTACCGTTTTGTTAACCCGTTATCTCCTAAAATACTACAGATAGAAATGAAACTTAAAATGTATTCTCTCCTTAAGAAGCCCTCAAATGTGCCTTGGTACTTTTTAGAAATTCGAATGTATAAACGATAACATTGGGAGTTCGTTTTGGTACTTTCTTCTGTACATCTATTTGTTATGCAATTTGAATGTGCGTCGGCCGCCCTCCCAATAAATAGATCCACTAAGGGATTTTTAAGAATGCAAATGCTAAGGGAGCAAGAAGGGGTAAATTCGGTAACTTTATATGTCCGGATCTAGCTAACAGTTTCCTACAATACTAAAGATATAAATGAAATTTATAATTTATTCTTCTCCCTTAAGAAGGCCCCAAATGTGATTTTTTCCTCTTTAGAAATTCGAATATATAAAGGGTAAAATTTGGAGTTCTGTTTGGTACTTTTTCCCGTACAGCTATTTGTTATGTACATTGAATGTGCGTCCGTCGCCCTCCCGATGTATAGATTCACTAAGAAGGGATTTTTGGAAATTCAAATGCTGAGAGGTAAAAACGGGTAAATTCGGTAACTTTATACCTCCGGATCTAACTAAGGTAGACATAAAATTCCAAAAACAGCATGATAAGGTTAAAAAATAAGCAGACAGGTGTTTGATACTTTTTTTGAAATTTGTACATTTAGGGGCCGAAAAAGGGTAAAAATATAATTTTGGTACCTTTTTGATAACCCGTTATCTCCTCAAATAATAAAGATAGAAATGAAATTTAAAATGTATTCTTCTCTCCTTAAGAAGCCCTAAAATGTGCTTTGGTAGTTTTTAGAAATTCGAATTTTGGGAGTTATTTTTGGTACTTTTCCCTGTACAGCTATTTGTTACGTACTTTGAATGTACGTCGGCCGCCCTCCCGATGTGTAGATCCACTAAGAAGGGATTTTTGAAATTCAATTGCAAAGGGGGCAGAAATGGGTAAATTCGGTAATTTTGTATTTCCGGATCTAACTAAGGTTGACATCAAATTCCAAAAACAGCATAATAAAATAAAAAAATAAGCGGACAGGTGATTGGTACTCTTTTGCATTTTGTACATTCAGGGACCGAATAAGGGTAAAAATGTGATTTTGGTACCATTTTGTTAACCCGTTATCTCCTAAAATACTAAATATAAAATTGTTTACTTTTATTAATTACCGACGCTATTTTTTGGTACTTAATTGCCGAAAATAGGTCACGGAGAAGTTGCTGAAAATCTGTATGTAACCTGAATAGTTACTTAACAAACATATGTATATCGTCACCTAAAATCCAAAAGGCTGTAAGCGACAAAAATCTCAAAATAATTTTTTTTGATTGTGATATAATTAACCAAAATACATCTTTCATTAAAATTTTACTCGTATAACCGTATACTCCGCATTGGTTTTCTAAGATTGATTTTAAAATTTGGCTACTAAGAATCAAATGGTCTGAAATTTATAGTTTTTTCCTTCTTCTCTAATAAAAATAAAGTGTACTTACGGCTTTTTGGATATTAGATGACGATATGTAGGTTTCCCTACAAGAAATTGCTGACTGAAACTAGTACCCAAACAATTTTTTTTACTAATACATATGCATGAATTTTGTCATTGATGATGGAGATATTCATCATCGTTGACGAATGTATTTTACAGTTGCATTTTTGAAATTATTTGACGTGAAAAATTAAATTTCTCTAAATTTAAAATCAATGTTCGTATTGTTTGGCTTTTGGCACGGTTGGTTTTTGTGGCCTCATGCGGGCTGGTTTTGATTCCATAAATGATTTTGTTACTGTCCGAATCAGAGATTATGCAAGTATATCAAATAGCAATACACTACAGAGGAATATGAACGTGGCATAGTGTTTGGTTATGACGGCCGATACAAAAGCAAACGATTTGCTTACCTTTCTTCAACAATATTTTTGCAAAGTGGCATAGAAGTGTTTCTTTATACTCGTATGTTAGCTACACCCTTTGTTGTAAGGTAGGCCATTGCATTTTGCGGCTAGAATAGTGTAACTTGCATAATCATTGAAAAATATTTTACTTCATAGATATTCAATGGCAATAAACTAGGTGCCCTTTTAGGCTGGTGGTTTGTTGAGAATTAAAAAGTGTTGCATCCTAATGTTAAGTTATCTGAATGCTATGTTTTGGTTATGTATAAGTTTCTTATATGCATGATCCAATAATACAGGTCTGTGCGGGATATCAACTCATGATCAGCTGTTCCTTTGTTTTCATGCCGAGGTTGTCAAACTTCATATAAAAAAAACAAACAATATTTTTTATATATGGAGTTATTTTGACAATCACAGCAGGACGGCCATTTTGTTCTCTGCTGCACAGACCTGTATTATTGGATCATGCTTGTATGTATATAAAATCAGTATGAAGAATTTATTGTGGAATAAATTGTGTTTTATTTCAATTGGTATGCTCGTCAACAGTGACGAATATATCCATCAGGTTTGATTAGTCAACTATGACCAATATATCCATCATGCTTGATTAGTCAGCAATGACTTATATATCCATCAAGCTTGATTAGTCAGATGTGACTAATATTTACATCAATACTGACTAGTAAAAATCATTAGAATGAGCAGTTAAGTTATATGTTCTATGGACGACAAAATTCATACGTTAGAGAAGGATGCAAAATCACACGCACACAAAAGTTTCCATCAGTTTTTTCTAATTGTTTTAAGAAAATGATAGAAACTTTGTTCTACGTGATGATGGATATTTCCATCAGCACTACCAGTCATATGATTGATCAAATGACTGTCACTGTTCTTGTAGGGATGTGATGGAAAACAATTGTTTTGCAAATAATTTCAATACGATTATTTTGAAAAGGTGTGATGAATTCCGACCAACTTTGACAATTAGTTTTGAGCCAAACTGAAACTACTGACTTTTAAAAAGAGCACAGGAAGATAAAATATAAGCAATATAATAAAAAGTGAAAAGAAATATAGTAAAAAAATTTAAAAATTACTCAACGCCATTTTGATGCGATTTTTCGGTCAGACTTCTGTAAAACTTTCCTGTGAATGATTCGTTCGACCGTGAAGGATAGTGAATCAGGGCCTTTACTAAAAACGTATCGTTGCTTTTGTTACGTACAAAAATCTACAGATATTAGATTTTTACGTAGCAAATCAGACTAATGCCAAATGCATTACAATCCAATACTAACAGCTGACAAAATTGCTTGGGGTGATACGTTTTCTATAACTAACACCTAAAGTTGGGTGGCACTGAAAGTTCTAACGTTAAGCGATACGTTTTTACTAAATAGACCTTTACTAACACACAAAAGGATCTACATATCGCACTTGTTTTACAACACCGACGGTATTTATTCATATCTACCAACTGTAAAATGTATTGTTCTGACCACTACTTCACAAAAAAACGAGTTGTGATCTTTTTCATATTCATATTTATTCTACTCTTATACAATGAAAACATACCTTTAACTTTTATTGTTGTTCTTAAATTATACTTTACCTGGAGAAGAATAAGAAGTCAAGTTTGTTTGTATTATAAATTCAGTTTCAATGATAGCATTAACAATTTTATTGTTTTAAGTGTTCCTGCTTATTATAATCTTATTCAGTATTTTGTACACGTTGGAATATTAATTTGATTACTTCAAGTCTTTTTGTTACATATCGTTAGCTAAAATGCAAAAAAAAAGCGTAACTAACAAAAAAAATTTACAGGAGAAGCATGTCAAGACATGTAGTTTAATGGCATTCATAACAATCCAAAACCAGATCTTGAATCTTTGATAGAGCCGGCTTAGCTTTTAAGCCGATTTAAGTCGGCGGCGGCACGGCTAGGAGAAATCAAGCGGCGGCGGCTAGCCGCTGATTTTGAGCCGATCGGCTTGGTTTACTGGCCACCAATTCTATCCCAAGTCGAATTTGGTAACATGTAACCTTATCATCACAGATGATCATCAGCTGATTACACCCCATCAGTCAAACTCTATATAAAAAAAGAGAAAAATTTTAACCCGAACTGTCAAAGTGCAAATAAAAAAATAGTCCTACACCTACTTTGTATGTGTGTAGTTTTAATGATAAGGCCACTTGATATTAATTCGCTTTGTTCTATCCATGATACAATATTAATAATACTAATATACATTAATAATATTAATAATACTTATTATTGTGTCATGGTTTTATCTAGCGCAAAATACTTAATTATGCTTTTACACATGCTAATAAATCTTTCAAGTATCGCAGCATTTACATATGCAAGCCAAAGATGACGCCACAAACCTCAACAAATTTCCTTTTTCTTCTTTTCCCATAAAAACAAACAAATTATACAGCAACCACTACATACATACTAAATTTGACAGCTTTTTTCCTAACATAATTGTACTGTGTTGTATATAAACATCAATTTGCAAACATGTCCCAGAACACTAACATTTACTGTCCACACAGTAATTTTTTGTGTTAGCAACAGATTTTGACAATTGCGAACACATTAATTTCCAAACTTACAACCCGTCTTCATGAAACTGCGACCAGACGTGCAATTTTTATTTCTGAACATAAGAAATAAGGTCGGCAGAATGACGTGATAAAAAATACCTGTGTTCAAAGTTCTGTTAAGGGCTGGGTAAACGTAGTGACATTTGGCCACAATTTGTATATATTCGTGTAGTAAACTTGCACGGCATTTTATACATTTTTTAGATATGAACATAAATAATGTGGAAATAATTAAAGAACAATTTAAATATTTTGTTTACTTGCTTTCTTTCTTCTATTTTTCTATAAAAACAAGCAAATTATATAGAAACCACTACATACATACTAAATTTAACAGCTGGTATCCTAACATAATTGCTCTGTCTTGTGTTTAAACATCAATTTCCAAACATGTGCCAGAATACTAACATTTACAATCCACTCAGTAATTTTTTGTGTTAGCAACAGATTTTGACAATTGCGACCACAATAATTTCCAAACTTACAACCCGTCTTCATGACACTGCGACCAGACGTGCAATTTTTATTTTTGAGCATAAGAAATAACGTCGGCAGAATGACGTCACAAAATATGTCAGTGTTCAAAGTTCTGTTAAGGGCTGAGTAAACATAGTGACGTTTGGCGACAATTTGTATATATTCGTGTAGTAAATTTGCACGGCATTTTATACATTTTTCATATATTTCACTTAATTGTTTTTGTATTTATAAAAATTTTATAGATATGAACATAAATAATGTGCAAATAATTAAAGAAATATTTAAATATTTTGTTTACTTGCTTTCTTTCTTCTTTTTTTCTATAAAAACATTTTATACAGAAACCACTACGTACATACTAAATTTGACAGCTTGTGTCCCAACATAATTGCTCCGGCATGTGTATTATTGTATCATGCTTTAAGAAAAACTGATCTGTGTAAAAGCAGACAAAGTGTTGTAAAAAATTTTACATACTATTAAAAACACATCTGCAAATAGAACAGTACCGCATATTTGATGAAATTTCGCGGGTGAGCTGATAAATCCGGCGGCTTTGATAGAGCCTGCTTAGCTTTTAAGCCGATTTAAGTCTGCGGCGGCGCGGCTAGGAGAAATAAAGCGGCGGCGGCTAGCCGCTGATATTGAGCCGATCGGCTTGGTTCACTGGCCACCAATTCTATCCCAAGGCGAATGTAGTACCTGGTAACCTTATCATCACAGATGATCATCAGTTTATTACACCCCATCAGTCAAACTCTATATAAAAAAAGAAAAATGTTAACCCGAACTGTCAAAGTGCAAATAAAAATAGTCCTACACCTACTTTGTATGGGTGTAGTTTTAATAATAAGGCCACTTGATATTAATTCGCTTTGTTCTATCCATGATACAATAAAGCTGAAGGTCCATAACACGCATTTCGTGCGTTGCGCGTTTTGTGTGTTTCATACTTTAGACGCCTTTCTAAATTCAAGTTAGATGCAACGCTTTTTGTGCGCCAATGTTTATGTTTTGATCAGCTGTAGTGTAAATATTTTTATCAAATAAAAATAATTTTTGCAAAAATGTTAATTGAAATGTTAAAAGAATTTGTGGAAATTATTGAGTATAAGTATAATATTTTGTGCAACAAGGGCATACTCAAAGCTCCAAAATAAAACGAGACGGTTTTGGGTGCGTCCCTTGTATTTGGAACGGGAAGTGAGTGGTTTTTTGAACTCAGCGAGAGCTATTCCAACAGATTGTCGGCTCTTCTTGACTTTAATGTAAATTTAATTGTGCCAGTACAATATTGAATAAAGTATAAAGATAAATTGATAAAATTAATAAAGATAACAGAGATGAAACTTATTAAATAAAATTAATCGATAAATAAAATTAAAATTTTGTTGATGAGAGAACTGTGTTAAAAAATTAGTTTTAGTATATTTTATTCTTGAAAACATTTGTAAACTCTATTGCGATAGGGTTTTTTTTATTAAAGACTTCTTTTTTGTAAACAAATTTAAAAAATAATCCACCATACAAACATATTTATCGATAACATTGAAAATATAATACAATTTGTCATTCCTGGCTATCAAAAAGAGCTGTAATTTTTTCATGGCGCATGCGACGCATACAAAAGTAGAAAGTACACCTACTTTTCGCGTCAAGCGTTTTACGCTTACTGTTATGTAACTCGTCACATACATTTACACTGATTCTACTTTTTTGACAGCCGCTTATAACGCGTTACCGTGTGTAACGCGTGTTATGGACTTTCAGCTTAATACTTATTAATAATATTAATATAATTTAATATACATTAATATTAATAATATTAATATACATTAATAATACATATTATTGTGTCATGATTCTATCTAGCGCAAAATACTTACTTATGCTTTTACACATGCTAATAAATCTTTCAAGTATCGCAGCACTTACATATACAAGCCAAAGATGAGGCCACGAACCTCAACAAATTTCCTTTTTCTTCTTTTCCCATAAAAACTAACAAATTATACAGAAACCACTACATACATACTAAATTTGACAGTTTTTTTCCTAACATAATTGTAGTCTTGTATTTAAACATCAATTTGAAACATGTCCCAGAACACTAACATTTACCGTCCACATCGTAATTTTTTGTGTTAGCAACAGATTTTGACAATTGCGAACACAATAATTTCCAAATTTACAACCCGTCTTAACATAAGGAATAACGTCGGCAGAATGACGTGACAAAATATGTCTGTGTTTAAAGTTCTGTTAAGGGCTGGGTAAACGTAGTGACATTTGGCCACAATTTGTATATATTCGTGTAGTAAACTTGCACGGCATTTTATACATTTTTTAGATATGAACATAAATAATGTGGAAATAATTAAAGAACAATTTAAATATTTTGTTTACTTGCTTTCTTTCTTCTTTTTTTCCATAAAAACAAGCAAATTATATAGAAACCACTACATACATACTAAATTTGACAGCTGGTGTCCTAACATAATTGCTCTGTCTTGTGTTTAAACATCAATTTCCAAACATGTGCCAGAACACGTAACATTTACAGTCCACTCAGTAATTTTTTGTGTTAGCAACAGATTTTGACAATTGCGAACACAATAATTTGCAAACTTACAACCCGTCTTCATGACACTGCGACCAGACTTGCAATTTTTATTTTTGAACATAAGAAATAACGTCGGCAGAATGGCGTCACAAAAAATGTCGGTGTTCAAAGTTCTGTTAGGGGCTGGGTAAACATAGTGTCGTTTAGCCACAATTTGTATATATTCGTGTAGTAAATTTGCACGGCATTTTATACATTTTTCATATATTTCACTTAATTGTTTTTGTATTTATGAAAATTTTATAGATATGAACATAAATAATTAAAGAACAAATAATTAAAGAACAATTTAAATATTTTGCTTACTTGCTTTCTTTCTTCTTTTTTTCTATAAAAACAAGCAAATTATGCAGAAACCACTACATACATACTAAATTTGACAGCTTGTGTCCCAACATAATAGCTTTGGCATGTGTTTGAACATTAATTTCGAAACATGTGTCCAAACACTAACAATTACTGACCACACAGTCATTTTTTGTGTTAGCAACAGGTTTTGACAATTGCAAACACAAAAATGTCCAAACTTATGTCTCGTCAAGACCCGGTGTGAGACATAAGTTTGAAAATTGTTGTGTTAGTAATTGTCAAAATTCTGCCCTAACACAAGAAATTAACGTGTGGACTGAATGGATTTCTTTTTTAACACATGTTTGGAAATCAATGTTAAAAAACCAGGCCGAAGAAATATGTTAGAACACAAGCTATCTAATTTAATATACGTTTTTTTATAATTTGTTTGATTTTATGGAAAAAAAGAATAAAGAAAGTTAATAAATAAATGTTTTAGATGTTTTTTAATTATTTGTACATTATTTATCTTCATATTCATAAAATTTTTACAAACAGACAAATAATAAAGTAAAATATATAAAAAAAAATTACAAAATGCCGTGGTAGATGGGCATTATTTTGTTTGAAAGTATTGTGCCATTTATAGCATAGTATATTTTATAATCGATGGCCCGCTTTACACAGCGTCTTCACGTGACATTAACTTTGAGAAAACATGAGTGAAAACGTCGGCAGAATAATAAAAACAAAATGTCGATTTTTCTCTTAATCTTATACTAGGTGAAGACGTAATATTTCTTTTCCTATAAGATTTCATTTTATGCAAATGCTTATCGAGTTAACATGCACCACTTTTGCATAATTAGTTATTTTATTTTTAAATGTTCACACAACTTTAAATTTATAAATCAATTAAACACATTTATTTATTTATTTAACACAGAAATTTTATCAAAAATATTGCTTTTCATTTATTTTAATAAGCACTCACACATGCACACTAAGTTATTTTCCTGTACGTGTGGTTTTTGACAGTTCATGTTATAAGATTGTTGTTATAAAAATTCTTATAACAACGCTCTCATAAAAGTTTTTATAACATTGAGATAACACTAATTTGAAGTCTACACGTAGCATCATTCTCTCTGCGATTGAATTTAACAACCTCATCTTACATATTATGTGTCGTGTAGACCTCAAATTAGAGATAACATAGTTTTGACATTTCGTTACCTTATTATTGGTTTGCTGCTTTTCAATGCTTTTTCCTATGTTTATGGCTAAAACCAATAATAAGGTGACGATTTTCTGTAATACTTATTCATATATTTATTGCTAGTTTAGACGGGGTTCAATCAGATAAAAGTGCGACCGTTTAGCGCACTGCGCCTCGGTTCAAAGCGAATTCAGTACCAGGTAGCATTATCAGCACAGCTGATCGTCAGCTGATTACACCCAATCAGTTAAACTCCATATAAAAAGAGAAAAACTGACCCGAACTGTTAACGTACAAATAAAAATAGTACTACTACAATTTCGTTGTGTGTTGTTTTACTGATAACGCCACTTGATATTAAAGGGCCAAATAAGCTACGCAAGCGGCTTGCCAAACATGACAGAAATTTGCGTTTGTACAAGCCTGTTGTGTAATATATGGCGGTGTTTTTACGTTTGGCAAGCGGCTTGTCAAGCCGCAAATATTTTCGGCGAACGCGTTCGGCGCAAATATTTTTAGATGTGGATCCACCTTTACCCTACGCTTAGACATGCAAGTACTTGCATGCAAGTTCTGTTTACGAATTATCAACGAAAGATTAATTTGTATTCTTTTCTCTGTCTTTCTCACAGCAAAATCAAAAGCGGGTTAGTGAAAATTTTGAGTGTATTAAGTTTTTCGAACTTGCACTTGCATGTGTAAAGGCCAGGTTAATTCGAAATTCACACTAAAGCAGAGGCCACACTTGCAAACTTGCGTGACACTTTTGCTAAAATTTTGGCTTGTATGATAGTTAAGACGCAAATCTCATCATACAACATTCAACCACAAAAATTTTTGCGGTTGAGTGGCACTCAGCGGCCATATTGGTTTTTGAATGATAGTGTGAACCAAAAGTGTCATTCAAGAGCTATTTTTTGTAGCATAAACCTCATAACTTGGACGCTGAAAATTATATTTTCGAAGAATTCATATATTTTTATGAAATACAAGGCTGTTTGTGTGAGATGTTAAGAAAAAATCGTACGACGAGATGTTAAACAATAAGAAATTAAATAATTGAATTAAAAAAATTCATTATAAAAAATGTTTGTTATCAATAAAGCGCACCGAATTTTGTTGTTTTCTGTGTTTGCGTGTCAAATTTTTTTCTTGAATGATGGTTTGAGTGTCGAACATGATAGATAGTATAGACAGTCAAAAGTATCATAAAAAATTATGAATTTTTGAGTGCCACGCAAGTTTGCAAGTGTGGCCTCTGCTTAAGCATTTAAAGGGCCAAATAAACTACGCAAGCGGCTTGTCAAACATGTCAGAAATGTACGTTTGTGCAAGCCTGTTGTGTAATATATGGGGTGTTTTCGAATTTGACAAGCGGCTTGCAGAAAAATCAAAATATTTAGATATTTTGACTGCTATATTGAATTTGTGGCAAACTGATTGTATAGTTTATCGTAAAATTAGCTCATTTGCAACAAAATTTCCATACAGTGCGGTTGTCGTGGAGAATTAGAATTGAAATTAGTGACTAATGTGAAAAGTCTTTGCTTGTACGAGTCTTCACGAAAGAAGAGACAACAATATATATAAACTTGCTTTATCTGCCGCACCACCTTACAAAAATCCAGAGCCAGGCATATTAGAAATATGGAAAAAAAACGTCGGCAGAATAATAGAGCAATATTGCTTATTGCTTTAACAGGGAACACACAATTATGTTAACTCACAATTTAAAGCAAGCCAAGCCAGATGTTTCCTGTGCATTTACAGGAAAACAATATATTTTTGTGTATTTGAACGGAAAATTTTTATTCCACACAATTATTTTAAAATGTAGTTTATTATTTTAATATATTTTTTAATTTTTTCATATTTTTATACCATTTGATGTTTAATGTTAGCAATAATTGTTAATGAAAATTGGTTAACAATTATTGCGACATATTTTGACAGCAATAAATATGTACGAAATGGGCAGTCTACATTGGAGATAACATAGCTTTGACATTTGCCGCAATACATGTTAACATATTTATTGCTAGTCTAGACGGGGTGTCATTTCTTATTGACATGATTCAACGTTCAGACGATGCAAGTCTTATTGATCAGATTGTTATATTGTGGGCGAGAGAGGCAAGAGGAAAGAAACGGGTACACAACCTCATGTACCGATGAAATTCGTTTTGCTTTCTCATTCGTAATATAAGAAACGCACACATTCATGCACACGTGTATACATTCCTGCAAAAGGAAGAAACAATTAAGCGATGACTTTCATCGTCTGAACGTCAAAAAAAAGTTCAAAGAAGAAAAGTAAGAAGCTGATCAATAAGACTTGCATCGTATGAACGTAGACTTACATAGCGTCTTCACGAGCCATTGATTTGCCTTGACAAAAATCAAAGTCGATATGAAAAAATAGCACTAACATTTTTCTGAATTTTTTATGTATGAAGTTTGAGAAATGTTAGAACAAAATCATGTTTCGTGAAGACGGGGTGTTATTGGCGTGAGAGACGAGGGGAAAAGAAACGAGTACTCGGGTGCATGTACTATCAGTACATTTTGCTTTCTTATTCGTAAACGCACATAAGCATGCACACAATAGTTAACTATATCTACTTAAAAAACATGTCGACATCAAGACATGCATTGTGTGAGCGCCAATAAAAGTTCAAAGAAGAAACAGTAAGAATCTTGTCAATAAGACGTGAATCGTATGAACGCAGACTTAAAAAACATGTCGTCAACAAGACATGAATTGTGTGAACGCCAATGAAAATTCAAAGAAGAAACAGTAAGAACCTTGTCAACAAGACATGAATCGTATGAACGCAGACAAAAGGGATGCGCAGCCGACAAAAATTTTATCCAGCCGTTTAGCGCACGGTGCAGTAATTTTAGCCGCTGACCATTTTACATTTTCAGCCGCCTTCGATAAAAATGCCCCGGCTTCATTTTCTTTGGGGAACATTAAATTAGGGATGGGCAAATGGAAAAAATTTATCGATATATATCGTATCGATATTTTTGAACACTATCGATATATATTTTTTAAAAACATCGATATTTCGATATATCGAAACGTATTTAAATAAAAACAGAAAATTCAAGAAAAACAAAGGAAGATTTAAAACAGTTGTCAGCTCACCATATTAAAAAGTAAATGACACAATTTTAAATGGCATCAAATAAGTTACGAGAGCATCATCTTACACTTATATGTTATTTAAACAAGTACTCATCGGTTATGTTCATCAGGAGCACTCTTTGCTTTATGTGTTCTTATGTCAATCTGATTCTTTAATCAGGGACTGGTAATTTTTACAGCAGAAGCGACTCTTTTGGACGATACTGAAGAAGCCTGGCATATCAAAAAATTTAAAGCATCTTCTTCAGTCTCATTGTCGAATTTTGATGTTTTCATAAGTTGCAAATAAGCTTGCTTTTTAGGTCTGTAACCAAATTTGTTGCGTTTTCCCACGTGTCTACCACACAAATTATAAGAAGCGGGTTCGAAACATATATTTTTTTTAATTTCCACACAGAAGACATTTATTTACCCGAATCAAAGTCTACCATACCAAAACCATTGTGTCTCCGTATTGACTGTTATTATGAAACAGCCCCATTTTCTTCGCGTCAGTTTAAAAAACACATGATACATGCCGTAATGCCAGTTTCTTATACAGTTTAAAAACGGCTAAAATTTATAAAAAGCTCTTAAAAATATCGAAAGCAATACTCGTAAATAAGAATCGATGTATCGATATCTCGTTTTCTGAACACAGCAAAAATAAGAAGAAAATGTTAAATTAAAACATTGGGGGAAACGCTTAGTTTTCGAGTTATGAGCTTCTGAAATTTTTATATATATAAACATACAAATGTAATTTTCTACTATATTTTTGAACGTATATGGCCAATATTGGTATCATTTTAAAGCTTTTGAATAGATCTTTCTGAATATTAAAACATTTTTAAATTTTTTTAATCCATTACGATGCGGGGATGAGTTTACGAAAATCCGAGTGTACGAAAATCCGGCTGTACAGAAAGGTTTTATTCAGCGAAGCCGCTATTCGACATACATAGAGGAGAAAATTCTTAAGCCCGGCCGAAGATCGGCTGTACAGAAAGGCTTTACTCAGCGAAGCCGCTATTCGACATACATAGAGGAAAAAATCCTTAAGCCCGGCCGAAGGCCGGCCGTGCAGAGAATCTGTACTCAGCGAAGCCACATTTTAAAATATTTACCACCACCTAAAATATATTCTTAAAAGCTTTTAAACAATGCCAATATGTATTGAATGTTGGAAAATATAACGTATAATCACAGTTTTATATGAAAACTTCAGAGGCCCATAACTCGGAAAATATGGGTTGCCGCCAACTTTTTTATTTAATATTTTCTTCTTATTCTTCAATTCCCTATAAGATAGGCTATTTGTATTTTGGACCTACTTGGCTAAACTGGATTTGTTCCGAAAATCCTTTCATTTGAATAAATTGCATACTTACCTAGTGATCTTTCTTAACATTTTCGTGTAAAATTTTGTATAAACTGTATTAAGAGCTAAAGATTTATTTAAAAGCTTTAAAATGATACCAATATTGGCCATATATGTTGAAAAATATAGTAGAAAATTACATATGTATGTTTATATATATGAAAACTTCAGACGCTCATAACTCGAAAACTAAGCGTTTCCCCCAATCTTTTAATTTAACATTTTCTTCTTATTTTTGCATTTTCTATCCTCCAATGTAATTTTTTTATATTTGGAGCTGTGTCACTAAACTGGACTTGTTCCATATCGGCGATATATATATCGATATTTATTTCTTAAATATCGATATTTTGATATATCGATATATTTTGCCCATCCCTACATTAAATTATATTAATTTCGCTTGGCATGGAAATACCAAAGTAAGCCTATATATATATTTATTTATTTATTTATTTATTTATTTTTTTATTTATTTAGGATATATGTATATATAGCAAAGGCTAAATGTAGAGCCAAAACAGCACCCACTGCTGAATAAATATTGCTGGCAGAAAAACAAAACCACACAGAAAAAATTGTCACCAAAAAATTGTCTAACTTGGAGGTTACACGTTCAAGTTTTGTTTCAAGTTTCAATACATTCACACTTTTTTACTAACCCACTCACATAATTGAAAATTGACTACCAACTTGATTTCAATTTTGCTTTCAAGATTTGTTTAAATTTTTCGTTCAATTTAAACAGCTGATCTCTATTATTGTAAGTATATTACAGAAAGACTCGGCTATAACGAACTTTGTGCAAACAGCAAAAAAAAAACCGCTCTATGACAAGTTCGTAATAAGCGTAGTTCGATACAAACGAGGACTCGTTAACTACGAATTCGCTATTACGAACTATTTTTGTATGAAAATGGCAACCGAAACGTCGGCACTTTAGACTTAGATCGTTACAACCGAGAATTCGTTATAAGCGGGTTTTACTGTTTCGTTGTTGATTCCTTGACGACGGCATTTTGAAAACAAAATTGACTATCAAGTTGCTTACAGCCTACGTCATAGCGTCAATTTAAAGTAGTTTTAACAAGCAATACGTGTGATCTGCAGAGTAACAAAAGTTTGTCTAAAAATAAATTTAATTTTGTTTGACTCTGGGACGCAAACCAAAAACAACAAGAAAAACTGTGTCCTAAAAACAACCCCGATGACGACATACACGCAAATAAGAACAACAACAATGATATCAAAAGGAATGTGATTGTACCAAGTTTGCTTATGCTGACTTTAGACGACATGTATTTTACATCTGACTTGTCAAATTTCCCACTCCAAAAGTGATACATGCCGTGTGAAACATATGAAACATTGTCAGATGACATTTACAGAAGCAAAGTCAGATGAAAAATTTTCAATTAGAGCGTGTTCTATTTTCATCTGACAAGGTATCTGACATCAGCTGTATTAAATTGCCAAAAGTGTGGTTTGGCTAAAAAAACATTAAAAAGCAAAGAGCGCTTTATATATTTACGAAAATTGTGCAAAAACTAAGCTGTTGTGAACACTCAGAGGTTATGTCAGATGTAATTGCGCATGTACGTGTAAAAGCAAATATTATAAACCGTCTGTAAATTGACAATTTTGACAAACATGCGAAGTTACATATGTCTCACACACCTAACAAGCCATATGTAAAAAACATGTCGTCTAAAGTCAGCATTACTGAAGATTTTTTAGTGAATCAATTCGTTAATGTTGTGGCGTTAATTCTCATTAATTTTTTTACTCTTTACAAGCAAATCTTTTTTTACAAGCAAATTATGCAGAAACCACTACATACATACTAAATTTGACAGCTTGTGTCCCAACATAATTGCTCTGGCATGTGATTGAACATTAATTTCCAAACATGTGTCCAAACACTAACATTTAGTGACCACACAGTCATTTTTTGTGTTAGCAACAGGTTTTGATAATTGAAAACACAAAAATTTCCAAACTTATGTCTCGTCAAGAGCCGGTGTGAGACATAAGTTTGAAAATTGTTGTTAGCAATTGTCAAAACTCTGCCCTAACACAAGAAATTAACGTGTGGATTGAATGGGTTTCTTTTTTTACCATTGTTTGGAAATCAATGTTAAAAAACCAGGCCGAAGAAATATGTTAGAACACAACCTAATAATTTGTTTGATTTTATGGAAAAAACGAATAAAGAAGATTAATAAATAAATGTTTTAGATGTTTTTTAATTATTTGTACATTATTTATCTTCATATTCATAAAATTTTTACAAACAGACAAATAATAAAGTGAAATATATAAAAAAATTTCAAAATGCCGTGGTAGATGGGCATTATTTTGTTTGAAAGTATTGTGCCATTTATCGCATAGTATATTGTATAATCGATGGCCCGCTTTACACAGCGTCTTCACGAGACATTAATTTTGGGAAAACATGAGAGAAAACGTCGGCAGAATAATAAAAACAAAATGTCGATTTTTCTCATAATCTTATACTAGGGGAAGACGTAATATTTCTTTTCCTATAAGATCTCATTTTATGCAAATGCTCATCGAGTTAACATGCACTACTTTTGCATAATTAGTTATTTTATTTTTAAATTTTTCACTCAACTTTTCATTTATAAATCAATTAAACACATTTATTCATTTATTTAACACAGAAATTTTATCAAAAACATTGCTTTTCATTTATTTTAATAAACACTTACACATGCACACTAAGTCATTTTCCTGTACGTGTGGTTTTTGACAGTTCATGTCATAAGATTGTTTTTATACGAATTCTTATAACAACGCTCTCATAAAAGTTTTTATAACATTGAGATAACACCAATTTGAAGTATACACGTAACATAATTCTTTCTGCGTTTGAATTTGACAATCTCATCTTACATATTATGTTACGTGCAGACCTCAAGTTAGAGATAACATAGTTTTGACATTTCGTTACCTTATTATTGGTTTGCTGCTTTTCAATGCTTTTCCTATGTTTATGGTTAAAACCAATAATAAGGTGACGATTTTCTGTAATACTTATTCATATATTTATTGCTAGTTTCAACGGGCTCTAATCACATAAAAGTGTGACCTCGGTTCAAAGCGAATTCAGTACCAGGTAGCCATATCAGCACAGCTGATCGTCAGCTGATTATACCCAATCAGTCAAACTCCATATAAAAATAGAAAAATTCACCCGAACTGTCAACGTACAAATAAAAATAATACTATTACAATTTCGTTGTGTGTTGTTTTACTGATAACGCCACTTGATATTAAAGGGCCAAATAAACTACGCAAGCGGCTTGCCAAACATGACAGAAATTTGCGTTTGTACAAGCTTGTAGTGTAATATATGGCGGTGTTTTTACGCTTGGCAAGCGGCTTGACAAGCTGCTTGCTGAAAAAAAAAAATTTAGATATTTTGACTGCAATATTGAATTTGTGGCAAACTGATTGTATAGTCTATTGTAAAATTAGCTAATTTGCAACAAAATTTCCAGAGTGATGTTGTCGTGGAAAATTAAAATTTAAATCAGTGATTAATGTGAAAAATCTTTGCTTGTACGAACCATATATATATATATATATATATATATATATATATATATATATATATATATATATATATATATATATATATATATATATATATATATATATATATATATATATATACATATATATATATATATATATATATATATATATATATATATATATATATATATATATATATATATATATATATATATATATATATATATATATATACATATATATATATATATATATATATATATATATATATATATATATATATATACATATATATATATATATATATATATATATATATATATATATATATATATATATATATATACATATATATATATATATATATATATATATATATATATATATATATATATATATTATATATATATATATATATATATATATATATATATATATATATATATATATATATATATATATATATATATATATATATATATATATATATATATATATATATATATATATATATATATATATATATATATAGATATAGATATATATATATATATATATATATATATATATATATATATATATATATATATATATATATATATATATATATCTATATCTATATATATATATATATATATATATATATATATATATATATATATATATATATATATATGTATATATATATATATGTATATATATATATATATATATATATATATATATATATATATATATATATATATATATATATATATATATATATATATATATATATATATATATATATATATATATATATATATATATATATATATATATATATATATATATATATATATATATATATATATATATATATATATATATATATATATATATATATATATATATATATATATATATATATATATATATATATATATATATATATATCTGCAATTTTTTGGCTGTCAGAAATTATTTTTCCGTTTACCTCAATTTCTTCTACTTGGGAGTTTTCTTTAATACGTGATTTTTTACTGCGCTCCACATGTCCACTTGATTAGTAGAGCAGTTTATTTTATTGGTAATATACGATGCTTTACTCCTTTTTAACTCATTTCTGTACTTATTTCTTGTTAGCCTGTAGCTCCTCCAATGAAAGTCAGTATTATACCACACAGCCAAATTGTACAATTGTATTTTATTTCTTTTCATCCTCCTTAAGTTATTGGGCCTGATTGTGTAAGGCGTTGGCGTAAACGCCTAAGTCGTTTTTTGTAGTAGATTAAAGAATACGGGTTGTGTGTTACTTTAATCTATGACGAAAAACGACATAGGCGTTTACGCCAACGCCTTACACAATCAGGCCGATTATTGAACCACAAGTTACCATTGTTTGCACTTCTAACTTTCTTATCATCAATCATGGAGTTAAGTGAGTTCTTTATTTCAAGTGTGAAGATATTCGCAAATTCGTTCAAAGATGCAGCTGACGATAGGTTCTTTAATTCACCAAATAATAACGGATTTCTGAAAGCGTTGCTGTTGTAGCGAAAGATTCGCACATTCTTTATTTTTGGTACTTTTACGTAATTTCTTACTGGTATTCTAATTTCGAACGACTCGTGATCACTTTTCTTCATTTTACCATTAATGTAAATTACAACATCTTGAATATTGGTTAATGCGTAGTCAATGAGAGAAACTGTGTTATTTAATATTCTGGTTGGGTCCGTTACAAGTTGAACGAAATAGTTATCATTTATTATTTCCTCCAATCTATGAAAACAATATTATAATATATATTATGCTATTGCAATAACACTAATATTGATGGCCATACGTGATATGATATGAAATTTGACGCTTGCTGCTTGCTGCTTACATCACCACTTGCGCCATCACTGTTTTCAAAAATTTTTTGCAAGTTCTGCTGCAAGTAAATAAAATGTGGCTGTGTTAGTAGAAAAGTGCGAGTGTATTGAGTTTTTCGGACTTGTGCTTGCATGTGGCAACGGGAGGTAACTTCCTCGTTGCCCGATATTTGTCGATTACAGTTTCTTTTAAGACAATCTTACAGAAAACGTACTCAAATAATATGTAAAAGAAAAACTACTCAACTGGTCATGCAAACTAGTTGACAGATATTGTTCGCAAGCTAGTCTTGCAACGTTCAATATTAAATGTATAATTTTGTTACAACAAAAAACCCTGGTGCAGAGTCGTGTACTACATACTCTGCATCTTCACCCCCTCTTCAACTAACTTCGTCTGTCAGCTCATTAATTTCCAATATGTAAAAGGGGACTAAGTAAAAAAGTTTAACCGTATTGAGTTTTTCGAACTTGCACTGTACGTGTAAAAGCATCTCTCCGTTGTCACATGCAAGTAATTACTTGCAAGCAGAGTATACGTGTTATCAATGAATATTATGAACAAAAAGCCAAAAGTCTTGCAAGTAGCTTAAGTCTCTACACAGTCAGGTAAAAATTCCTTTGGCTGATGGCAAAGTGCGCGCTATAAGCAATGATATAACATTACGCTACAACTCGCTATAAGCCACTGCATATGTATTCCTATGTGATCGCTCAAAAGATGTCAGAGTGAAAGGGAAGCAAGAAGCGTGTACGTGCTATAAAGCAGGTTGTGTAATGGTTTGTAGCATGTTATCGCCTCGTTTGTTTTTAGTTTGTTTATTTCTTAAGAGTTTTAAAGAAATATTTTATGTCTTTTTTAAATTGCTTTTTTTATTATCAATTTAACCACCTTTTTGTTATTATCAATATGTCTGTTCGTTTATTTACTACAATTTACTATTTTTACTACAGTAGTTTTGATTTCACTTCCTTTTGTTTAAGTGCACTTTTGACTTAACTGCACAAAACTATTAATTTCTGTCACTGTTGCCTAAAATTCCATACAAATTCATTTTTTAAGTGCATTTCTATACCTGCATTTTTAAGGTAAATGCCTTAAATTTTTGGCATTCTTAAACTATTTTCATATAAAAAATAAATCCTAGCTGCATTTGGACTTAACTGCACAAAATATTTGTTTTTTGTAATTATCGTTCAAAATCCTTTTTTATGTGCACTTTGCATACCTGCACACTTAACATATTTTTGACAGTTTTAAGTTATTTTCATATAAAAAATCAAAGTTAGCTGCACACGATATATAATTATGTTTACCTGCACATGAAGGCAGATAAGTATATTTAGTTTAACAGCATTTTTGAGTTATCTGCACAAAAAATCGTGAAAAGTTGTTTGTGCAGCTAAATCAAAATTACTGTACAGCTGGAAGTTTTCAATACAAAAAGTAACCAACTTTTTCCAATTGTAGTAAAGGTAGTAAGAATTTCGAGTTAACGAACACAGCTAATTTAACTAGCTTTTTGTTATTATTGGTTTATAGTTTAGCTGTATTTGGATTTTTATGCAACTTTTAAGTCATTTAAAAAAAATGCATATCTTCTATATATATAAAAAGAAGTGTACACTTTGATGTCACCACTAACTGCGGAAACGGGTCGAGCGACCCGTTTGTAGATGGTTTATGTGAAGTTTGCATAAAAGCGGCGCAGTGGTTCCGTAGATATGGCATTTAGATTTTCCTATATATTCCCATACAAATATAAAAAAAATTACCTCCGTAAAATCGGTAACTTTATATCTTCGGATCTAAGTAGGGTAGACATAAAATTCCGAAAGCATTACAATAAATAACATAGAATAATGAGCGGACAGGTGTTTGGTACTTTTATGAAATTTGTACATTTAGGGGCCGAAAATGGTAAAAATATAATTTTGCTACTTTTTTCTTAACCGTTTATCTCCTAAAGTAATGAAGATAGACATTAAATTTGAAGTGCATTCTTCTCTGCTTACGAAGCTCTCAAACACATTTTGGTACTTTTTTTCAATTCGAATACATAAAGGGTAAAATTGGTAGCTCTTTTTGGTATATTTTTCCATACAACTATTTTTTATGCACATTGTATACATACTGAATGGATATGATTGTACATATTCACTAAGAAGGGATTTTTGAAAATTTAAATTCTAAGGGGATTAAAAGGGATAAAACCGGGTAAAATCGGTAACTTTATATCTCCGAATCTAAGTAAGGTACACATAAAGTTCCAAACGCATCATGATAAGATAGAAAATGAGCTGACAGGTGTTTGGTAGTTTTTAAAATTTGTACATTTATGGGCCGAAAAAAAGTAAAAATATAATTTTGGTACTTTTTTTGTTAACCTTTTATATTCTAAAATAATGAACATATACATTAAATTTGAAATGCATTCTTCGCTCCTTACGAAGCCCCTAAACACATTTTGGTACTTTTTTGAAATTCGAATATATAACGGATAAAATTGGTAGCCCTTTTTATTTTCCATACAACTATTTTCTATTCACATTGCTATACATACTGAATGAATATTGTTACGTTTTTAGTCCTTTACATAAAAACGGTTTTATTATTTTCACAGGATTCGTTGAATTGCAATAAAATAAAACACGGGTATTTATTTTACAAATAAGTTCTCAGTAACACTTTATTTATTACTTTAAAAACACGTACAACTAACGCGATGTACACACTAAATATATTTGGCGATGTTTACTCGTCTAAGTTTAAAAACACACTTATCCATGTCGTCTGGCAGCCTCCCCTTATATAGTCGATTATAAAACCTTCTGGTAACTTCGCTAACTTTCTGGAATGCAGCCGTCTCTCTTTATCTTTAACTGTACTGTAATTCAGGTCTCTTTTTCATCTTTAAGTGTACGGCATGATCATTTTGGTCTTGCTATGGTGTAATGTATGTGCGTGTGTAGATGCATGAGATTATTCTTCTGTTTGTTTATCTTCGCACACACATACTCTAATGTTTGCAACTTAACAAATTACGCTGTCATCAAGTTTACATCTCTTGCAGTTTAAGTTTAATGTCACTGTTTGTAATTGCAATTAAGCAGTCTTGAATAATCTTGTAGGTTCTAACTATCGTTTCCTGAAGATTCCGGAAACTTCCATTTTCCGTTATTTTGATTTATTCTAACGGCTATCCAAAAAGTGTTGCCAATGCTTTATTTTGACATTGCATAGACAGTGTTGTATTTAGTGGTACAAAATACAGATTATCATCACAGCTGTTATTTTTATGTCGTTATATTTGAATCTGCATTTTTCATTTCGTAACAATATATATGTATATATGCACTAAAAAGAGATTTTTGAAAACTTAAATTCTAAGGGGATTAAAAAGGGTAAAAACGGGTGAAATATGTAATTTTATATCGCCGAATCTAAGGTAGACATAAAATTTCAAAAGCATCATAATTAGATAGAAAAATAAGCGGACATGTCTTTAGTACTTTTTTGAAATTTGTACATTTAGGGCCCGAAAAAGTGTAAAAATATAATTTTGGTACTTTTTTGTTAAGCCGTTTATTCTTGATCATCTGAGAACCCAAAAATAGTTAAAGTTTAACCGATTACACATCAAATATTTCTAAATGTAGGGCTACCGACTAGGGATGGGCAAGTGAAAAAAATATATCGATATATATCGATATATTTTTAAATATCGATCGGCATCGATATATATCGAATAAAATATATCAAAATATCGATATTTTTCAACAATGATAATTCATACGTAGTCCCGAAATTTTTTTTTAGAAATAAAACAAAAAAAGTACCTTTTTTATAAATAATTAAGCTGGAATGAGTTAATTTCCAATATATTTACTGTTCCACCAATATTTTATGGAACATACATCAACAAAATTACACTCAAGGAATTATAATTTTTTGAATATACAAAATATTATTAATAAAACAAAAGATTTTGTTAGTAATATTCTATTTGATGAAGACTGTGCCGCAATGTTTTTAAAAATTGCACGAAAAACAAAACCAAACCTAAAAAAATATCGAATTTTATACTGTCGATATATTTGGAAAAATATCGATATATCGATATACCGAAATTAAAAATATCGACGATATATCGATATATTTTTAAGAATATATTGATATATCGATATTTTTTGCCCATCCCTACCGACTTTACAAACATTTTCATTGTTAGGTTAAAATGTCTTATTTGTTAATAAAATAAAGATTTTGAATTCATGCTTATAGCTATGTATATTATTTTGGGGCTTTTTACACAACACAATCAATACTTTAAATACATATTATTAATTCAACGTCTTACCGCCAGTTTTTGACTCACTAATTAAATATTTATTTAGTTAATTTTCATATAAATTTAAATTGTAATTAAATACAACTTTTGTTTTTCAGTTGTATTTAGTTGTTCTTATTTAATTGTGACAAAAATATGATAGCACAATAAAATACCACAAAATTTCCCCTAAAAAACGGCTGTTCAACATAAACAAAGAAAAATTACAAAAAATTTATTTTTCTTCATTCAGGAAATAAGAATAATGAAGAGTTTCTGCAATGTTTTAAAATAATAAAAACAGCTTACAAAATAACAAAAAGACAAATATAGACAAAGAAAGGCCGAATTTCTCGACAACGAAAGTTGAATTGTTAGCGGCCACAATTTGTTGTTTCCACCTTAACAAGAAGCAGTCTAAATCAAATGGTAATTTATAAAACTTAATTATTATTTAATTACACAAGGTTGGACAATTAATTATTATTTAAATATGCAGTCAAAAAGAGAATTTCGTATGTAATTATAACTTAAAAATAATTACAACTTAATTATCAAGTCAAAAGCCGGGGGTTAGAATAACATTATTACAACATAAGCTGGATATCCAATGCCAATTATTTCCCGTCCGTGTCCGGGAAAAAGAGGACAGTGTCCGGGAAAAAGAGGACAGTGTCCGGGAAAAAGAGGACAGTGTCCGGGAAAAAGAGGACAGTGTCTGGGAAAAAGAGGACAGTGTCCGGGAAAAAGAGGACAGTGTCCGGGAAAAAGAGGACAGCGTCCGGGAAAAAGAGAACAGTGTCCGGAAAAAAGAGGACGGATAAAAATCCTATATCTGATTTTCCTATATCCTATATCTGATTTTCCTATACCACTAGGAGGAGGGGAGACTTACTGCCAGTTTTTGTAAATAAAATAAAAATTTTCGTTGGGGAATTTATATTGAAACAACAATAAAAAAACTCAAATTTGTTTTGTTTTCAATTCAAAGTCCCTAACGAAAATTTTAATTTTATTTACAAAAACTGGCAGTTACACCCCCCACACAAAGCAATTTGTAATTAGCCTAGCCTCACTCTATGTGCTTTGCTACCCCATTGTTGGGAAGATAAAAGAAAATGAAAACATAATTATATTTAAACCGTGTCCTCTTCAATTCCACCAGGATTTTGCTTACAATCGAAATTTATTCTCAGTGTAACCAAAATGAAATTAATAGTTTCGCTATTTCAGTTTTTTATTAGTTTTTTGAGTACACGAAGAAGGAACTGCGTTTTTTCAATGTATATTTCTTTAATTTAATTCATTGGGATGGGTGTGGCGAAGCTCACCGGGTCTTATAGTACATACTAAAAGTAACAAAAATTATGTACTCTAAACTGAACAACTCGCTTTGCTCAATCTAGCATCCACTCTGACATCATGTAGCATTTGTATAGCAAGAACTATTACCGCTTGTAGCTTAGCTTCGCTTGTAGCGCGCACTCTGTCATAAGCCTTTGTAAGTTGAGTGTATCCGAGTTGCCAAAAACTTATTATACATTCTCATTTTGGGGGAAAATTAGCATTAATTACACTATGCTAGTCTCAAAATGTAACACGTGGGGCACCATACTGGTAAAGATAATTCGAGAATGCCGAATTCAATGGTGTCAGCCTTTTTTAAAGTTAGCTTTCGTTTCCGCGATATTCACGATTTTTTATACTTTTGGCATGATTTTCAAATTAAAATTTACTTAACTTGAGTAAATACGAACAGTATTAAGATATTGGGTATTTTTTTTTGCGAAATAAATATTTTTATTTGTTTTCGAAAATTTTTTCTTTTATTTTTCCAAAAAATTTTTTTTTGCATAGTTGGTTTTTTGTAAAAAACGATTTAGCGCGAATAAAAATTACAGTACAAATTTGTTTTATGTAAATTTATGAGAATTTAAAAAATTAAAACTCAAAAATTTTAAAGTTACATTTCACATTTCATATTTAGCAAAAAAGTGGATTTTTGACGAAAACATCAAAGTGTCGCGTTATGTTGCATTTATTCAACACTTTACCATATTGATTTTAAATCGCGAATAGCGGAAAACGATAGCTAACTTCGAAAAACGGCTAGCATTATTGAAATCAGCGTACTCGCATTATCTTTACCTGTATGGTGCCCCGCTTGTTACAAAAAAAGTTGGTCATATAAAATAACGCTAACTGTATTCTCAATCTATATTTGAAGAAATAAATTTAAATTCTTTATGTGTGTGAAGATAAATTTAAATGTAACTAGCGGAGAGAAAACCCAAAATTTTTAGAGGAGTCATTTTTGCAGTTAACAGAGCACTGTTATACACTTAACCGACGATGTAACATTCGATGAAGTGTCTTGAGGACGCTAAATCTAGAAATAAGGACCGGATCCATATTAACCATGTTATGCGAAAAGTTATTTAAGAGATATAGAATGGAAAAATAACACCGGTGTAAAAAAAGCTTTAAAGAATACAAAAATGAATTAAAAAAGAAGGATTTTTTGGCAAGGATTTCGTCATAGCTGGCAAATGGGGACTAGTACATATACCGCACTATATACATATAATGGTCCAGTGACCTCTTTAACGAAAAGAAAAGGTCATAATTCTGAAATAGTTTTCGAACTCAAATAAAATGGATTTTAAAAAATGGATATTTGAAAATTACCTCTAGAGGATTAGTGGTCATAGCGGGAAAATGGGACTAGTACATATATCCCACTATATACAAATGGTGGTCCAGACCCTTTTTAATGAACAGAAAATGTCAGAATTCTGAAATAGTTTCAGTAGTTAAATAATATGGATTAAAAAAAATAGAGTTTAGAAAACTTCCTTTAGAGGATTAGTGGTCATAGCGAAAAAATGGGGACTAGTACATATTTTCCACTACATGCAAATGGTGGTCCAGAGACCTCTTTAACGAGGAGAAAAGGTCAGAACTCTGAAATAGTTTCATAACTCAAATAAAATGAATTAAAAAAAATTGATATCTGAAAATTACCTCTAGAGGATTATTGGTCATAGTGGAAAAATGGGGACTAGTACATATATCCCACTATATACAAATGGTGCCCCAAGGAACTCTTTAATAAGCAGCAAAAGTCAGAATTCTGAAATAGTTTCAGAACTCGAATAATATTGATTTTAAAAAGTTGATTTTAGAAAATTTCCTCTAGAGGATTAGAGGTCATAGCGGGAAAATGGGGACTAATACATATATACCACTATATACATATGATAGTCCAGGGACTTCTTTAACGAGCAGAAAAGGTCAGAATTCTGAAATCGTTTCAGAACTCAAATAATACGGATTTTAAAAAATAGATTTTAGAAAACTTCCTCTAGAGGATTAGTGGTCATAGCGGGAAAATGGGGACTAGTACATATTAGTGAAGTTACGAATATCAATTTTTAATATTCGCGAATACGAATACGAATATCTGATACAATATATATATGTATATAGTTAGTAGCACTTTATATTTCAAATTTAATTGAAAAAAAATCTAACCTTTGCGTCAATAACATTATTATGATATTCCGATGACGGAATTTGAAATTATTAACTTAGCACTTGAATGCCACTTTTTTAAATTTTGGTGGAAAGTAAATAAGGGAAAATACGAACTTCTTTTGCCTATACCCAGGCAATATTAATGACACTAGCGGCGAGTGTTCCGAGCGAGCGAATGTTTAGTGGTGCGGAGCTTATTTACACACCGCGCAATAGGCCTGATGGAGAAAAGACTTAAGAACTTTTATTTTTGAAGTTCAACACTCCTCTACTGAGCTTTGAGTATTACTTTAACATGATTAATAAATTAATTTAACAGGACTTTACTTTTTAAATACCATGTCGTTGTGAAATATATTTTGTTTCTTTTTTCTTTACTAAAAGAAGATTATTGTTTTGCGTTATAGAAAAATTTTTTTTTTTTTAAATTAATATTTTTTTTTTAATTTTCAGTATTTTTTATGTATTAATTTTTGGCACGTATTCAGAAAATATTCGTGAAATATTCGCTTGAATTTGGCGAATACGAATATCATGAAAGAGGCGAATATTCGGCGAGTCGAATACGAATATTCGTAACATCACTAGTACATATATCCCACTATATACAAATGGTGGTCCAGGGACCACTTTAACGAACAGAAAAGGTCAGAACTCTGAAATAGTTTCAGAGCTTAAATTATATGGATTTTAAAAAATTCATATTAGAAAAGTTCCTCTAGAGGATTAGAGCTCATAGCGGGAAAAGGGGGACTAGTACATATATCACACTATGTACATATGAAGGTGCAGGAACCTCTTTAACGAGCAGAAAAGGTCAGAATTCAAATAAAATGGATTTTTAAAAATGGATATTTGAAAATTAACTCTAGAGGATTAGTGGTCATATCGGGCAAGTGGGGACTAGTACATATATCCCACACAGAAAGTTTTCTAAAATCAATTTTCTTAAATCCATATTATTTTGAGTTCTGAAACTATTATACAATTCTGAACTTTTCTGTTCGTCAAAGAGGTCCCTGGACCACCATTTGTGTACAGTGGGATATAACTAGTCCCCATTTTCCCACTACGACCACTAATCTTCTAGATGAAGTTTTCTAAAATCTATTTTTTAAAATCCAAATTATCTGACTTGTGAAACTATTTTATAATTCTGACCTTTTCTGTTCGTTAAAGAGGTCCCTGGACCATCATATGTATACAGTGGGATATATGTACTAGCCCCCATTTGCCCGCTATGACGAAATCCTTTACAAAAAAATCCTTTTTTTAAAATTCATTTTTGTAGTCTTTAAAGCTTTTTTTTATACACCGGTATTATATTTCCATTCTATATCGCTCAAATAATTTATCGTATAACATGGTTAATATGGATCTGGTCCTTATTCCTAGATTTAGCCTCCTGAAGAAACTTCATCGAATTTTACATCGTCTGTTAAGTGTTTATCAGTGCTCTGTTAACAAAGCAATGACTCCGCTAAAAATTAGGTATTTGTCTCCGCTAGTTAAATTTATCTTTACACACATAAACTCTTTTTCAATTATACACAACATAAATTAGTCTACCACACTATCCACTACACTACGTATCCTCGTAGTGTAGTGGGTAGTATGCTAGACTATTAGCCGGCGGTCGCAGGTTCGATTCATGCCAAGATCCTGGGTGTTTCTGCAAAAAAGCCGAAAAGGGATTATTATGTTACTAAAATCCAGAAAATGTGTCTAAATCTTATTACTTGGCGGCACTGTTTATATTTTCGACATTAACTTGCAGCCCTACTGGCGGCATCACTGTCTTCAAAAATTTGTTGCATGCTCAGCTACAAGCAAATAAAATATGACTGTGTTAGTAGAAAAATATGAGCATGATCCAATAATTAGGGGTATGCATCTCTACAACAAAAATGCCATAATCGTGAAGATGTTAAACAAACTCCATATATAAAATATTTTGTTTAAGTTTTTATATATGAAGTCTGACATCTTTACGATGGTAAACAATAAACAAGCAGTCGAGTTGCATTGACCTTATTATTGGATCATGAGTGTGAGGTTATTGAGTTTTTCGAACTTGTACTTGCATGTGACAACGATGGGTACTAAACTTTAAAAAACCAGGACTCCCAGTATTATTTCATAACTTATCCCCAATTTTCGATTTTTCATTCCCAAACTATAAAAGAAATCATTCTTAAAGTCGTAGTTTAATAAATAAATAAAAATTAATAAATTGTAAAAAATCTCAAACATAGCTACTTTCTCATTCCAAAAAATACCTACAGTTCATTAAAAATGAAATAATACTATTTTAAAGAAAAATTGCGTACATGTATCTACCCAATAAAAAATGGAGCTTGTATATAAGCAGGCTTGTAAGGGGGAGAAGCAATACTTCTGCTTACAAACCTGCTAACAAAACGCATGATTTTTATATGGAAAACTCCCACTTGGAAGCACTATAACTTGATAAATAAATGTTTTCTTAGCTATTCGAAAGTCTTTACAATATCTCGTGTTTCCCTATAAGCGAGAGGGGTAAGTATGTACAAAAATCAAGATCTTACACAAGCGCTTTCGTTCGTCACATGCTTCGAAAAACCTTCCAATTTTTACTGGGTATTTATTCAATTAAATCCACTTATGTTTAATATTTTTAAAATTAATTTTATTTTTACATACTTTGAGTTCTAAATATCTACATACATACATACAGTGAACAAGAAACAAACTTGTCCACTTTCTTCATTGAAATAATTCCATTTCTTATAGAATCAATATGAAATATAACCTGACAAACTATATACCAAATTAAATGGTAGACACTATAGACTTTGAAGCCACACACAACTTTTTGAACACTCTCTTGGAAAAGTTTTAGTAATTCACAGAAACAAAAACATCACTTTCTAATCTTTTTAAAATCTTCTGTCGTAAATAGTAATTACACCTACCGTATTAATCAAAATATTTTATTTGGTGGTAACCTCTTTACCTGTAGCCCATTTAGCACTGAAGAGGTTGGTAGATCAATTTCGGCAATTAAGTCCACTGCAGTTGGTTATGATGGTATTAGTATTAAATTCATAAAGCTTATATTACCATTTATAATTCGCTCAATTTTAAATATTCGAAATTTAATATTCCTTCATAAAGTTATCTATACGCGTGAACCTGGTTTATTTTCGAAAAACTATGCTTCTTCAGAGTTAGTCGCACATTTAACCTGATTATTCCTAATTACAACTATCTATCGTCCTCAAGATTGTTCTTTATTAGTTTAGAAATTATGTTAAAACCGATCCCCTTGCTTCGTGGCTGTTAAAAATTTCTTTAGTAACTAATATTATTTTTTATTATCTATTATTTTTATATACATGCACATATTCATTTAAAAATTTTCTAAATCTTAATTATTATAATTTGTTTTTTCCTTACATCACTTATTTATCTCAATGTACATATTCATTTGCTTAGTATTTTAAGCCTATTAAAATTTATTAAGATTGATTATTTATATTGTTTGAGGTGCTTTAAGAGACTTCTAGCAAAGACTATAATCTATTGTCTTTGCTTCTAGTCTTACTTGTACTCCTAAGGATTTTTTTAATTAATAATAATAAATTAATTAATAATATTAATTAATTAATAATATTAATTAATTAATAATATTAATTAAGTAATTAATTAATTAATAATAATAATCCCAAAAAAAACTTGTACACTTCAAATAAAAGAAAAACTTGTATACGGAAGCAAAAATTTTAATTACTTTATTTATGCCATTTTGCTTCCCTTACGTCCTTTAGTCGATTCGGAAAAATGTTTGCCAATTTTCCTGTGTAATCAATCTGTCATAATTTTTGCAAAATGTCCCATAGTGCACCTCAAAGATTTTCTTTTCCTTTAATTCAAAAATTTATTGATCTGGAAACCGATATTATTCTAGGTGTTGCCGATGAGGCTTAAATAGAAGCTTCTGAGATGGCGAAACGTACCAATTTGACATTGGGCCTGATTGTGTAAGGCGTTGGCGTAAACGCATGAGTCGTTTTTTGTAGTAGATTAAAGAACACATGTTGTGTGTTACTTTAATCTATTACAAAAAACGACATAGGCGTTTACGCCAACGCCTTACACAATCAGGCCGATTATTTTGCCCCAGGTCCTAAGCATTTGGAACTATATGCGGTATCCCGTCATAAGGATCCAACTCAATAGCGTGATCTTAGACCATTTAGATAGTTAAATTGTCCGATTTTTTTTTTGTGCAAAATTATGAAATAGTCTACTAACTTCTCAACGGGACCTATAAGGACCCAAGTGGGCTGGTCTTAATCCTTAAACTGGCAATCTGTACAACCTATTAACTTCACGTTCCCCCAAAAAATAGCTATTTATCTACCTCATTTTATCTTATTGTAAGCTAACATCATAATATTTCAAAAAACATCTGGCAACTCTATGCCTGAATAAACATTGTAGTACTTCGCTGTATATAAATAAATTTGTAAAAGTGCTTTAATGTTATAAAAACACTTATATTGTTGAACTTTATATTGAAAATTATCTGGTGCACAGTAATTGCTTGACTAATTATTGAAATTAAAGAATTTAACTACTTTTGGCTGAAATTTGCCGCGTGTTACCTTTGTTGTTTTTCTTTTGCTATATACTTACATCCGCATACATACATTCGGCGGAATGCTGATCTAACGGATCTGTCAATTGTCTGATATATGGTTCTTATGCTGCAGCTAAAATTTATAATATATTAAAAATTATCCGGTGTACAATTATTGTTGGGTAATTATTGTTATTACTATAGAACTGCTTTGGCTCGAATTGCCGCGTGTTGATTTTGCTACATAAATACACTGCTGAATATTTTGTTAACGGAACTGTTATTGTTGCTGGTATTGGTTCTTGTATTGCTGCATATCATCATTGGTGCTTATCATCATGGCTGGTGGTAAAACATATAAATGTGGCTGTTATGGGGATTCTATTGGTAAGTCTCATAGTAGCATTCAATGCAAATTGTGGTTTCACCAACATTGTGCTGATCTCACTGACAAACATTTGGCGTTGTATAAAGAGAAGCGTCAGTGCTTCTTCTTCTCCTGCAAGGGCTGTGCAGATTCACCGGTTTTTAACCGTACCCTACATGATGATCTCAAGGACGTTAAGAATAGCTTTAAGGATTTTGCTGCCTCTATGAGGAGTGATAATACTTCCTTTAAAAGCACGATGATGCAGATGTTATCCGATTTTAAAAGCGAAATGGTAACATGTATGAAGGCGATGAAGTCGGACATTGTGGACTGCCACAAACTGGTTGACTGCATTGACTCCTCCAATTCATCAAAAATAGCAATTCTGGAAAATGAAGTGAATGCACTTCATCGCCGCCTAAATCGAGGGGATTTTGTTGTGAATGGGTTACCCTCCGGTCTGAACAACTTGTCATCAACCGTCACTTCACTATGCAAGCATTATAATATTGATCTTTCGGCATACGACCTTAACCAAGTATGCTACATGAATGGAATGAAACAGCTGGTTGTGAAATTTAATAAGATTGCTGTTCGTGACTCCTTCATGAGGGAGTACTTCAAGATGCGGGCGCTTAAGGTCATGGATGTTCTGGGTGGTGACTTAGAAAATAGGGTGTACCTTAATGATAACTTCTCCCCCGCTACTTCCAAGCTAAACTCAATTTGTCGGAAGATGCTGATGATGACGTCGTAGCGGCTGTCGAAATTAGTAGTACTAATCTGTTCTGCTAGTCTGATTAGATATTCTAATATTCCACTCTTAAAAAATTATTTTCGTACCAAATGAGTACGAATACAACAACAAACAACAGAAATGCCTACGTTACTGTTGTTGCTGCAGAATATGATAACCAAGTAATCAAAAATTTACACTTGCGTACACGGGTACGCTCAAATTCAATGTCTATGACAGACCATCATATAAAAGTAAATTTTTTGATACCAGCTTCACAGCAAAGCACAAGTGCCAACATAATGAGGCAACAGCACGCTGAAAAAGAAAAAACAGAAAGTGTCCCCATAGAAACTGATTCAGAAAATCCAAATGGGTATTGATCGTTATTTTAAAGTGGTAAATAATAAAAAAAGACAAAGAAGTCCAAGATCGAAAAACCTCGCTCCATTGGCGAAAATGTCCAAAGATAGTAAATCTGATGCGGCGCTCTCTGAAATCCGCTTTTCACTTCTACAAAACGACGAAGACGAAATCACCATTGTCAGGTCAAGCAAGCCGCCCCCAATATACTTAAGAGAGAATAACTCAAATGAGGTAATTAAAAGGCTTGTACAATTAATCGGTGAAGAGGCTTTTTACGTGATCCCGATAAAACGCGGTGCGATTAATGAAACAAAAATTCAAGTAAATGAAGAAAATCATTACCGCTCAGTAGTTTCGGAGTTTGAAACACAAAATAAAAATTTTTACATCTACCAATTGAAAAGTGCAAAAGGCCTCCAGGTAGTGATAAAAGGCATCGATTCATACGTGGATCCAGAAGAGGTAAAAGCGGGTCTAATAAATAATAATTTTAAAGTAAAAAATGTTACTAACATTAAAAATAGATAGCGACTTCCCCAACCACTATTTCGTGTGGAAATGGAACCAGGTGATATAAAATTAAAAAAGGTTGAAGTACACCCCATTTACAGCTTAAGATATTTGCTGCACCGACGAGTTACCGTAGAGGAACCACACAAGCGAGCAGGGCCCATTCAATGCCTAAATTGCCAAGAATATGGCCACACCAAAACATATTGCAAGTTGCGCACCGTTTGTGTCGTCTGTGGTGAACTATACAGCAATGCCAATTGTGATAAGCAAAAAGATGATTCCAAAATTAAAAAGTGTAGCAATCGCCATCAAAATCACACTGCAAACTACAGG
This sequence comes from Panzeria rudis, assembly GCA_956483635.1. Classification (NCBI taxonomy): domain Eukaryota; kingdom Metazoa; phylum Arthropoda; class Insecta; order Diptera; family Tachinidae; genus Panzeria; species Panzeria rudis. Next base: position 72,804,255 of record OY101450.1, read on the forward strand.
GGCTGCCCTGTCTATGTACATATTAAGCAGTCTTTGTCTAACAGACGTAATCACACCTATGCTCAACCTAATTTCGACAATACAAATTATCCCCAGTTGCGCCAACCAGCTACCAGCCGGCCTTCATACGCCAACATTTTTAAGGCCAACCAGCCCATAGCGCAAAACATACCAAACAGCCAGTTCTCGTACGCTAATGCTTTGAAGTCTAACCAGCCCCCAGCTCAAAAACGGCCTCTTGCCAACGAAAACAGTGGTTTCAATTTTGATCGACTTGAGGCTTCAATAGAAAATTTAATACAAACCGTAAATTTTTTTACAACCAACATGACCTGCATGATGCAGGAAGTGTTGAAAATGCAGTCTACATTATTGCAGGCTGCATTAAACAAACCATGAACTTAAAAATCTGTTCTGGAACGCAAACGGCATCCGCCAACATAAAAACGAACTAGAATACTTCATGATGGATAAACAAATTGATGTTATGCTTATCTCTGAGACGCACTTGACTGCTAGAAGTTTTTTTTTAAATCAACGGATATACTCTCTACGACACTAAGGACCCCCAAGGTAGAGCTTGTGGTGGCTCGGGTATACTAATAAAATCGCGATTAAAACATTACTTAATGAGTGATCATTGTGAAGACTATCTTCAAGCAACTATCATCTGCATTGAAGCTTTTCATCAAAACCTGGTGATTTCATCAATTCACTCTCCTCCCAGGTACTCTATTCCAGAAAATCAGTATAGTAGATTTTTTAATTCACTAGCCCCACGCTTTTTGGCCGCCGGTGATTACAACGCTAAGCACACGTTCTGGGGATCTCGCCTCATCACGCCAAAAGGTCGCGTTTTGTTTGACACAATTTCAAAAATGCGGTTAAATGTTATATCAAGTGGGCAGCCAACTTACTGGCCAACAGATCGCCAAAAAATACCTGATGTTATTGATTTTGGAGTAGAAAAGGGTGTGCCCAGCGAAATGATCCAAGTTGAAGTATCTTTAGATTTGTCTTCAGATCACTCACCAACTATTGTCAGTATATATTCCCATACAACATATTCACCCACTTGTGATTTAACGATGACAACCACATGTATAAATTGGTTGAAATACAAAAAATATGTGAGTGCTCATTGCCCAGAAAATATTCCATTAAAAACGCCTGCTGACATAGAATGTTTGAGGCAAACCTTAAGCAAGCTGCTCTAAATGCTACTACTACATATCTTCAGGTGAGATATAATAAAAATTTTTCAGCAGATGTAGAACGGCTTTTATCCGAAAAAAGAAGAGTTCGTAGAGAATGGCAACGCTACAGATCCCCTCAGCTAAAATCTAGGCTGAAGGAATGTACTAAACAGCTGAAAACTCTACTAGAATATCAAAAAACCGCTTCTTTTCAAAACTTTCTGAATGGGCTCGACGCAACACCTCAAACAGACTATTCGCTATTGATAGCAGCCCGAGGCCTCAAAAGACCAGTGATATATAAGCCTCAATTGCGAGCTTCGAATGGAGACTGGGCAAGAACTGACGCTGAAAAAGGTACTCTGTTTGTAAACCACTTGCAGAAAGTATTTACTCCAAGTGCGTCTGATACTATAGTTGAGCTGCCACCAGTCCTCGCTATACAAGATGTTACTTTGAGGTTCAACATTCGTGAGATTGAACACTATTGCGGGCTTAAACTCGAAAAAAGCTCCAGGCGCTGATAAAATAAGCAATAAAATGCTCTTAGCGCTACCCTATACTGCAAAACGGATAATTCTATTTATTTTTAACAGTATTTTGCGCCTCAAATGCTATCCCGCAGAATGGAAGGTTTCGCTGGTAACCATGATACGTAAACCAGCAAAGATCATACGAAGGTGGAGTCCTATAGTCCTATAAGCTTGTTGTCTAACATGTCAAAACTATTTGAAAAGCTACTTATGAGTAAGCTAACACCCATACTGAATCGTACTGGATGCATTCCAGACCACCAACTCAATTTTAGGAGACAACATAGTACGATTGAACAAACAAATAGAGTCGTGAACGTGGTTAGAAAAACCTTCGAAGAAAAGAAATATTGTTCTGCGCTCTTCATCGATGTTTCTCAGGCATTTGATAAAGTATGGCACGAAGGTTTAATACATATACTAAAGAAAAACCTACCCGAAAACATCCTTAAACTTTTAGAAAACTACTTAAATGAGCGAAAATTTGTTGTTAAAGAAGGTAATTTTCAAAGCCCTCCGCAACCCATTGAAGCCGGAGTTCCTCAAGGCAGCATCCTCGGTCCTGTAATATATCTGATATATGCCTCTGACTTGCCGGTAAGCAGTAACATACACATATCAACATTCGCTGATGATACAGGTTTTCTAAGAGTTCACAAAAGCCATCAAGAAGCCACCCGCAATTTGCTAGATTATATAACCCAGTTGGAACAATGGCTAAAACAATGGCGGATAAAAATTAACGAACAAAAATGTCTACACATTACTTTTACATTGTGCAAAGAAACCTGCCCACCTATACAAATAAATAACCAAACTATACCTCAACACACTGAAGTAAAATATCTCGGTGTTCATCGTTATCGTCGTCTAACATGGAAGTCACACATAAATGCAAAGGTGACCCAAATGAAATTAAAAGCAGCTCAAATGAATTGGCTCATTGGAAGGAACTCTACTCTAAGCCTAGGTTGTAAACTTCTTCTATACAACTCCATTCTAAAACCAATATGGTCCTACGGAATCCACTTATGGGGCACTGCCTCGGCATCAAATATAGAAAACATTCAAAGGCAACAAAATAAAATACTCCGTACGATTACAGCAGCCCCATGGTATGTCAGAAACAAGCGAATTCATAAAGACCTAGATGTGACGCCGGTTAAGACAGTGTTTTCTAAACACGTGACCAGCTACATAAAAAGTCTTGCGTTGCACCCAAATCCCCTAGCCCGAAACATCATTAACTTTAGAGGCCACACTCGGCTGAGAAGGAGGGACACTTGCTCTCAGCCGAACACGAGAGACGTAAACAACCAAACAACAAACCGCTGAAACAAATATTTTTGTCTGGCACTGGCTGGACTTAAAAACTAAAATTTTAGTGTTAAGATTTGATTACTAATTGTTAGTACAATTTTATTGAAGATACAATAAATAAATACATATAACCGAAAAAAAAATAATTTGAATTTACATTAAATAATTAAATTATTGAACTTAAGCCGAATTATAATAACTTCCGACTTATACCTACTTCAGTTCGAATAATAATTACGTACAAATATTTAAAATTATCTTCTGTTTAAAATTTAAATGAGTCTTCTAAAAACTATTTTTTTTTAATTTTTTGAAAATATAAATTTTTTTGATACAACTTTCTGAATACCTCTGAAGCTATAGAACTGTTAAAAAATTAATAGGGACGTAATATAAAGGTGATTTTATTTCCGATCCTTTTCAGCATTTTAGAAATGGGCTTTCTAATTCAGGTTACCCAAAAGCAATAAAATTTTTATGTAAAAAACCATTAAGTTATACAAAAGCCATTAAAAGGTCTCCGAAAGCCATAAATAATAATATGTGTTAATAAAATGTCAATTAGGGGGGGGGGGGGTAATAAAAATTAATGGTGTGTATAATTAATGTATTTGTTTAAAAAGGTCATAAAATTTAATTAGGGTTGGGTATGTAATAGAGATGGTGTCTGTCGTTGAGAATTTGTTTGATTTAGGTGATTAGCGTGAATATGTGAATAGAGTATGTAATTTATGGGTTTGAATGTGGAGCAATGGACTTGTTTGAGGGTTATAGAAAGTGAAGTGTGTGATAGTTTTAGTAGGAGATGTGATCGTGAGTTAAAATTAAGTGATGATATTGAGAGTGTGAGGATTGTAAAATAGAATTAGTGATGCGTGATTATAGGGAGGGAAAAATGTTGGTGTTGAAGTGATTGTGTTGATACTTGGTGATAAAGTGGGAGATATGAGTGTCGTTGCATCACTAGTATATTAGTAAATATGAATGTTATATATGGGAATGTAGAAATAAATTTAATTTAAAGAGTGTAAAGGTCAGTTTTATTTTAGAGTGTGGAGAATAGTCTGTATGAAAGGCAATTGAATTATATTACAAGTGTATATGAGACGTTGTGTATTTTGGAAGTAGCATGGTTGGTATGGTAAGTATATATTTTAGTAATTGTGTCAATGAACTTGTTGTGAAATTTAGTTTTTAAAATGTAGATTTTGTGGTATGAATGCATTTAGGAATAAACAATATTTACCAATAATATGTGTTTATGTTTTGAATAATGATGTACGTAGATGAGACGACGTACGAAAAAAAAAATTAATTTGGGGAGAAATGTCTTAATGAACTAGTTATGATGTTTTATTTTTCATTTTGTAATATATAGTTTGAAAGGGTGATAAAGTAAAGATGTTATTTTTTATTTTATTTGAATGTGTTAGTTGACTGCTAAAGTGCAAGTACATAGCTTTTTAACAAAAAGAAATTTAGGCTGTGTAGGAGTAATGAATTTATGAATGTTATGAGGTTGATGTTTTGCTGTTTGATTGTTAGAATGATTGTATGGAATTTGGTAAGTAATTATTTTTAGTAATAAACATGCCATTGATTTTTAAAATTTGTATCATGTTGTTGTTATTGTAAGAAAGTGTGGCGTGTGGCTTGACTAGAAGTACTTGGGCGTAGTGACAAACTGACGGCAGAGCGATAGACTGACAGACTGACTGTCAACATAAGCAGAGAATTTAGGTTTTATTTTTATTTGAATGTTTGAATTATTCTTCAAGTGCAAGTGCAGTTTGTTAAAAAAAATTAAATAAAAAATAATAATTAAAATGTAGGCTAGAATGAGTTGTATGGATTTGGTTGAAGTAGTATTTTTTTAGTTCTAAAGATGTCATTGATTTTAAAAAATTTTTATTGTGTTGTTGTTATAAGAAAATGTGGTTTGATTAGGAATATTTAGGCATAGTGACAGACTAATAGACTGTCAACAAAAAAAAAAAGAAGCAAAGGATAAAGAATTTATTAAGCAGAGAGAAGCGCATGCTCTGTATATAAAACGTAAATTTTGTTGCAGTTGTCTCATTATTCAAACAAGTGCGTTTATAAGAATTACGCGGTTTATATAAAAATAAAAAAAAAATTAATAAATAAAATTAGAAAAGCTTGTGAATTTTTTAAACTTTAAAAAGAAAAAATTAAAGTGAAATTGGACTAAAATTAGAAAATCTTGTGAATTTTGTAAACTTTAAAAAATAAAAAAATTAAAGTGAAAATTGGACTAAAATTATAAAAATCTTGTGAATTTTGTAAACTTTAAAAAGAAAAAAATTAAAGTGAAATTGGACTAATATTAGAAAATCTTGTGAATTTTGTAAACTTTAAAAAAGAAAAATATTAAAGTGAAAATGTTGTGCTTAAATTTTAAATGTAACGTTTGCTCAAACGAGTACGTGAGCAAACAAAAATTAAAAAAACACATGGAAGTGCATAATCCATGTATATATTGTTCTCATGTATGTTTAACATACATGGAGAAAAAAAAATCATCTGAAAATACATGCAGATGATTCAGTGGAAACACCATCGATCAGGATGATATATTACATCCACGGCCATCAACATCGGTGGAAGCTAGGAAGCGTAAGCTTCCTCTAAGTTCTGTAATTCCGTTGAAAGTTCAGAGGCCGGAAGGAGATTCTCTAGTTAAGTGTGAGGATTGTAATACCTTAATGCAATCCATTGAATGGTTTAACCACTGTGCAAAAGAGGAGCACAAAACAAAAATAGATAAATCGGTGGGAAATCGAATCGCTCTAATTAAAAGTGCTTTCAAATCTCATATTGAAGCCTACCGCTTTCCCAAAGGAGATGGAACTATTAATTACCTTTAAATATATTTTTGTTAATGTGTAGTGATACTTCTCCCCGCATTGACTCTCCAACAACATCAAATTTATATGAGACTCCTTTTCGGCTTTAGTTATATAATATGGTCCAACCACAGTTTTCGACTTGTTGTTGTAGCCAAAAACATTAATGCTAATATTTGCATTATTCTTTTCGAACGTTCTTATGTCCTTAACATCGATTGGAAATCTCATTCCTGTAAAGTTTAATACTCTACCGCATTCCAAAACAATTGATGAATTAGATATATCTCTGACTCCATATGTTGATGGTCTGTGGGTGTTTCCATCGTCTCCAGTGTAGAAAGCTGCTATAACACTCCATTTGAAGCAATACACATAATTATTTTTGATATTAATGCATGCTTTTTTCTTGGAGAGCTCCAATGGTGTTTCGAGGTGATGAGAGCCTGGGATTGGTGATGCTTTATTTATATTCAAATCAAGCCATTTCATTTGAATAAGAGTCCAACCTGAATCTCTTTCTTGGAACTCAGACATCTTGGCTTTTATTATTCCTATCTGCGTCCTTAAAGCATCACCGATATGATCTGCTCTCGACAGACGCATCATTTCTGTTACATGATAAATGTCTCTTTCTGAAATCAGAGGATTTGTTGGCAGCTTATATCGAGCTGTCAATTCCAAATTAAACTTCACTAGGAAGTGATCAGCTATACTGTTGTTTAAATTTTTCTCGAAAATAACTCTTCCATCCTCTAAATAGCTTTCCACATTCGGCTCACTATCTCCTTTGGGAAAGCAATAGGCTTCAATACGAGATTTGAAAGCACTTTTAATTAGAGCGATTCGATTTCCAACCGATTTATTTATTTTTGTTTTGTGCTCCTCTTTTGCACAGTGGTTAAACCATTCAATGGATTGCATTAAGGTAGTACAATCCTCACACTTAACTAGAGAATCTCCTTCCGGCCTCTGAACTTTCAACGGAATTACAGAGCTTACAGGAAGCTTATGCTTCCTAGCTTCCACCGATGTTGATGGCCGTGGATGTAATATATCATCCTGATCGATGGTATTTCCATTGAATCATCTGCATGTATTTTCAGATGATTTTTTTTTCTCAATGTATGTTAAACATACATGAGAACAATACATACATGGATTATGCACTTCCATGTGTTTTTTTAATTTTTGTTTGCTCACGTACTCGTTTGAGCAAACGTTACATTTAAAATTTAAGCACAACATTTTCACTTTGGTTGTCTTTAACATTAATGGTATAAATTTGAAAACGTCAAATTCAAAGTTGGGCTTAGGGGTGTTATTTGACAGCTCTTTGTCTTTTGCATCCAATGTTGAATTTATACTACCCAAGGCTTATAAAATGCTTGGTTTTTTGAAAAGAAGTTAATCTGAATTTGTTGGCCCGTACACACTCAAGCATAACTATACTTCGTTTCTAAGATCTAGACTAGAATATGCTTCTGTTATTTCTGTACTTTAACACGTGCCTTTGTTCAGCTCAATGAAATTAATTTAAATTTTCAAAAAGTTTCTCAATCCTTTTCGATTTCGGCACTGAGAAATCTGAGCTTAAACTCGTACTTGTAATAAAATAACTGTCTTACTCCATTAGCACAAAGCTCAGTTATGTTGATTTTAACTTTAAGTTTATTAACTTTCAGTTTGCCTAAACTTGAATTTTAACTGAAAGTTAACAGTTTTCGTTAACAATAAAAAAAATTGAGTTAACGTGTGTCATCAACTTTTTTGATTGCCTTAAATAAACTATTTTTGGGAAATGCAAAAATTTTAGCAATTTATATAAATAATATCCTGGTTCAACAGCATCTGAGTACGACCGCTGCACAAGGAAGTGCTGCATTCGCCTAAGAAGTTTTGAATTTGTTATTATTCCTGAAAACGTATGTTCATATTTTCAGAATAACAAAAAACTAATTTATTTTCAAATGTCAATAATTTCTTCAGTTAAGAACTAAAACTCAAAAAAGGTTCCAGTTGAATAGGTAAATCTGCTTTGTGTTATTGAAATTTTATTTATTAAGATTTAAATTTTGAGTTTAGTGTTAACTGCAGGTTCATATTTTTATTGTTAACGGCCCTTAATGTAGTAAAATAACTGTGATTTATAAACTGTAAAGATAATTTTGTATATATTTACGTTTTACACATACTTCATTGTTAATTTAGGCTCCATGAAAAATCGCCCAAAAATAGAAATGAAAAATCGCCCAAAATCTCAAAATGAAAAATCGCCCAAAATTTAAAAATGAAAAATCACAAAAAAAAAGAAAACTTACAGAAAAGCATAAATAGTCTTCGTTTCTTACTGAATTGCAATAAAAGTATGAATAAAAGGCAATATTTTCCATCGGCGAAAAATTATAGCATGGCTCTCCAAGGGTAATTTAGATCTATGATAATTATACAAATAATAATAGAAAAAAATGTATAAACATATAATACAGTAATGATCATTTATCGAAGGCTGGAAATTTAAGACTTCAAGGAAACCGCAGCTCAAAATTTTACATATCACATAGAATATAAAGTCCTTCCGTCCGCCAAAAGCGCGTTTCAAATTAATCGCCCAAAAAAAATTAAATATCGCCCAAAATTAAAAAACACAAAAAATTAGAAATTATAGTAAATTAATTTTTATATTGAAAAAAAAAGAAAACTTACAGAAAAGCATAAATAGTCTTCGTTTCTTACTGAATTGCAATAAAAGTATGAATAAAAGGCAATATTTTCCATCGGCCAAAAATTATAGCATGGCTCTCCAAGGGTAATTTAGATCTATGATAATTATACAAATAATAATAGAAAAAAATGTATAAAAATATAATACAGTAATGATCATTTAAGGAAACCGCAGCTCAAAATTTTACATATCACATAGAGTATAAAGTCCTTCCGTCCGCCAAAAGCGCGTTTCAAATTAATTTTTTATATTAGTGAACCTTGGAATGTTTAACTTGAGAAACGCTTTCGACAATATTCCGTATAGCCGGCCTTCGGCCGGGCGGAAGGATTTCAACCCAATGGTATGTTAAATCTCGGCTTCGCTTTCGAAAATTTTCAATATTAACACCCTTCGGAATGCTTAATTTGGTACGTGCTTTCAACAACTTTCCGTGTAGCCGGCATTTGGCCGGGTGGAAGGATTTTAAACTTTCACTGCTATAGAAGCCAAATAATGATGGAGATGTAACACATTGGAGAAACTTTCAATTATTTAATATAATATAATATTTTAAATTCTATCAGCCGTGTCACAGACTCCGTTCGGATTGGTTTTGATTCCGTAGTTGTCATTCCGAAAAAGTAAGTTTTTGGTGCTTTAGATTCCGTTTATTTTGTATTTCGTTTTTACAATGATAAAGTTTTAATATCTTGAGGCTTTTGTTTACTCTTGCTTTTAGATGCAAAGCTCACATTGAGCTTTTTATTAACATGGAAAGCTCATGACCTATTATTTATTTGACACTCCTAAAAGTATGCAAGTTTTTTAGTATTTACTGCAAATGAAGTCAGTAGAAAAGTGTTTTTCAATTCCACTTTGAAATTTGAAAGTGGTTTGATTACAAAGAAAATGTTCGCTTTTCGTTTTCTGAAGAAGCAACTTACGGAATTGAAACCACTTCCGATCGGAATGGTATTCTGTGACATGGCTGTATATTCGATTTTGATGATTACCAGAATTTTTGTGTGAAAAATTTTGGGCGATTTTTCATATGAAAAATAACTTAAAATTTGTATGAAAAAATTTTGGGCGATTTTTCATTTTTATTTTTGGGCGATTTAGTTTTGGGAGATTTTTCTTGGAAACATTTTTAATATGAAAAATCGGACAAAATTTCAAAATGAAAAATCACCCAAAAAAATGAAAAATCATCCAAAATTTGTGTGGAAAAATTTTGGGCGATTTTTAATTTTTATTTTTGGGCGATTTGGTTTTGGGCGATTTTTCATGGAGCCGTTAATTTAGATATTTATACAATATAACAATAGGTATTGTTGTTATCTTAGTCTGTAAGAATTTTTTATCCATAGACTGAAATAAATAAATAAAATAAAAACAATAATAAAAAAATAATGTGTGTACAAAGTTTCATTGGAATCGGTTCAGTAGAAGTAGATGAACGACTTCTCAACGGGACAAATCTGGAAGTACATCCTCTTAAATCGGTACATGACGAATTGATAACCTTTCTCCTTATTTTGAAGTCGGTTAAAAAGTTTCATGATGGAAGTTTATGTACTTAGGAAATGAGAGACCCAAAATAACTATTAAAATTATTTTTGAATTGAAACATTTTCAATAAATCAACAAATATTTTCATTTCATTGCTGATAATAATTATTTATAAAATTTATATTTATACGTTGCTTATAATATTTATTTTAAATTTTTATTTTTTACGTTGTGTGATAATAGTTCTATTTGAAAAAAATTTTTTTTCCGTTGCTCATAACTTATATTCAACGTTTATTTTTTTACGTTGCCGAGTAATAGTTATTGTTGGAAAACCATTTTGTACGTTGCTCATGAAATTTGTTTTCAACATTTATGTATTTTTTAATTTATTTAGTAACCATGGCGTGCTCCAAAGAAAAATCCTGCTTTTCTAAGCATTACGCGTTAAGTTAATCAACACCGAGAAAATTATAAAGGCAAAAAAATATCTTAAAGCGCTAAAACTCGCAAAAAATTGCAAACAATATCTAGAATTTATTAAAACCCACTAAAAATGTAAGGAATACCAAAACCCTGGAAAAAATCGTGAAAATTACGAAAATTTGCAAAAAGATGCTAACATTGGAAAAATAGCAAAGTTTGAATTAAAAATCGTTAAAACTGTAAAAAAAACCACAAACTGGCAAAAATTACATACACCGCAAAATTTTAAACATTCTGCAGAAGTGATTAAAAACCACTAAAAATGTAAGGAATGCTAAAAATTCTAAAAAATTGCGGAAATGACGAAAATTCGCCAAATCTTGCTAAAATCGGAAAGATAGTAAAAGTCTGACAATGATTAAAAATAGGTAAACAATTATTTTTTAATAATAACTATTATCAAGCAACGTAAAAAATATAAATTGAAAATAAAAGTTATTAACAACGAAAATATATATTTGTTACCAGTTATTTCAAGACGGAAAAAATATATCTCATATTTTAACAGTTATTTCTCAACTTTTTTACATATCTCTTATAATGGTGAGGTCTCTCTAGGAAATTCATTAACACTATTAGCAAAAAGATATCATACAGAGTTATTAAAGATAACATTTTTCTGATCTGACATCCAAAATATTTATCATTAAGCCTGAAAACATGCCAAATAATACAAAACGGGTTTGTCTTTTAAGTCAAACACACTCCTATGATTATAACGCACACCAAAAAAATTTGGTGTGTGTTGTCTCATAAGAACTAATGTTCTGTTGTCGTATAAGTCACAAAAAACAGTTTTGTCAGCCTAAGGCTGAACCCTCACTAACATAAGACAAAAGTTTTTTTTGACTAATACGATAACATTACATTAGCTCTTGTGAGACAACCCACACCAAACAAAACAATCACAATACTGTCTCTTTGACTTACTGCGCAAAAACATTAGTTGCAGAAAATATATCGTCGTTGCTCCGGCAAAATTAGTTATGTGTTTTCTACTAGGTTTTCAGGAGAGGCAAAAAACTGTTTTATGCTGTAACCGTGCGATATTTTTTTAAAGTTAAACAGTTTATTGAAACAATATTCGCATCACTATAACTATGTATCGAAATACAAGATACATAATTGGATACTAGCGTCCTATAATCAAATTGCTCAAAAAATACACATAACTCACTTTGTTGGAACATTTCTCAGAAAATTATTTTTTGTTTTAGAATATTTTTGGGCATGTAACTATTTTTTCTCGCAGGATTTGGTAAAAATAACCTTAAACCCTTTGGTGGTATGAATAATAAATGTTTAGATTGGAGCAATAAAACATCTTTCGACAATATTCACATAACTGATTACGTCAGAGCAACTACGATATGAGGTTTGATACAACATACCCGCACAGAGTAAGACAAAATAGACCGAAACGAACCTTGTTGCACACAATTGCGTGCTTTCTTATGATGTAACCCACACCAATTAAGACAAGTAAAAAAACGAAAAAATAAAAAAAAACATAACCGCATTGGTGTTTGATTAGCGGTTGTCTTTTAAGACACAAATTTTATAAGACGCATTTTCTTGGTGTGGGTTAGCATCAAAGAAGTTATTTGACTTGAAAGATAAAAACGTTTTGTCTTTTGTTGGTGTGGGTTCAGCCTAAGGTGACATAGTGATATCAGAAAAAACTTATGAGCAATTTAGGGGCAACTTTAAGAGCTAATCGAAAAGATGTCAGAAAGATAACATATTCCAGAAGTCTAGAAGATATCAATTTAAAGACATCATAGCGTTAAAATATGTTTGGGGACAAATTTGAGGTTAATTAAAAATAATTAAAATTATAAATAAAATTATAGTTTAGTTGCTTTTTTATTATAAAATCAACATAATTTTCACTTAAAACACTTGAAATATTGTTTATTAAAATACATACATAAATAATAATATGTAATAATATGGGAAAATTGATAACAATCAGCCAATTCACAATTCTTCTAAAGTGATAAGTAATAAAGTACTATTTAAGGCTATATAGAACAATTTTGAACGGCCTGTTGTATTACCATATAAATATTGTCATAAACGTGAAAAGTAAAATAAAATAATAGGTACATATGTTTGCTTACTGTTACAGTAAAAGTAACATGCACTAATCGAATAATTACTAAAGGGGAAATCACCCTTCGTTGAAAACTGCTATTGCAGACTTTGCAGGTCATGCAAGTCTAGGATATATGCTACAATATGCAACACAACAAGAACAACATATAAGAAACTAACATTTCCTATACAGTAGCAGATATGCAATACTAAAAACTGTAGGAAAGTTGTCTAGCATATATGCAATTAGCAAAATTACTCAGAGAGGCTCTCTGAGAGTGCATAAAACATAAACATGAAAATAAAGTACAAACTTATAGTTGGCTTCAACAAGAAAAGTAAACAAAGTTGGTTTGTGTGTGTACGTTTATATTAGGGGAAATCACCCTTCGTTGGAAACTGCTATTGCAGACCTTGCAGGTCATGCAAGTCTAGGATATATGCTACAATATGCAACACAACAAGAACAAAATATAAGAAACTAACATTTCCTACACAGTAGCAGATATGCAATACTAAAAACTGTAGGAAACTTGTCTAGCATATATCCAATTAGCAAAATTACTCAGAGAGGCTCTCTGAGAGTGTATAAAACATAAACATGAAAATAAAATACAAACTAATAGTTGGCTTCAACGAGAAAAGTGAACAAAGTTGGTTCGTGTGTGTACGTTTATATTATTTGTTCATTTATTTTATGTATTAAAATATCAAATGTATGCATCTTTAATAAATGTTAGTTCAGAATTAATCTACAAATAATAAATTAAGAAAATATTAAAAGTAGTTTTTTATGGTACATTTGAAAAATTACATAGTTATACATAATACATATATGTATGTATGTATTTCCTACATGTTTGAAGAAGACACTCATTCTTTGTAGCAGAAAATGATAGTTTATATCCTAGAGGTGCAAATATGCCACAAAGAGTGATTTCCGCTATTATTTGTTCATTTATTTTATGTATTTAAATATCAAATGTATGCATCATTAATAAATGTTAGTTCAGAATTAATCTACAAATAATAAATTTAGAAAAAATTAAAAGTAGTTTTTTATGGTACATTTGAAAAATTACATAGTTATACATAATACATATGTATGTATGTATGTATTTCCTACATGTTTGAAGAAGACACTCATTCTTTGTAGCAGAAAATGATAGTTTATGTCCTAGAGGTGCAAATATGCCACCAAGAGTGATTTCCGCTTAAGTAAACTGAAAAACTTACTCTCGAAACAAAACACGTTTGTCCATAAAAGTATGGAAACGGAATAATTGCTGAAATTAGTAAGATTAGAGAAACAATTGATGGCGAATACTCGAAGATTAGAAAAACATAGACACTTTTGAGGTTTCTAAAAATGTTGTTTCTTGTTTAAAGGTACCTACATACATATATAATTGTATTAAGAAACGAACATTTTTATAATACTTATCAACTTTTTATATTTTACCACTTTTATTTCAATTTTTTCTGTTTTCGATAATTTTTTTGAACGCAGCAGGTAATATTGAAAATAAATTCTTGCTTTGAATTTGTAAACAAAAAACAGTTGACTAAATAGCACATTGAAAAACCATAGGTAACAAAATAGTATTGTCATAAAACTAGACTGAATATAGACATAGAACATAGACTGTGATAAAATTTTACCGAACACTACGAATAGGGCGCAATAGTAAATTCTGTGAATTGGATAATATGCGTTCATTACAATAATAATTATAACAATACCACCTAATAACAGAAACACTATATTCCTTATCAATATGCATTCATAAGCATTAACACCCACACAAACTTATATAAACAGATGCATCTGTGCATGTGACTATTATGAATGAGTAAATGAAAACAAACGAACAAACACAAAACCAACCACAACTCGTTATACGTTTGTTGTGTATAATAGTTATTTTCTCTCGGGTTTGTATATGCTGTTGTTGACAATGCGAAGAAGTAAAGTCGTAAAATTTTTCTGTTCACTTATTTAAATTTTTCCAACTGTTTATGCTTTTGCTTATGCTTATGAACAACAGTCGCAGTCAAAGCAAAATCACAAAATGATTTAAGAACAATTGCGCAGTATTTTCAACAGTTGACGATTTGAAAAGTTTGAATTTGATTTCCTTTTGCTTTTGGTTAGTATCGCAAGTAAAAGCAGAAGCAGTCTATATGCTTTTGCAAGTCGCAAACAGTAACAGTCGAAGAAGCAAAATCTCTTGATTTTAGAAGGGACATAGGACTTTCTTAAGAGGTGCACTTTTTGCGGAAAGTTTCTGATTGTCATTCACTTGGGAGTGTCCAGAAACAATTCCCTTATAGGACTGTCCAAGCAGCTCACTACTTCCGGTCTTTATCCAAGTATGTCCCGGGCAATGGTTTAATCGGTTTCCACCGAAAACTAGCTAGAGCGAGAAGGTGAACAGTCATGTAGCATGAATGGTCTTGTTTGACGTGTCAGGTAAGTAGGCATTTAATCATACTTGCTTAAGAATGACTGCAACGTGGCATTGGACACGCGGATAGCAGCCCTATCACCAATCTAGGAGACGGCGGGCTCGCAACGCACCTTTCCGAATTTCCAATTGCCAACGAATCGCTAAATCAACAGCCTCTAAATTATAACCTCAAACCTTTGATGACGACCTTTGCATATCGAAAACGGACTATGATTGGATATTGGAATATAAGAACTCTGACGGACAGCGACAACATCAATGACTGCTTAAATTCTAAATATCTGCTGGTTGAGCGTGAAATGAGAAGATACGGCCTTGATATTCTTGGACTAAGTGAAACTAGATGGACAGGCTCTGGTGAGTTTTTGTCCCCAACCTCCCTAACAGCTTTGCTTTATTCTGGGAAGGATGTCGGAAACAGTCACGAGTTGGCGTCGGTCTGCTACTTTCCACCGCTGCTCGTAAAAGCGTAATTGATTGGAAACCAGTGTCAGACCGATTGTTGATTGCCCGGTTTGCTTCCAAAGTGAGGAACATAACAATCATACAATGCTATGTCCCGACTGAAGGAGCCAATGAAGATGACAAAGATAGGTTTTACGGTCAACTAAATTCAACTTTTGAATGCATTCCACGAGGAGATATTATAATTGTAATGAGTGATATGAATGCAAAGGTCGGTAGTGATAATGAGTTGCTGGAACACGTTATGGGCAGACACGGCATTGGCAACAGAAACGACAATGGGGAATGTTTTATAGACCTTTGTAATACCAGAAAATTTGTGATTGGCAGCACACTTTTTCAACATAAGACGTGCCATAAAACAACTATCACCTGATAGACACAACACCGCGAATCAAATAGACCACTGCGCTATAAGTCTGTTGGATGTGCATAATAAGAGAGGAGCTGATATAGGTCAATCCCGTGATGATTACTTGGTTGTTGCCAAAATACGTCTACGCACTGCTGCAATTAATAAAAAGGCGAGTATTTTGCGCCCTAAGAAATACCATATTGAAAGCCTGAAAAACTCTTCTCAGGAGAAACTTCACCACACAACTTCGGGAAGCAATGTCAACAACACCAAATGATCCAGCAGCGTTGATCAACGCTAAATGGGAAAAGGTCAAGAGCAACATTAGAAGATGTGCTGATCGTATTATTGGACCCGTTCCAAAGGTTAGGCAGCTATGGATGTCTGATGAAACATGGGACATCATAATAGTGCGCCAAAAACTTAAGGCCAAACTTGCTGCAGAAATTGACCTGCAGTCAAAAATTGCGATGTTAGTTTAGTACAAAAGCCTTCACAAAGTACCGCAACGTTCGGTACGGAGGGACAAAAGGCAGTATATGGATGGTCTAGCGGAAGAAGCCGAAAATGCGGCGCAAAGAGTCTCCTCTTTTTTTAAGTTAACCAAAAAATTAGTAGATCGTAAGCTCAGCACGGAACATCCAGTAAAAGATCTACAAGGTAAACTCCTAAACACTGACAACGAACAACTTCAGCGATGGAAGGAAAACTTTTCCATTATTCTGAACTGCGTCATTGACCCATCACTTTAGCCTCCAATATACTTAAACGCAAGACAATAACTAATGCAATTAGAACAACACCGCCTAGAATATCAGAAATAATCGCAGGAATAAAACAGCTACCCAATGGCAAGGCTGCCGGTACTGATGGCATCCCCGCTGAAATATATAAAAGTGATCCGGCTCTGTCAGCTGAGCTATTACTACTAGTAATCACTGAATTGTGGGAAACTGAATCTTACCCGGATGAATGGAAAGATGGAATAATTTTAAAAATTGCAAAAAAGGTGACTTGAAGAACTGCTGCAATTGGCGAGGCATTTGTGTGTTACCACCCTTAACCAAAATTGTGGCACAAATTATATTAAGTAGTTAAGAGAACACTTAGAGCAAACCATCAGCTCCTGCCAAGCCGGATTCCGAAAGGCATCCTCGTGTGCTGACTATATAAATTCACTGCGTATTATTATAGAGCAATATACCGAATATAATTCGAAATTGTATCTCCTCTTTGTAGATTTCGAAAAGGCGTTTGACACCATTAATCGGGAATGCATTTGGCTGGCGCTACGAAAAAGAGGTATACCAGAGAAACTTATAACACTGATAAAACAAAGTTATGATCATGTTAGATGCTTTGTGTTACACAAATGTAAATTGTCAGACCCATTTATGGTGCGGAGCGGTGTGCGTCAAGGCTCCATTCTATCCCCACTGCTATTTCTTATTGTGATGGAAGATGTTCTCTGTAATATCGAGAATAGCAGGAGAGGAATACAATGGAAAATTAATAATAAGTACCTGAACTACCTGGCCTACGCTGATTATATTTGCTTACTATCGCACAAGCTTAGTGATCTCACTCACACAACAAAAGATCTTCAACAAAATCTAGAGTTCACTGGGCTAAAAATAAACACGAGGAAAATTAAGGCGCTAAGTGTGTGTACTTCAACAGAAGCCATATCTATAAACGATCAAACGTTTGAAGCAGTGGACCTTGCTATCTTGGATGTGAGATATCAGCCAACGGCGGAACGGAAGTAGATATACGCGCAAGAATAAACAAAGCCAGGACATCCTTCGGAATATTGGCACCAATATGGCAAAACAATAAAATCAGCCGACGGACAAAGCTAAGAATTTTTGATGGTAATGTCAAGTCTGTCCTCCTATATGGATGTACCAACTGGAAAGTCACAAAAGCCATCACAAAACAGCTACAAACTTTTATCAACCGTTGTCTCAGACGAATATTACGTATCTTCTGGCCTCGAAGAATTTCAAACGCCGAACTGCTCGCTGAGACAAATCAAATACCAGTAGCAACCGAAATACGCAAACGCAAGTGGCAATGGATTGGGCACATACTGCGTAGAAGTGATGACAACGTAGCCAAGTAGGCCCTCAGGTGGAATCCATTTAATCAACATGTGAGGAGTGTTGGAAGGCCCCGTACAACTTGGCGTAGATCAACACAGTCCGAAATGAACGAACTAAGTGTAACGTGGAATGAGCTAAGGTCGATATCTCAGAATCGGGTTAGATGGCGATCAGCTGTTATTGGCGCCCTATGCTCCAGTGGGAGTTAAAGGAACATATATATTTTAGAAGTTTTCTGCATGTTCAGTCAACTATTTTGTGTTTTTCACGCACTTGACTGCGACTGCTTAACACTTCTAAAAGTTTTTGCTTCCTCGACTGTGACTGTTTGCGATTTGCAAAATAATACAGATTGCTTCTGATTTTACTTACGATACTAACCAAAAGCAAACGCAAATCAAATTCAAACTTTTCTAATCGTTGACTGTTGAAAGTGCTGCGCAATTGTTCATAAATCGTTTTGTAATTTTGCATTTACTGAAACTGTTGTATTTTTCATAAGCGAAAGCAGAAGTAAAATCAAATGAAATGAAAATCATTGCAATTTTTAAATACCGTACTTAAGTATAAAATCAAACCAAAAACGTTTGACTTAAGTAGAACAACAAATCAGAAAAATGGGAATAAAGAAAAATAAAGCAACGGCAACACTAGGAAAGTGCAGTTTAATCGTCCATGTCACAGAGTTCAATTCCGTTCGGAAAGGGAATTCTGCCAGCCAATTTTTGGACCAGCTGGTATCTGAAAACGAAAAAAGAAATACGCAAATATGTCAGGTGTGTCCAGACTGGGTGCGGCGCTTGTATGCTGGATTGATTAACTTTTCCGAACGGAATTGAACTCTGTGACATGGCTGAATATCAACTTACATAAGTGGTTTAATTCTCATATTTAACTTTCACGAAAAGTTGTATATATAAAAATTTAAATCACATTCAACAGCGCCACCTGGCAAGTGGTGGGTGATAAGCAAAATATACATGAGCACTGATGATGGAAGTGTAGCGGCTTCCGAAAGTAGCGCTGCTATGCATCTGTGCATGTGACTATTATGAATGAGTAAATGAAAACAAACGAACAAACACAAAACCAACCACAACTCGTTATACGTTTGTTGTGTATAATAGTTATTTTCTCTCGGGTTTGTATATGCTGTTGTTGACAATGCGAAGAAGTAAAGTCGTAAAATTTTTCTGTTCACTTATTTAAATTTTTCCAACTGTTTATGCTTTTGCTTATGCTTATGAACAACAGTCGCAGTCAAAGCAAAATCACAAAATGATTTAAGAACAATTGCGCAGTATTTTCAACAGTTGACGATTTGAAAAGTTTGAATTTGATTTCCTTTTGCTTTTGGTTAGTATCGCAAGTAAAAGCAGAAGCAGTCTATATGCTTTTGCAAGTCGCAAACAGTAACAGTCGAAGATGCAAAATCTCTTGATTTTAGAAGGGACATAGGACTTTCTTAAGAGGTGCACTTTTTGCGGAAAGTTTCTGATTGTCATTCACTTGGGAGTGTCCAGAAACAATTCCCTTATAGGACTGTCCAAGCAGCTCACTACTTCCGGTCTTTATCCAAGTATGTCCCGGGCAATGGTTTAATCGGTTTCCACCGAAAACTAGCTAGAGCGAGAAGGTGAACAGTCATGTAGCATGAATGGTCTTGTTTGACGTGTCAGGTAAGTAGGCATTTAATCATACTTGCTTAAGAATGACTGCAACGTGGCATTGGACACGCGGATAGCAGCCCTATCACCAATCTAGGAGACGGCGGGCTCGCAACGCACCTTTCCGAATTTCCAATTGCCAACGAATCGCTAAATCAACAGCCTCTAAATTATAACCTCAAACCTTTGATGACGACCTTTGCATATCGAAAACGGACTATGATTGGATACTGGAATATAAGAACTCTGACGGACAGCGACAACATCAATGACTGCTTAAATTCTAAATATCTGCTGGTTGAGCGTGAAATGAGAAGATACGGCCTTGATATTCTTGGACTAAGTGAAACTAGATGGACAGGCTCTGGTGAGTTTTTGTCCCCAACCTCCCTAACAGCTTTGCTTTATTCTGGGAAGGATGTCGGAAACAGTCACGAGTCTGCTACTTTCCACCGCTGCTCGTAAAAGCGTAATTGATTGGAAACCAGTGTCAGACCGATTGTTGATTGCCCGGTTTGCTTCCAAAGTGAGGAACATAACAATCATATAATGCTATGTCCCGACTGAAGGAGCCAATGAAGATGACAAAGATAGGTTTTACGGTCAACTAAATTCAACTTTTGAATGCATTCCACGAGGAGATATTATAATTGTAATGAGTGATATGAATGCAAAGGTCGGTAGTGATAATGAGTTGCTGGAACACGTTATGGGCAGACACGGCATTGGCAACAGAAACGACAATGGGGAATGTTTTATAGACCTTTGTAATACCAGAAAATTTGTGATTGGCAGCACACTTTTTCAACATAAGACGTGCCATAAAACAACTATCACCTGATAGACACAACACCGCGAATCAAATAGACCACTGCGCTATAAGTCTGTTGGATGTGCATAATAAGAGAGGAGCTGATATAGGTCAATCCCGTGATGATTACTTGGTTGTTGCCAAAATACGTCTACGCACTGCTGCAATTAATAAAAAGGCGAGTATTTTGCGCCCTAAGAAATACCATATTGAAAGCCTGAAAAACTCTTCTCAGGAGAAACTTCACCACACAACTTCGGGAAGCAATGTCAACAACACCAAATGATCCAGCAGCGTTGATCAACGCTAAATGGGAAAAGGTCAAGAGCAACATTAGAAGATGTGCTGATCGTATTATTGGACCCGTTCCAAAGGGTAGGCAGCTATGGATGTCTGATGAAACATGGGACATCATAATAGTGCGCCAAAAACTTAAGGCCAAACTTGCTGCAGAAATTGACCTGCAGTCAAAAATTGCGATGTTAGTTTAGTACAAAAGCCTTCACAAAGTACCGCAACGTTCGGTACGGAGGGACAAAAGGCAGTATATGGATGGTCTAGCGGAAGAAGCCGAAAATGCGGCGCAAAGAGTCTCCTCTTTTTTTAAGTTAACCAAAAAATTAGTAGATCGTAAGCTCAGCACGGAACATCCAGTAAAAGATCTACAAGGTAAACTCCTAAACACTGACAACGAACAACTTCAGCGATGGAAGGAAAACTTTTCCATTATTCTGAACTGCGTCATTGACCCATCACTTTAGCCTCCAATATACTTAAACGCAAGACCAACAATAACTAATGCAATTAGAACAACACCGCCTAGAATATCAGAAATAATCGCATGAATAAAACAGCTACCCAATGGCAAGGCTGCCGGTACTGATGGCATCCCCGCTGAAATATATAAAAGTGATCCGGCTCTGTCAGCTGAGCTATTACTACTAGTAATCACTGAATTGTGGGAAACTGAATCTTACCCGGATGAATGGAAAGATGGAATAATTTTAAAAATTGCAAAAAAGGTGACTTGAAGAACTGCTGCAATTGGCGAGGCATTTGTGTGTTACCACCCTTAACCAAAATTGTGGCACAAATTATATTAAGTAGTTAAGAGAACACTTAGAGCAAACCATCAGCTCCTGCCAAGCCGGATTCCGAAAGGCATCCTCGTGTGCTGACTATATAAATTCACTGCGTATTATTATAGAGCAATATACCGAATATAATTCGAAATTGTATCTCCTCTTTGTAGATTTCGAAAAGGCGTTTGACACCATTAATCGGGAATGCATTTGGCTGGCGCTACGAAAAAGAGGTATACCAGAGAAACTTATAACACTGATAAAACAAAGTTATGATCATGTTAGATGCTTTGTGTTACACAAATGTAAATTGTCAGACCCATTTATGGTGCGGAGCGGTGTGCGTCAAGGCTCCATTCTATCCCCACTGCTATTTCTTATTGTAATGGAAGATGTTCTCTGTAATATCGAGAATAGCAGGAGAGGAATACAATGGAAAATTAATAATAAGTACCTGAACTACCTGGCCTACGCTGATTATATTTGCTTACTATCGCACAAGCTTAGTGATCTCACTCACACAACAAAAGATCTTCAACAAAATCTAGAGTTCACTGGGCTAAAAATAAACACGAGGAAAACTAAGGCGCTAGGTGTGTGTACTTCAACAGAAGCCATATCTATAAACGATCAAACGTTTGAAGCAGTGGACCTTGCTATCTTGGATGTGAGATATCAGCCAACGGCGGAACGGAAGTAGATATACGCGCAAGAATAAACAAAGCCAGGACATCCTTCGGAATATTGGCACCAATATGGCAAAACAATAAAATCAGCCGACGGACAAAGCTAAGAATTTTTGATGGTAATGTCAAGTCTGTCCTCCTATATGGATGTACCAACTGGAAAGTCACAAAAGCCATCACAAAACAGCTACAAACTTTTATCAACCGTTGTCTCAGACGAATATTACGTATCTTCTGGCCTCGAAGAATTTCAAACGCCGAACTGCTCGCTGAGACAAATCAAATACCAGTAGCAACCGAAATACGCAAACGCAAGTGGCAATGGATTGGGCACATACTGCGTAGAAGTGATGACAACGTAGCCAAGTAGGCCCTCAGGTGGAATCCATTTAATCAACATGTGAGGAGTGTTGGAAGGCCCCGTACAACTTGGCGTAGATCAACACAGTCCGAAATGAACGAACTAAGTGTAACGTGGAATGAGCTAAGGTCGATATCTCAGAATCGGGTTAGATGGCGATCAGCTGTTATTGGCGCCCTATGCTCCAGTGGGAGTTAAAGGAACATATATATTTTAGAAGTTTTCTGCATGTTCAGTCAACTATTTTGTGTTTTTCACGCACTTGACTGCGACTGCTTAACACTTCTAAAAGTTTTTGCTTCCTCGACTGTGACTGTTTGCGATTTGCAAAATAATACAGATTGCTTCTGATTTTACTTACGATACTAACCAAAAGCAAACGCAAATCAAATTCAAACTTTTCTAATCGTTGACTGTTGAAAGTGCTGCGCAATTGTTCATAAATCGTTTTGTAATTTTGCATTTACTGAAACTGTTGTATTTTTCATAAGCGAAAGCAGAAGTAAAATCAAATGAAATGAAAATCATTGCAATTTTTAAATACCGTACTTAAGTATAAAATCAAACCAAAAACGTTTGACTTAAGTAGAACAACAAATCAGAAAAATGGGAATAAAGAAAAATAAAGCAACGGCAACACTAGGAAAGTGCAGTTTAATCGTCCATGTCACAGAGTTCAATTCCGTTCGGAAAGGGAATTCTGCCAGCCAATTTTTGGACCAGCTGGTATCTGAAAACGAAAAAAGAAATACGCAAATATGTCAGGTGTGTCCAGACTGGGTGCGGCGCTTGTATGCTGGATTGATTAACTTTTCCGAACGGAATTGAACTCTGTGACATGGCTGAATATCAACTTACATAAGTGGTTTAATTCTCATATTTAACTTTCACGAAAAGTTGTATATATAAAAATTTAAATCACATTCAACAGCGCCACCTGGCAAGTGGTGGGTGATAAGCAAAATATACATGAGCACTGATGATGGAAGTGTAGCGGCTTCCGAAAGTAGCGCTGCTATGTTCTGCTATGTGCGTTGAAAAATTAAGTTGATATTAATTTTTCCCCTGTTCCTTGGAGTATTAATCATGCCCAATTCTTTCTGAATATAACGTTACGAACATTAACATAATAATCAATCTGAATTCCCAAGCAAATACGTTCGTAATAATCATATTAATATGCAATTAGCTACTGGGTGGAGCTATTCACATGTTAACATGTTTATATAACAGTTTTTCTCTTCCCGGACTTTTTCCTTTCCCAGGAAAGGGGATCGATTTTTCATTTTCCCGGGAAGTCCCCGGAACTCCCGCCCAATATAAAACGATACAATATATCATGTAATTTTATTTATTTGAAAACAAAAATACAATTAACAGTTCATCAGATCTATTAAATAAATTTAGTTTAAAAATATATTATTTCAGCCTTATACAGAGTATTTCCAAGTGAAATCAACAAATGTTCAGGTGTACCGCATATTTTTTTAATTTCAATAAAAATTTTATTTATTATTGTATAACTGACGAGTAGCCACTGGAGGGAATTTTTTTACATCAATTTCATAATTGTTTTTGTAATTACTCTAGCTTTTTAAGCAGAAAAGTTATTAAAATGATTTATGCTTTTATTTTATAGGCTAGTAATGAGCATTTCATATTGCTAAGCAAAACTGAACTAAAATAATTCTGTGGCCACCTGAAAATTAGACTGTTTTTCCGATTTTATCGATTTTAAATTGAACCCTGTGTGAACCCTGTTGTACATAAAGCATTGATTATTATTTTTTTTTTTTTAGAAAAGAGGGAACACTTCTGGTATCATGTCATAACTTCCATTGTGTTAAATGGATAGTAGATTGAAAAATGCATAGTTTTAAACTTCAAAAAACCGATGTGGGTATAACAATAACAATCTGATATTAGCACAAAATATAGGCCTGTACCTCCTCATTATGCCCACTCAGTGACGTTTTATTATTTTCATAGGTTTACGAAATATTATTTTTTAAAAGTGCAATTTTTATAAAAATATGGGTCGAATAAAACGGACCCAGAAATCCATGTATGGATACAGATAAAAATCTGTCATTTTTAGAAAATATAGCCTATATTTTGCCCGTTATGTCCACTCCGTGACAATCTGTTATAGTCATTTCTTTACGAAACATGATTTCTTTAAATGCTGCTCTTAGAAAAATGTGAACATAAAATATGAAGCAAATAAAATTTTTTTCGGTTATATTTATTTATTGCATCTTCAATAAAATTGAACTAACAATAAGTAATCAAATCTTAACTCCCAAATTTTAATTTTTAAGTCCAGCCAGTGCCAGACAAAAATATTTGTTTCAGCGGTTGGTTGTTTGGTTGTTTACGTCTCTCGTGTTCGGCTGAGAACAAGAGTGTCCCTCCTTCTCAGCTAGGGGATTTGGGTGCAACTCAATTTTTTTTATGTAGCTTGCCGCGTGCTTAGAAAACACTGTCTTAACCAGCAGCACATCTAGGTCTTTATGAATTCGCTTGTTTCTGACATACTATGGGGCTGCTGTAATCGTACGGAGTATTTTATTTTGTGGCCTTTGAATTTTTTCTACATTTGATGCCAAGGCAGTGCCCTATAACTGGATTCCATAGGACCATATTGGTTTTAGAATGGAGTTGTATAGAAGAAGTTTATAATCTAGGCTTAGAGTAGAGTTCCTTCCAATGAGTCAATTCATTTGAGCATCCAGTACGATTCAGTATGGGTGTTAGCTTACTCATAACTAGATTTTCAAATAGTTTGACATGTTAGACAATAGGCTTATAGGCCTAAAGGACTCTACCTTCGTATGATCTTTGCCTGGTTTAGGTATCATGGTAATCAGCGAAACCTTCCATTCTGCGGGATAGCATTTGAGGCACAAAATACTGTTAAAAATAAATAGAATTGTCCGTTCTGCAGTATAGGGTAGCTCTAAGATCAATTTATTGCTTATTTTAGAAGCGCCTGGAGCTTTTTTCGAGTTTAAACCCGCAATATAATGTTCAAGCTCACAAATATTGAACCTCAAAGTAACATCTGGTATAGCGAGGACTGGTGGCAGCTCAACTATAGTATCAGACGTATTTGGAGTAAATACTTTCTGCAAGTGGTTTACAAACAGAGTACCTTTTTCAGCGTCAGTTCTTGCCCAGTCTCCGTTCGAAGCTCGCAATGGAGGCTTATATCTCACTGGTCTTTTGAGGCCTCGGGCTGCTCTCCATAGCGAATAGTCGGTTTGAGGTGTTGCGTCGAGCCCATTCAGAAAGTTTTGAAGAGAAGCGGTTTTTTGATATTCTAGTAGAGTTTTCAGCTGTTTAGTACATTCCTTCAGCCTAGATTTTAGCTGAGAGGATCTGTAGCGTTGCCATTCTCTACGAACTCTTCTTTTT
Organism: Panzeria rudis; assembly: GCA_956483635.1. Classification (NCBI taxonomy): domain Eukaryota; kingdom Metazoa; phylum Arthropoda; class Insecta; order Diptera; family Tachinidae; genus Panzeria; species Panzeria rudis. The sequence continues at coordinate 72,830,393 of OY101450.1, forward strand.
TCGGATAAAAGCCGTTCTACATCTGCTGAAAAAATTGTATTATATGTATCTCACCTGAAGATTTGTAGTAGCAGCATTTAGAGCAGCTTGCTTAAGGTTTGTTTCAAACATTCTAATAGAGTTATCTATGTCACTATGCGTTTTTAATGGAATATTTTCTGGGCAATGAGCACTCAAATATTTTTTGTATTTAAACCAATTTATACGTGTAGTTGTCATCGTTAAATCATAAGTGGGGGAACAAGTTGTATGTGAATATATAGTGACAATAGTTGGTGAATGATCTGAAGACAAATCTAAAGATGCTTCAACTTGGATCATTTTGCTGGGCACACCCTTTACCACTCCAAAATCAATGACATCAGGTATTTGTCGGCGATCTATTGGCCAGTAAGTTGGCTGCCCACTTAATATAACATTCAAACGCATTTTTGAAATTGTGTCAAACAAAACGCGGCCCTTTGGCGTCATGAGGCGAGATCCCCAGAACGTGTACTTAGCGTTGTAATCAGCGGCGGCCTAGTGAGTTAAAATTCGACTATATTGATTTTCTGTAATAGAGTACCTGGGAGGAGAGTAAATTGATGAAATCACCAGGTTTGATGAAAAGCTTCAATGCAGATGTTAGTTGCTTGAATATAGTCTTCACAATGATCACTCATTAAGTAGTGTTTTAATCGCGATTTTATTAGTATACCCGACCCACCACAAGCTCTACCTTGGGGGTCCTTTGTGTCGTAGAGAGTATATCCGTTGATTTAAAAAAAAAGCTTCTAGCCGTCAAATGCGTCTCAGAGATAAGCATAAATTAGACTCAAAATATATGTATACCTTTGATTATCTTTTCATATCTTTCTAAGAGCAGCACTAAAAATATGTGCTTACAAAGTTAAGTTGCCATAATAATATTAAAAAAATCCCATGAATTCCTGTACAAAAATCCCGGAGGTTTTTTTCATGGAATATGTGCGGGATCGCGGGAAAATATTCCCTAATGAAAAACACTAGTTCATATATACTTCAGTATATAATCAAACCAAAAAAGTTTGACCTAAGTAGAACAAACAAATCAGAAAAATGGGAATGAAGAAAAATAAACCAACGCCAACACTGGGAAAGTGCAGTTTAATATCAACTTAAGTGATTTAATTCTCGTATTCAATTTTCGCGAAAAAGTTGTATATTTAAGAACTGCAATCATATTCAACAGAGCCACATGACAAGTGGTGATAAGCAAAATACACATGAGCACTGAGGATTGAAGTGTGCCGGCTTTTGAAAGTAGCGCTCCTATGTTCTGCTGTGTACGTTGATGTTTATTTTTCCCTTGTTCCTTGGAATGTTAATCATGCCCAATTCTTTCTAAATATAATGTTACGACCCCTAGCCTAATTTGGATTCGCAAGGAAATACGTTCGCAGTAATCATATTAATAAACAATTAGATAGCGTCATTAGCTTGGCATCACAAGCAAATACGTTCGAAATAAGCATATTAATAAAAAAAAGTTTACATGTTCGTATATACTTAATTATAAATTCAAACCAAAAAAGGTTGTCTTAAGTAGAACAAAAAATCAGAAAAATGGTAATGAATAACCCAACGGCAACACTGGGCAAGTGCAGTTTAATATCAACTTAAATGATTTAATTCTCGTATTCACTGAATATTTCACCGAAAGAGTTCTGTCTTTCGTACAAATACATATAAAACAAAAACTAATTTTCAAATATTGCGTTGCTTTAAATGTAATTGTACGAAAGAAAGAATTCTTTCGACATCGTGAAATAGGCCGTCAATTTTCACAAAAAAGTTGTATATGTGTGACCGTCTCCGAGAAAAGGGATGTAATGTGTGAAAATGAAGTTTTGAGAGAAACGCATTTAAAGTTTCATACACCCTTTAAGGTACTAGAATCCACTCTTAAGTCCAAACCCGTTTTTTGACATACTAGGTCCCTTTTCTCGGAGAAGGTCACATATAAGTATTGAAATCACATTCAACAGAGCCACCTGACAAATGGTTAGAAGCAAAATACACATGCGCACTGATGATGGAAGAGTAGCAGCTTCCGAAGGTAGCACTGCTATGTTCTGCGGTGTACGTTGAAAAACCAAGTTGATTTCCTTCGTTTCTTGGAATATTAATCATGCGCAATTCACACGAACGTTAGCCCAATAATCAATTTGGATTCCCAAGTAAATACGTTCGAAGAAATAATCATAGTAATAAACAGTTAGATACTGGGTGGAGCTTTTCACATCTTTACAAATTTATATATACTAAAAAAATGTACATTATTGAATTTTTTTCAACCGCAAATATTGTTTGTAGTTGTAATTCGAACTGACTGTAAAGCAAATACAGAGAACATTGAAACAATAATGCTTAAATTTATTGTACAAAAATTGAATAGACACTTGTGTCAATTATGCTATAACAATCCCATACAATTCACAATGAACATCACTTCACATACACTTTAAAAATACGCATATACATCTAAAGCCTTTGTTGGCTTTTCTGCCACATGTTATATTTTTTAGAATGAGCAGAAAAACATGACAAGGGGGATTGTAATTATGAAGAAAAAGCAACAAAAATAAAAAATGCCTTTCGCCCATGCACATGTTGTGACAATTGCCATAGTTGAAATTAGATTAGACACAATAATAAACAATGCCGTTGGTCGGCATTATTGTTGCGTGCTTTCATGAATGGGAATGAAATTTTTAGTTTTCTCTTAAAATCAAAAGCAGTGAAAGAAGAGACAAGCTGTTGCTTTGTGCTCACATTTAATATAAAAATACTTATGTATAAAATCAAACCAAAACAGTTTGACATAGGTAGAACAAAAAAAATCAGAAAATTGGAATGAAGAAAAATAAACAAACGACAACAATGGGAAAGTGCAGTTTAATATCAAGTTAAGTGATTTAATTGTCGTATGGAATTTTCACGAAAAGGTTGTATATATAAGAATTGAAATTTTATTCAACAGAGCCACCTGACAAGTGATGATATGCAAAATACACATCAGCACTGAAGTGCAGCGTGTTCCGAACGTAGCGTTCCTATGTTCTGCTGTGCACTTTGAAAAATTAAGTTGATGTTTGTTACGCACGGTTCATCATGTTCTACACATGAAAAGTAAATTACCGTTAGAATTAAAATCCAAACAAAACTAACTTTAGGTAAATGGCATTTCGTTATTTCTGGGCTAGCTCAGCCCTCAGTGACGTGGTTCTTAACCCAAAGCTCATCGCCGCGTAAGCATAGAAAAAAATTATGCCGTTAAAATATCAATCGTCACATACATTCAAAGTATTAAAAGGAGCAGAGGGAAAATATCATTGATATTAGAAGACAACCAACGAACCAATTTAGGTACAACCGCCAACAGTAGAGTTACTACATGTGTCACTTACATATCACTTACACATCGCCGTTTCTTTGCGCCTATCGTATTCCGTAAACCTTCTACCAAAAAGAACGAATTAGATATATATGTTCTGAATTCATTTTGAATGTTTATTTCTGAACAACATTAAAATTAGATATACGAAATAATTTATAATTCTGTATTCTTAAATAATACAGGCATTTGTATGGGATTTTACTAGGGTAATCGACTCGGTTTTCAACCGGCTTTTTCCGCAATACGGTTGTCGGTTTTTTCAAAATGTTGATTTTTCAAATGTCGAATAGTCCGGTTTTTTTAAATTAAAAAACCGGTCCAGTCGAATACTTTTCGAATCGTATATTTTATTAGTTTTTACTATATTAAAAATTAGACGAACTTTTACTGTTAATTTTCCTAAGTATTTTTGTTCAAGAGCATTTACTGAAGCACACAATTAAGGTAAAATAATTTAATAAGGTGGTAGCAGGGCGAATTAAATTGACCTTGTAATGTATAATGTATGTCAAACTTCATATTTTATATGGACTTCGACATCCATCATGTACAAAAAATGCTTGTTGTGTGAATGTCAAGAAATATCTGTGCAGTAGGGTTGTTCACAGTATATGTGTGGACCAATTTTTTCGGCTTTCCGTTGTAAATCCTTCCGGAAAGGTATTTTTAGTAAAAAAAACTGTGCTGATCACGTAATGGGAAGGTGTGCTGCATATAAGGGGCGCAATTAAGAAATTGTGGGGAATTACATCGATGGAAATTATAGTGTTGAACCAAACAAAAACTTCGAAAAAAGAAGTCAGATCCGCACAAAAACATTAATATGAAAATAAGGCCAAGTTCCTATCCAAAAATTTCGGTAGTTATAAGTACTGAGATTAATATGAGGACCAAGTTCTTGATAGGTACAATACCATCTCATTTTTAGGCAGCCTGCCTGCTATATGGCAATATTTTTTCACATTTCTAATATTAGGAATTATGGGGAAAATGTTGCCTAGTTAGCTTAGAGATTAGATGGTATCATACCTATTAGTGATGTTACGAATATTCGAATTCGAATCGCCGAATATTCGCCTTTTTCATGATATTCTTATTCGCCAAATTCAAGCGAATATTTCACATATATTTTGTGAATACGTTCCAAAGAATAATACATAAAAAAGACTGAAAACTAAACAAAAAATATAATTTTTTTACTAAAAAAATTTGTCTATAACGCAAAACAATAATCTTCTTTTAGTAAAGAAAAAAGAAACAAAATATATTTCACAACGACATAGTATTTCAAACGTAAAGTCGTGTTAAATTAATTTATTAATCATGTTAAAGTAATACTCAAAGCTCAGTAGAGGAATGTTGATCTTCAAAAATAAAAGTTTTTAACTCTTTTCTCCATCAGGCCTATTGCGCGGTGTGTAAATAAGCTCCGCACCACTAAACATTCGCTCGCTCGGAACACTTGCCGCTGGTGTCACTAAATATTGCCTGGGTATAGCCGAAAGAAGCTCGTTTTTTTCCTTATTTACTTTCCACCAAAAATTTAAAAAAGTGGAATTAAAGTGCTAAGTTAATAATTTAAAATTCCGTCGTCGGAGTATCATAATAATGTTAAATACCTTTAGTATTGTGACAGTTTTTCTCAATTTATTGTTATTGACGTATATGGTAAATAGCCCAACACAAATAAATGAAATAAAGTTGATTAGTTCAAATAATGGTAGTGTTCCAGTTTTTGATGCATTTGTATTTGTATTTATTAAATTTTGAATTTCTGATACAACAAGATATAATAGCTCCGATACCGTACTTTTCGGGCAAAGTTCAGTAAAATGAGAGTAAGCAAGAATTACTCTCAATAAACACAAAAGTACGGGAACAGCAAAAACCAAATTTTTATCACAAAAGTTAACATGAAAGTGTTGTCAAAATAAACAATCTTGAGTACGGGATCGCACCTAATATCTTATAATTTAAAGGATCAGAATCTGACAAGTTATATCAATAATACTCAATGAGTTTAAGGAACATAAATATATAAAATTTGAGAATAATAACATTATATAAATAAAAAACAAGTAATATAATAAAATATTAATATACAAAAATATAAAATATTTAAATTCATCAGATATTGTAGTCATGCCTGATATTTACGGCAGATTACGTTCTGTAAATTTGGTAAAGTAAATGTTTAAATTTATTTGTGTTGCTAATAGTTTACAAGTTTGGGGAAGTTGGTTCCAGAGACGGATAGTTATTATGAAAAATTTTCTCTCAGACGCTGTGTCCCGGTGTCGAATTTGCATAATACCGTTTCCTCTTGCAGACCTCATAAATCTTAAGAGATCATGAAGATATTTGGGTTGTTGTGATGTTGCAATTTTATGAAGAAAAACCAAGTTTTTTAGGTAACATTAAAGATGCGGCTGGAGTAGTGAGAAACATGATCAAATCTCCTCAAGCAGAATATGTAACGTACTATGTTGTTGGAAGTTCTGTTGAGTTTCGCAGTGTCCTTTGAGTTACAGCCAGATAAGACTTCTGATGAATACAGCAGAGTTGGTATTAAATAGATTTTATCCAAAAGTAGTCTTATTTTTGGTGGTGTGCAATACAGTGTGGCCCATAAACACCTTAGCATACTATACACTCTGGCAGAATTAACAATATCAATCTCGCTATCACCCAGGAAAACATGAATACTATATTAAACTTTTACAGATGTTTGGCAAATTACAATACATTTTGACTTTTTAGGGTTAATACGTAAACCGTTTGCAGTCGCCCAGAGAAAAATTTTATTTAGATCAGTGTTAATATCATTAACTCTAGTGGTGATTTAAGCTATAGAGCTATTAAGGTAGAGCTGAATATCATCAGCATATATCTGGATCCTGGAATATTTTAGCTGTTTTGGTATATCATTAGCATATATCAAATATAGTAATGGCCCCACTGTGAAAGTGATGTTATTTTAACAATTATTTGTTAAGACGAATGCAATTTACTTCTCGTCTTCTAAATACCAAAAAAAATTACAGGTGTTACGTTTTTTTTTACAAATGGACAATGACATTCGCGATATATAACCGCAAACATGATTGACGTCAATATTTTTAAGCGTGTTATAGACGTATTGGGTTCTGTAAACATGCTGTTAATGTCTTGGTTCTCTACGTTTTCTGCCGATGTGTTTTTGGTATCGCTTCTTACATTAACTTTTGTAAAAATAATGTAAAGTAAATGATGTTGTAAAATTTCATAGCAACGTTGATTTAAAGTTTTAAAATAAAAATAGTTTGTAAATACCCTAGGGGGAAGGAAACTGACACAGAACCTGTCACGTGACTAGTCCTTGGGGGATAGGCACCGGTTCGAGTTCTAACACTTTGCATGGAAGGTACCTATCACTTTAACATGGCTTTGTCATAGGAGGGAGCAATTGATACCTTTCAGACATTTTGTGATAGATCACTAGACTGATCTAAAGAATCGTGCCAGTAGTAGTTTCTATCAAACTGGTTTCGAATATAGTTCCAAGGAAAGTAGGAGTTCATATAGTTTAGATAAACCCCTCTCGCTCATTGTAACTCATCTGGATTTAATTATGTGTTAATTAAATGTTTATAGCTTTTTTACTTTATTTATTTTCAATGACGTACAGCGTTGCCAGAAGCTTTTTGAAGAAAATCATCATTTGGCGAAATAAAAATCATATTTGGATATAAAAAATCATCACAAACTTTCATTCCAAAGCTGAACAATGGGACTTTTACAGCAAACAAAAACGCGTTCTTTAAGATTATACGATTTCCTTCATGTCATATTTTAGATAGGAGAGTTACTACTTTTTTGACCATTATTAAAAAGATACTTTTAAAATATTCGTCAAAAAGTTTGAAAATCGGGAGCAATCGGCGAAGTATATAAAATATCGCTATGACTGTAAGAACATATAAAAATGCGACAAAAACACTTTCACCGCGAAAAAAAAATCGGAGAGCACAACTATATGCACTGGTAAACATTTTTCAGCTTTTGAATAAAAATATGTGGAATATACAAACTATAATGCACAAATCCTAATGACTAAGATTTTCACTTGGTACATCAGTATAGTTTACCCTAACTCGAGAATGGTTTATCCAATTTCAATAAATAATGCACCAAAAAATGCAGAATAAAATTACCTTTAAGTCATTCATATGTAATTTTTTTTTGAGTTATTCAGAAATTAGCGGCAAAAAATGCGTTTTTCATGCAAAATGAAGTTTTTTTCGTTTTCACGAAGTCATGAAAAATGAAGAGGGAAGGTATGTATGTAGGTATATTAGGAATATAATAAGCTATAAAGCGTTAAAATCGAAAGCAAAGGTCTATTTTATTCACAATTAGTTGAGGGAACTAATACACACACACAAATTTAATTTTTCCTATTGTATGGAAATTCTGATTTTTATCAATTGATCTCCTTCACTTAATTGCGTATAAAATCAACATTTGCCATCGATTTTCATGATTCAAGGCTTATTTTATTTCTAGTTATCCTACCTGTCAGACTAATGATAACAATTTAAAGTTTTTGCAGTTTTAATCCCTTTTATGAGTTTTTGAAAACAAACAATTAGTTTTGCAAAAAAACATTTCGTCGGTAATTTCTGAAGAACTCCGAAACAGTTGGAAATATAAAAAATTTATATGCATGACTGGCTTATTTATTCAAATCCAATAATCCGTTATCGAGTTAGGGTGAAATATACCGACGTAGCTATTTGAAATATTAGTCATACCCTTAAAATTTTTTTTATGAAAAATATATGGATAATTGGTGCAAAATTTCGCAATAAATATATAAATTTCTTGCTCTTTTTTAATTATAGTGTAAAATTGTGCACTAATTGTCAATATATATATTTTTTATTTAAACAAGTTTTGTCCTTCTCCTATAAAACTTTTAAAATGTAAGATGTGGCTTTTTGCCTTTTCTCTGACGATATACATATAAAAAGTATAAAAAATCATAATTTGCGAGAAGAAAAATCATCATTTGGGGAATAATATCATCAAATCATATTTTGGTTTAAAAATGATCAAAAATATGATAAAATCATCAATCTGGCAACGCTGATGACGTATGTATGAAATTTATTTATATTTTTATTTGATTTTTTCTTTTGACAACCAAACCAATCGCCATCTGATTTCATTCTACCAAAACCTAAAAAAGTAACTGCAAGTAATGTAGTGTGAAGATGCAAATAGTCTTGTGAAAGTGAAAATTTTGTTTTTATTTTGTTTTTATTTTTATTTTATTTTGTTTTTTATAAATGCAATTAAATTGGCATTTACACCTGAAATGAAATTTTTTTAAATTCAGAATTCCATTACAAAAATTAAGTTAAAACTTGCGCAGATATGGATATAAATATTTGTGAATACAAAAAAACGAAGACAATACCGTTCACGGTACATTCGTATTTTCACAAGTCATAGGACAGGTACTTTTGGAACAATTGACACAAATTTTCCGCGGGGTAATTACAGAATTAATTTAATTAAGTTGTTAATATTACTAACAATAATAATAATTAAAAAAATAAATACGCAAATAATATAAATTTTTTTGCTTGCCATACGTTTTATGCTGCGGTCACCGTTGCTCGATGCAGCGACGGAGTTGTTTGATGAATCTGCTGTAAATTTTGTAGTTGATAAAGCTGCTGCGTTGCTGCGGATGGAAGCTTCATCTTCTTTGCTGTTCTTGTTCTTCTTCTTATTAAGTCTTTTCTTTATTTTCTCAAGTTCGTTATTTTCTTTTCTGTTTATGGCTCTTTTCATTATATTTCTTTGTAAAAATTTTGATTTTTAATTTCTTTAATAAAATGTTAATTTGGTTATACAGCCATGTCACAGAATACCTTTCCGATCGGAAGTGAAGTGGTTTCAATTCCGTAAGTTGCTTCTTCAGAAAACGAAAAACAAAATTTTTCTTCGTAATCAAACCACTTTTAAATTTCAAAGTGGAATTGAAAAACACTTTTCTACAGACTTCATTTGCAGTAAATATTGAAAAACGTTCATACTTTTAGGAACGTCAAATATATATTTGGTCATGAGCTTTCTATGTTAATAAAAAGCTTAATATGAGCTTTGCATCTAAAAACAAGATTAAGCAAACGCCTCAAGGTATAAAAACTTTATCATTGTAAAAACGAAATACAAAATAAACGGAATCTAAAGAACCAAAAATGTACTTTTTCGGAATGACAACTACGGAATCAAAACCAATCCGAACGGAATCTGTGACACGGTTTATATTTTCACTTTAGATTTTTGTAAATGTTAAATAATTGTTTTAATTTTGTATTAGAAACGTTTCTTTTTTGTTTTCTGTTTTATCACAAACTTTTGAAAGAACGTTTTAGTTTTTCTATCAGTTTTTTTAACATTACCGGTATACATGGAATAGTAAAAAATCATAAAAAAATACACTACACTATTTTCTCCATTATTTCAAAATAGATTACAAATATAGGATGGAATACCTTCAAAACGTGATATATCATATCTCGTAATCTATCTTAGTTCTTCCAGAATTTACAAAATCCTCCAGAGAAACAGTACCGGTGTCCATGGAAAAGTAAAAAAATATTTAAAAATATACCGCACTATTTTCTCCGTTATATCAAAATGGATTACAAATATAGGATGGAATATCTTCAAAACGTGGTATATCCCATTTCATAGTCTATACTAGTTCTTCCACAATTTACAAAATCCTCTTGAGAAGCAGTACCGGTATCTATGGAAAAGCACTATTTTCTCTTTTATTTCAGAATGGATTACAAATATAGGATGGAATACCTTCAAAACGTGGTATATCCCACCCCGTAATCTATCTTAGTTCTACCAGAATTTACAAAATCCTCCAGAGAAACAGTACCAGTGTCCAATGAAAAGTAAAAAATCATTTAAAAATATACCGCCCTATTTTCTCCGTTATTTCAAAATGGATTACAAATATAGGATGGAATACCTTCAAAACTTGGTATATCCCATCAAATAATCTATCTTAGTTCTTCCAGAATTTACAAGATCTTCCATAGAAACAGTACCGGTATCCATTGAAAGTTAAAAATTATTAAAAAAATATACTGCACTATTATTATTTCAAAATGGATTACAAATACAGGATGGAATACTTGCAAAACGTGATATATCCCATCCCGTAATCTATCTTAGTTCTATCAGAATTTACAAAATCCTTCAGAGAAACAATACCGATGTCCATGGAAAAGTAAACAATCATTTAAAAATATGCCGCACTATTTTCTCCGTTACTTCAAAAGGGATTACAAACATAGGATGGAATACCTTCAAAACGTGGTATATCCCATCTCGGAATTTATCTTAGTTCTTCCAAAATTTACAAAATCTTCCAGAGAAACAGTACCGGTATCCATGGAAAAGTAAAAAAATATTTTAAAATATACCGCACTATTTTCTCTATTATTTCAAAATGGATTACAAATAAAGGATGGAATACCATGAAAACGTGGTATATCCCATCTCGTAATCTATCTTAGTTCTTCCAAAATTTACAAAATCTTCCAGAGAAACAGTACCGGTATCCATGGAAAAGTAAAAATCATTTAAAAACATACCGCACTATTTTCTCCATTATTGCAAAATGGATTACAAATATGGGACGGAATAACATCAAAACGTGGTATATCCCATCCTGTAATATATCTTAGTTCTTCCAAAATTTACAAAATCCTCCATAGAAACAGTACTGGTATCCATGGAAAATAAAACAATTATTTAAAAATATACCGCACTATTTTCGCCGTCATTTCAAAATGTATTACAAATATAGGATGGAATACCTTTACAACGTGGTATATCACTTCACGTAATATATCTTAGTTCTTCCAAAATTTACAAAATCCCCCAGAGAAACTTGAGCATTTCTTGAGCGCCACTTTCGGAAGCCGCTGCTCTGTTCTGCTGTGTACGTTGAAAAATTAAGTTTGTGTTAATTTTTACCTTGTTCCTTGGAATATTAATCATGCCCAATTATTTCTGAATATAACGTTACGAACCTTAGCCTAATAATCAATTTAGACTCACAAAGCAAATACGTTCGAAATAATCATATTAATAATAAACAATTAGCTACTGGCTTGGTCTTTCCACATGTTTACATGTATAGAACAAAAATCAGAAAAATGGGAATGAAGAAAAATAAACCTATGGCGACGCTAGGAAAAGTGCAGTTAATGTCAGCTTAAAAGTGACTTAATTCTCGTATTCAATTTTCATGAAAAAGTTGTATATGGGAATTTCCACAGGAAAGTCCACTTTCTGCCACGTTCGTCACCAAGAAAGTAAGCTTGTTTTTCAGAATCAAGTGGTTCAATTTTTGCTAAACTTTTACTAACTGTAGAGCTACTTATGGGCTACACAAATATATGAAGAAGTAAAAAAAAACTTACGTTCCTTTAAAAAAAATCAACATAATTGCTTGGCGTCGAGCGTGACAGAAAGTGGACTTTCCTGAGGAAATACCCATACATAAGAATTAAAATCACATTCAACAGAGCCACCTGACAAGTGGTGATAAGCATATGCACGTGAGCACTGACGATGGAAGTGTAGCGGCTTCTGCTGTGTACGTTGAACAATTAAGTTGATGTTAATTTTTCCCTCGTTCCTTGGGATATTAATCATGCCCAATTCTTTCTGAATATAACGTTACGAATCTTAGCCTAAGAATCAATTTAGATTCACAAAGCAAATACGTTCGAAATAATAATATTAATAATAAAAAAAACATATTTAGAAAACGGAAACATATTTGAAAGGCGAAAATATATTTGGAAAGCGAAAACATTTAGAAAACCAAAACATATTTGAAAAGCGAAAACATATTTGGAAAGCGAAAACATATTTGGTAAATATCACCAAATATGTAATGACGTAAGTGTTTACGTCAAAACATATTTAACTGGGCATGTTCATTTGCACTCACTTGAGTTTTAATCAATTTTAGTGCTTGCTTTCAATATTGCGATTTTTTTGCGAATTTTCGAAATATTTGCAATAGGCGTGTTTTATTCCAAGTTTTGAACCTCTTTAGAGTTTGGGTGACACTTTTAATCCATTTCAAGTTTTAGTATCGATTTATGCATTAATTTTTATCCAAATACAGTACTATCTTGATAATCCGGACACCATAAATTCTGAACATGTCCGTATTACTGGAGTGTCCGGATTACAGATGTTAATTTTTGATTTGTTTTTTTTTACTATAAATATACTTATATACCTGCATACATTGTACAAAGAACCCCTGTTTTAATAATGTTTTTTTTTTATAAAAACTCAATCAATTTTACATTTATTTCTAAAGTTTTTTATTCAAAACAGTAGTTCAATTAACCGACTTCAAAAAGGAAGGTGGTTATCAATTCGTGTGTATTTTTTTTTAATGTTTGCTCAGGCATAACTCTGTCATTTGTCAACCGATTTTCAAAATTCTTTTATTTTTGTTTGAAAGGATTTGTCTGCAGCTTGGTCCCATAATTTTTTTTCGAAAATTTGAGGGGGGAATTTGATTCCCCCTCATGCATAACTCTGTCATTTGTCAACCGATTTTCAAAATTCTTTCTTTGTTTGAAAGGGTTTGCCTGCAGCTTGGTCCAATATTTTTTTTTTCAAATCGGTGGAGAAATTTCTTCTTTTCTTTATTGATTTGGAAGGGTTTGCTTGACGTTTGGTTTCATAGAAGTAAAAATGTGGTGGACTATGTGGTAGCCCGACGTATTAGTTATCGTCATTTCTTGACCGATTTTCTAAATATTTTATTTGAAAGGACATGAGAAGTTTGGTCCTATGAAAAGTTGCGGATACCCCATTTGTAGTGAAACACCATTTGAACTAACGCAAAATTGCGTCTGTTTTGTAATCGGTTCAATAAGATCTTTGGATTGAAGTAGGTTTTTTGCAGAATTATTGTTGTTAATGTTTTATGTGATTTTTTTATGTGTTATTATTGTTGTATTTTTCATTGTTCCACAATAATATGAAAAAAGTTATGAGTTATTGGTTAAACTTTAACAAGTAACAAACATTTAGCGAACCTACTATCTCAACAAATACACTCAACTAAATAAAGCAAAATTGCAAAATTTCCAAACGTAGACAAATATTACAGTAAAAAGTTCCGTTGTTATATACAAATAATGAATGAACAAAGGAGAAAAAACTTACTGTCCGGACTATTGACTAAAAAGTGGTAATGTCCGGTTTTTAACAGTGTCCGGAATAGAGATGTGTCCGAAAAATCGCGTGTCCGGATTATTGTGACAGTACTGTAGTCATCATTTTGCAAATGGTATTTAATAACTTTTCTACAAGGTTTTATAACTAGTACCGGTTTACACCTTATATTTTTTTATAAATTCAAAATACTTCATGCCCTTACTAAAAATGACGACGACAAAATCTATGTCGTCTCAATACAATATCAATCTCAAATTTTCTTAGAGAATACCAAGTACATGTTAACAGTCATCGATAAATGTTGATAACGTCAATTGGAATATAATTTAGAAACATGCAACGCAAGACAAAAGCCTTTTGTGACCACGACGACAACTGTAATAAGGGCGAATATCTTAAGCTGTTATTTTGTAAAACAAATGATTAATTTTTTGTTAATTATACCTTGAACTCAAATTCAATTCGTTGTATTTTAAATATTATTAATATCAATTTTAAATATGTATTATTAATCACTGACACTGTAATTTTGTATAATAAAAAAAAATTACTCTACCTGAGTTTTGTTAATTTTAACTTAAATTCAAGTTCAATATGCGTATCGGTATCAGTATCGCCGATATTTATTTTGGAGCATCGGTAGCGGTATCGTATCGGCAAAAAGGTGTATCGCTACATCCCTACTACAGACACGCCCCTTTTACGGTTTTATTATATGCATAGCTGTTAAGTAATGATTAGTAATTATCAGGGCTCGGACTTTCATGCAACTAAATATTAAATGCACCTAAAAATTCAAAATATGCGCAAAAATATGCATTTACCTACGAACAAAGTACCAAAACTAAAATAATTTGAAAATATATTTTAAGTTTTTTATTTTTATAAGAGAAAAAACATAAAACAAACATAATTGGGTCTATTATTTAATGCAACCGAACTTTAGTTGCGTTCCAGTCGGCAGCTGAAAGTTAATGGTTGCCAGAAAGGCACTAAATAGGATCTGAAATCGACAGCTCTCAGTTGCCAGTTACCATCAGTGTATCATTTTCTGGCATTAACTGACAACGCAACTGAGGCTCACTCAGTTGCCATCAATAATCGGCCTATTAAATATTTTTCCAAAAATTGAAAAATATGCATTAAGAAATTTTTAATATTTGGAACGATTTTCCGTCATCCCACGTCAAATTTGGTTTGTAAACAGACCGGTTTCGGCTATATGCCATCTTCAGTGTTCTATTGAATATTCAATAGAACACTGAAGATGGCACATAGCCGAAACCGGTCTGTTTACAAACCAAATTTGACGTGGGATGACGGAAAATCGTTCCAAATTCAAAAAAACCCCGTCGGAAGAAAAACAGAACACTCAAATTTTTAATACTTCAAAAATATGCATTTATTCCCTAAATATACACTTAGCACCAAAATATGCAAAAATATGCAACTAAAAATCGATGCCAAACTACTTAACATTTGATGATTCGCATAGATAATTAGTCAATACCTCTTTATCTATCACCACAAAAAACATGCATTTGCATGAAAGTCCGAGCCCTGGTAATTATATTACTTTTGTTCAAAAGGTAAAATAATTGATTATATTGCGAATATTTTCACTTTGTAGTCGTAATACCATAATTAGGATTACGAAGAATCTAAAAATAGTCGGAATTATTCGGTATAATAACCATAAGTAATACTTCTACGATTATTTAAATAATCAAAAAATAATCAAAAGTAATTGTAAAAACGTAGTGGTGTTATTTTTTTTATTGTGATTATATTTCATGACTTGAAATAATGCTGATAATTTTTAAATTATTTGTAATCGTAATCAATTAGTAATCAAAAATGTCTTGCTAGTGGATTATATAATCATTACGAATCTATTTAAAAAGTAATCTAATTGATTACTTTACTAATCGCAATTTAACAGATATGATTATATGTAAAGATAAACAAATTATTTTTTCCTTGCGTAGGGCCGTTTTACTTGAAATTACCCGTATATAGAGATCATTCGTATGAACTAAATTGCTTAAATAAATAAATAAAAACTTGTGTATCCGTTATCTACTCTTCATATTAAAATAAGACTTACAATTTAATATGAAGTTTTGAACTTGTTCTTCTTTTTCAGGCATATGAACTTTCAACACTGACTGGTACTCAAGTTATGTTGCTAGTTGCTTCAGAAACAGGCCACGTTTATACATTTGCAACACGTAAATTACAGCCAATGATTACTTCTGAAGCAGGAAAACAGTTAATACAAACATGCTTAAACTCTCCGGATCCACCAAGCTTAGGGGGTGGGGACCAAAGAATGTCAGCTACAGGATTTGAAGAAACCGAACTCAGTTACAATATTGCGGATGAAGACTCAAAAGTAAGACAATTAATTTATGGTCATCATGGTCACGCTCATATCGGACATCCGCAAACGACAGCTTCACATTATGGTCTTGACCAAAGTCTTATGCAGTCGCCATATAGCGGCGGACAGCCCTCTCCACTTTCTCATTCCCAAGCATATGCACATGGTCATGCTCATCATTCGCATGCTCCTCACTCGACACACTCTCATATGTCGCATTCACATCCGCAACGGTAAAAGTCCGCACAAAATATTTAATTCCACAAAAACATAATATTTCCAAGTTAATTGAATTATATAAAATTTAAATTTTGAACTATAATAATGACCCTCTATATATTCCTCCTGTATAAATTCTCACGACAATTAAAATAATTTGTAACAAATACATTAGCGGTTTTAACTCTTGGTGATAAACTACTCTTATAGCTCTTGTTAATGTAGTAGATGCAGTTAAAGTACTAGTATTTACCACACGCTAGAACAAAATGTACGGAACTTTAGTTTACCACGCTGTTGTTCAAAAACAACACAAAAACCTGTAGTAAACACGTGTATTCAATTTACCATGACAAAAACATTGAAGAAAAACAAAACAAAAAATATGAGTACTGTCTTAGGGACACCTGTTTATAGCTATGCTCCTTTTCTACATATATAAAAATAAAAAGATGATTATGTATAAATAAACAGTTTTCTGCAACTTCAAAAAATTTTAAATGGATGAAACATCATACACATAAAATGTTTTCATACAATATTTGGAAATATTATCTCTAATTAATTAAATTTATTATTATTTACACTGGGATCGATTCTTGTTCTGTGAAACGGTGAAATCAAAAGCTCTTTCACCTTTTCATAGTAATTTTGATTCTCGTTCAATGAAACAATGAAAAGTAATGTCAATATTTTTTCATTTGAAAAACATTGGAGCGAAAGAAAAGTTTTTTACAATTACACAGCACTGTGATGCTTGTTAGTATAGCAGTAAAAACAACTGGCAAATAATTTTCACATGAAAATATATTTTACAAAGAAAATTTCTAAGTGAAAAACATCTCGCTAGTAGTAAGAGAATGTTTACAGGCGAAAGAATGTTTTATATATTTTTATTTGATTATATATTAATTAAGGGAGGAATTTGAACCTTGCAAACGATAAATAAGGATTCAAATGCTAAATGCCTGATTCTCATTTCAAATGCTTTTTTCGAGACCGTTGAAAGGACAGTAAAATATTTTATAAAATAAACGCAGAAATTTTAAAATGAAAACTGCCTTAGCATGATTTTAAAAACGAAGAACGAAAATACTGTTTTTACCCTCTTCATATGAAATAGCGGGTTCGTAATGCCTGCTCCTGATTTTCCATATTAAAAAACTATGAATTTCTCCAAAAACGAGATGAAATTTATAACGCTTTTAGAATATTTGCATTTGCTTCTCTTATTTGACAAATCAAATTTATTAAAACATTAGAAATTTATATATTTTTTTAATTGCTGTTGTCCGCAGTCATGTATTGAGCGTTACGCTTTATAGTATGCTTCATTACTCATTTTAATTATTAAAATTGCATTAACAACATACAATAAAATAACAGCGTAGGTTTGTACTTCTAAATATTTAAAAGTTTTGTGAACTTTGTTAAATAGTATTATATTGCATAAGTTTTCATCAATCAATCATCGTTTGTATCCAAAAAAAATGTATTGAATGTTATCCATATTTTTTGTTATATAATTGAAATTTTTAGTCAGTACCTAAGGGGGTTATGTTAAAATAGTTCGAAGATTATACATCTGGGGTCGAATCGTCGCATTCGATATCGAGCAGAATTGACCGAAATTTTTTCCATTTGGGATTACGGCATACGATAATCGAGTAGCTGCTGTTTAAATTCCACTCCATAGCACTAGAGCGATCGAATACAATATTTTCTTTTATTGTGTTTGTTTTGCAAAAAAGCATGGAAGATTACCTATAAACCTTATTACAGTTGACCAATCGACTTGGTTGTTCTACTAGCTGCTAGAAACATAAAAATTTTCTTTAATGTATTAAAAATTTTTAGTCGATTCAACGACCGGTATAAAATAAACTTGGTACACTTTTTAAACATTTCGATTCGATAGATATCGAATGCGGTAATCCATCCATTCGATACGTTAGTGTACTCGATATCGAAAGCGACGATTAGGCCCCTGAATTGTATTGATTTCAAAACAAATGTGTGTTCTGAAAGAAATATTAAATTCATATAAAAATGTATTGAGCGTTACGTAAAAAATTAAAAAACAAATTTGTGTATAAATTTTAGGACGTTAAAAAAAGTTAACAGCAGCTGAAGGGTAGAAACGACATAAAGAACATTATCTGTTTATAAATTTCTTGTTTTCTTTGAAAAAATTTTGCTTCTTTCGCACTGCGGGTTGTTATATATTTAACCGACTTCAAAAAAAGGAGAAAGGTTATCAATTCGTCATGTATTTTTATGTATGTTCCCTCAAAACTCCGCCTTTTATGAACCGATTTCGGATTTTTTTTTATTTAAAAGGATGTGCTTCCAGATTGGTCCCGTTGAAAAATTCAGCCGATTCTTATGAAACTTTGCACACACATTAAATTAAAAAAGTGTGCAGTGCCACTCCCATGCAAAGTAAATATTCTTTTTCAACAACTTTTACTAAACTATTAATATATTTTTGAAGTCGAAAAAATTTGCCATAAAATAACCAAAATTTATTTTAATTGCTTGGTAATAGATATGACAGAGAAGCCTATTTTTTGTTGTCCATAACTTTTACTTGTTGATGAATATTTTAAACGTTGCTTGATAATAATTATTTTTGATAAACAATTTTTACGTTGGCCGCAATTTTTTTTCAATCCCTATATTTTACGTTGCTATATAATAGTCATTTATAATAAATACTTTTTAAGTTGCTCGATAATAGTTATCTATGTAAATATCTTTTACGTTGCAAATAATTTTTATATTTCAATTAAAATTTTTTACGTTGCTCGATAATAGTAATTTGTGATACATTTTCTTACGTTGGCCAAAACTTTTATTTTCAATAAATACTTTTTACGTTGCTCGATAATAGTTATTTAATATAAAATTTTGTTTACGGTCCCAGTAACTTTTATTTTCAATGAATATTTTTTAAGTTGTCTGATAATAATTTATTTTTTATAGAAATTTTTTTTCGTTGCTTTTAACTTTTATTTGAAAAAAATTTTTTACGTTGCTGGATGATAGCAGTTATGATAACAAATTTTTACATTGGTTTTGAGGGTTCCATACACCAAAAATACAAAGAAACCTTATTGTTTTCGCTACGCAGTCCATCTGTCTGTCTGTTTGTCTATCTAGCTGTCCGTCTGTCACAGACTTTTTTCTCGGGAACCGTAAAAGCTGTGGACTTGAAATTTTCACAGAAAAACTTTGGCCGCTACAACAACAAATATATGACAACTAAAAATTAAACGGTGTTCTAAAGCGTGCAGCGAAACACGTTGAAATACTAATGTAATATTCAGACACTTATGCATAGACTCTTTAAATTTTCAAAGGTAGTGCTAATTGGTGTAGTATGTAGAATAAGACTACACCAATTAACACTGATATTTAAAACAATAAAAATCAAAGGGTGTTCTACCAGTTAATGTAATTTTGAGTATGTAATTTAGATAATTTGCTGTATCTCTTGAAATTGAAAAAAAACGCTAAAACTAAAAAAATTAAAAAAATTTCAAAAAAGCGCTTAAAGAAAAAAAAGGACAAAAATAGCTAAAACGCTAAAAAAACTAAAAAAAATAACACCAAAAATCATCAAAACGAAATGAAAAACCCAAAAAAGCGCGAAGACTAAAAAAAATGGCAAAATTAAAAAAAGTGCAAAAACAACAAAAAAAAACCATGAGATAAAAAATTCACTAAAAACCGAGAAACATCCGCAAAACCGAAAATGCGCCAAAACTAAAAATATCTTCAAAAAGCAAAAAAAAACCTTATAACAAAAATAAAAACGCCAAAGTCAAAATATCACCAGAAATAAAAAATCGGCAAAAAACAAAAAAAAGTTGCAAAAAACGAAATATCACCAGAAAAAACTGAAAAATCACCTAAATGAAAAAGCGACAAATAAAAACAAACGCTAAATATAAAAAACTGAAATTAAACGCAAAAACAAAACGAAAAAAATTACCAAAATAAAATGAAGGGCAAGAACGAAAAGGGATATATGTGTATTCGTACGGAACCCTTCGTGTGCGCGCCAAAGTCGCACTTTACAGAATTTATTTGCATAGTATTTATTTATGGGTTTTTCATTTCATTCCACTAAATATTTCTCACTATTTCACAATCCTGACATTAGAGGCTTAAGGTTCCGTACACCAAAGTTGAAATACTACCTTATTGTTTTCGCCGAGCCATCCGTCCGTCCGTCTATGTATGCTCGTCGATCCATCTGTCTGTGTGTCTGTCACAGGCTTCTATCTCGAGAACCGTAAGAGGTAAAGACCTGACATTTTTACCGGTCATGTGTAACTATGGCCTCTACAACAATAATTACTATACGTTCATGAAAACTAAAAATTAAAGGATGTGGTAAAGCGAGCAACGTAACGTGGGAATTCCAATGTATATTCTGAACCGTAATATATATATAGATACTACACTGATAGAAAAAGCGTCATAACCCTGATGTAATCTGACATCAATGCCATGTCAAGTGTCTTCATTGTTGACCCCATGGCAGTTAACATCATGGTGATATCAACCTTTACATCAGCTGGTCATCAGTACCAATGATGACAAATCTATCATCAATGCAATGACACACCGACATCAGAGAAAGGACGAATTGACATATATTTTATGTCAAAATGTCATCAATATGATGTCGCTGATAGAAACCCCGTCATAACGCTGATGTAATTTGACATCAATACTATGTCAAGTGTCTTCATTTTTGACCCAATGACACTTTACATCATTGTGATGTCATTAATCATCTTTGATAAACTATAATTGAAATTATGACGAAATAAATAAAAACCTCAATATAATTATGTTTTTATTACAATAAAAATTGATTTTATTCATATAATGGTTCTTATAACAAATTTTCACTTGTATTATATCACTTATTATTTTTTCTATCCACTTTTGCTTTGCTATTTATTAAGTTGATATAATTACACTTTTTCTTTTTCTCCACAAGTAGTAGGAAGGCAAAACAACAACAAAATAACAACAAAAATAAAAATACAAAGTAACTTTAAAAACAAACAAAAAGAAAAAAAGTGTAATCAAATCAACTTATAACAAACAGCTAAAAATATGTATGTATATATTTATACTTATAAATTTCACTCACAAAAACACCACGCGATACTATTTAATTAACTTTAAAAACACAACTGATCTAGAACAACAAACAGAATAGTTTTCTGCCACAACTTCTTTTATTTCATTTGTGTCAAGAGTATGTTTTTGTTGTTTTTCCGCACTTTACTCTCTTCGCGCTCATTCTATTTGATATTGATGACACATGTGATGACTATGTGACATCAATATGATGAATAGGTGTCATACTATCGCTTGTTTCAACTTTTTTCTGGTGTATGTATGCTGTACTGGCTTAGTTTTTAAAAGGTCTTGCGTATTTTAGTGTACATAAGTGTAGATCAATGCAATGTCATGATTTTTTAACTTTTGAAAAATGCGTTTAAACACAAAAATAAAAAATAAAACAATAACATTTGTTTTAAAATATAAATTTCAAACATTATAATATTGTTTACTTATATCTCTTATTACAATTTAATAATATATAATAAGTAACATCGTATTGATGTCATTCCAATCATAGCATTGATGACACTTAAACTATGACAAAATTCTATAATGACATTTGTCATCAGATTGATGTCGGTTTTCGTTGTATTGATGACATTTGTCATAGCATTGATGTCAGAATTCTGATTATACGGCGTCATCAATGCGATGATACATTTTTCTATGAGTGTAGACATTATCACAATTACTGAATTATGATACAGACTACATACAACAATAATTACTAAAATTTAAACAAAATAAAAATTAAAAGGTATTCTATCAGGTAGTGTAATTTTGACAATGAGCTGTATCTTGAAAACTCACAGCTAGTGTAGCATTTTAAAGAGAACATTATCGAATACTAAAAAAATAACATTAAAGGGCATTATATCCAGAGTGTGCAAACAAACAGAACTTTTCGAAAACGTTTCATCCGAAGACAAAACTTTTAAAATATTTTCAATCATTACTTACATGAGCAAAACCAATACAAATACTTTTGCAATGCCAAAGATTGCAAACAATGCAATTGGCTTTTCACTCATCTGCTTGCTTTAATATGCAGTTTCAATCGTACAACTGCAAACGAAACAAAAGCAGAAATGTATTTTGTTGATAGGTTCATTGTATTTAGCATAAATACACTAACACGGGAAACGTTTGCAAATGTATTTTCTTAAAACTTATCAATGTTGTTCTAATTCTTTTCCAGCTGCCTACATTTAAGTTAATGAACATTTAGTGTACACAAGGACAAACAATACAAAACTAAATTAGACTATCAATAACTCCGATCCCGTACTTTCTGGGTAAAGTTCGGTAAAATGAGAGTAAGCAAAAATTACTCTCACTCAACACAAAAGTACGGGAACAGCAAAAACCAAATTTGTATCCCAAAAAGTAACATGAAAGTGTTGTGGAAATAAACAAAAAATAAAAAGCAACATACTGATTTTTAATAGCATTTATAGTTTTTAGATACTTTGTTGAATGCATACAAATGTTTTTTGGTTTGAATTGTGCGAAATTAGCAATTATTTCGGCAGTCTTTTTGTTGATTAAAATCATAGGTCTGTTCATTTACTTTCCTAGCAGAAGCTAGCAACGAGAGAGTAAAGCTGAAATTTGTAAAATTACTCTCAGATATGAACGCTTTACTAGCAAAAACTTGCAAGTAACAAAATAAACAGTTTGTACACCCAAAAAACTTTACATTAGCTGTTAGTACTTTTTATGAAAAGTTAGACATATCGTAAAAAATATATGAAAATTTTATCATTTTGAGGTACATGAACACAGCTTAAAAATAAAAGGATAAGAAATGTTACCTTTTAACTGTCCGTAAATAAAACTTTGTGTGTCAAGTATTTAAATAGCAGAAATAAAAATACAACTGATTATACATACATATGGACTTTTTAGTTAAAATATCTTTAACAGTAGAAATAAAGTTAATTTCAATGTAATTGTGGAATTTTTTGATTAATTTAGTTGAATTTGTTCTTTGCAGGAACTTGCCAAGTTTTTTATGTGAGTCAAATATAAGACTCACATAACGTACGTAACGTTTCTAATTCTGTGGTTTTCTTGAATAAGCGCGTACGTCTGAAACCCAATTTTTTCAGGAGAGCCGAAATACTTTATTTTTGATACTACGGGCTCTGTGTGGCTTTTATCAAACTTTTTTTGGACAGACATGTAAAAATATGTGGTAAAAAGTTTGTGTACAAATTTCAGGCAAAAATTCCCTAAGGAAACTAAAAGTATGTTCAGAAAAAAGCTTATGTCGATAACAGTTTTTTCTATTGAATTAATTTAGACACACATGATTTTTTATATGAAAAATGCTTGCGCACAAGTCACTATTAGTTTTATTAACTGAACAATAACCAGAAAATATTTCAGAAATGTGTTCAACAGTAACAACGCATGTCGCTATGTGTTTTTTTTCAACGGCAATAAATTGCCAGCACGCAATTGTAAGTCGATTTAGTTTAATAGAGCTGAAAAATAGTTGAATGAATTAAGAAGTTACGTTGTTTTTAGACCAAAAATTTCGGAATGGGTTAATTTTATTGGCGAAATTTTTGGTCCATGTAAAAGAGTATATAAAATAATGTAATTTGGCATCAATAACTCAAAGTTGGCAAAAATGGACATCCGCGCTTTTTCAAGAAAACCTCAGAACTATTATGCGTATACTTTAAGCTAAGTGACCGATAAGATCTTAACTTTAACTTTTGACATATGGTTTATGAACTCGAAGCTGCCATATTTTCTAGTTTTTATTAAAAATATAATTTATTTATGATTTGGCTATTTAAATGATTTTTAACGCAAACAAAAAGTAAAATAAAAGCAAAATTACAAATAAAGTGGCTGCATGTATGTTTGCTGTAAGTAAACAAATATAAAATAAACGCATATAGTTGCTTTGTTAAAAGTAATTTGTTTTTGCTCTGTTACTGCCATATTTTCAAAAATAAAAATTTTATTTTACAGGGAGGTTGTGATAAAGTAACTATATCCCTCACTCTAGCTGAAGTTATATTTTACTAACGTGCATTTTAACGAAAAGTTATAATAATGGCCCTTAATTGGTGTAGTTTATTCTACATAGTACACCAGTTAACACTAACTATGAAAATTTAAAGTGTCTATAAATAAGTGTCAGTATGTTACATTAGTATTTCAACATGTTTCGTTGCTCGCTTTAGAGCATCCTTTAATTTTTAGCTGTTATATATTTGTTGTTGTAGCGGCCACAGCTTTACATATTCTGTGAAAATTTCAAGTCCATAGCTCTTACGGTTCCCAAGAAAACAGCCTGTGACAGACAGACAGACAAACAGGCAGACAGATGGACTGCGTAGCAAAAACAATAAGGTTTCTTTACACTTTTGGTGTATGGAATAGGGACGGGTAAAAATATCGATATATCGATATTTTCTTTAATATATATCGATATACATATATCGTCGATATTTTTTTTTTTTTTCAAAATATATCGACAGTATCAAATTCGATATTTTTAGCTTTGGTTTTGTTTTTCGTGCAATTCTTAAAAACATTTCGGCACAGTCTTCATCATATAGAATATTATTAACAAAATCTTTTGTTTTGTTTTTAATATTTTGTCTATTCGAAAAATTAATATTTGTACGTAATTATTATTTGAACTGAAAATGTGTATAAGTCCGAAGTTATTATTATTATTTGGCTTAAGTTCACAATAATTGAATTAAGTTAAATTCAAATTATTATTATTATTATTATTTTTTTTAAGAGTGGAATATTATAATATCTAATCAGACTAGCAGAACGGATTAGTACTACTAATTTCGACAGCCGCTACGCTGTCATCATCAGCGTCCTTTGTTCGCTTTTACCACGTTTGATCGTGGATACTAGTACATATTAATGAAACATCAGCTATTTAACCAAATTTTATGAGGAAATAGAATATGAGTCCTATTCCTTTTATTAATATGGTGAGCCGAACAAATTTCACCTTCTGATTCTTTATTCCAATTTCCAACTCTTATTTTTATTGGTTTTTGCTTGTACGTAAGCGCCGCCTACGATAAATCAAGCTATTATTGTTGTACATGTTTTTAAACAGGTTTTTATATTTGTGTCATAATTTGCATTCTGATTTTTCAGTTTTAAATTAGACCGCAGAAACCACACATGTATTCTACTTTTTTTTTGCGGGTGCCGTCGCAAATTTTAATATTTGTACGTAATTATTATTTGAACTGAAAATTTTTATAAGTCGGAAGATATTATTATTTGGCTTAAGTTCACAATAATTGAATTAATGTAAATTCAAATTATTTTTTAAAAAATTATCATTCTTTGAGTGTAATTTTGTTGATGTATGTTCTATGAAATATTGGTGG
Organism: Panzeria rudis; assembly: GCA_956483635.1. Lineage (NCBI taxonomy): Eukaryota > Metazoa > Arthropoda > Insecta > Diptera > Tachinidae > Panzeria > Panzeria rudis. The sequence continues at coordinate 72,856,242 of OY101450.1, forward strand.
AACAGTAAGGATCTTGGAAATTAACTCTTTCCAACTTAATTATTTATAAGAAAGGTACTTTTTTTGTTTTATTTTTAAAAAAAATTTGGTGACTACGTATGAGTTATAATTGTTAAAAAAATATCGATATATCGATATTGGATGCCGATCGATATTTAAAAATATATCGATATCGATATATATCGATATATATTTTTCACTTGCCCATCCTTAGTATGGAATCCTCAAAACCAATGTAAAATTTTGTTATCGTAACTACATAGTTATCATCCAGCAAGGTAATCATTTTTTTGAGTAAAAGTTAAAAGCAACAAAAAAATGTCAATAAAAAATAATTATTATCGAACAACTTAAAAAATATTCATTGAAAATAAAAGTTACTGGCAACGTAAACAAACTTTTATAATAAATAACTCGAGCTCTTAGAATAAAAAGGTTCCATGTGAAATAAAGTAAAACAAAATTCTAACTGCCAAAAATAAACTTTAAATCAATAAATTAACCAAATCTCTGAGTTAGAACCTGTTTTAGGTAGTACTTTCATTTTAAGATATCATATGCAGCTGCTTGTTCGCGAAAGTTGCGATACATCGTAGTTGCAACCAGTTTCAACTGAAAACGGCATTTTGGCCAAAATGTTAGTTAGAACCCTTTTATTCTAAGGGCTCGAAGTATCATCGAGCAACGTAAAAAGTATTTATTGAAAATAAAAATTATGGCCAACGTAAAAAAAATTTATCACAAATAACTATTATCGAGCAACGTACAAAATTTTGATTGAAATATAAAAATTATGGGCAACGTAAAAGTATTTATTGAAAATAAAAATTATGTGCAACGTAAAAAAATGTATCATAAATAACTATTTTCGAGCAACGTAAAATATACTCATTGAAAATAAAAGTTACGGCCAACGTAAAAAAAAATCATCAGAAATAAATACACTATCCTAGTCGAAAAAACCGACAGAAGGGGCACCCAACGGATAAACTTAATTCGAGTACGCCGATTTCAACGTAAATGGATATCCATAAAAATGGAATTCGTTGCAAAAGAGGAGTCAGGCTTTTATAACCGTGTCTCCATAAGTTCTTATCTGAACCAGGGGCGGAGCTACAAGGGCTGAAATTTGGCTACCTCGGGTGTGAAAAAGATTGTGCGACTTGTAACTTTCATAAATATATATCGATTTGTAAAATATATAAATTTTTTTCATGAAATTTGAGTTTTTTTTTTACTAATTTTGCCATAGCACCTACATTTATAGCCAGGATGCCTTCATTTAAAGCAAGAAGAATGCTAACTACCTAGCTAATAAAACCCTCTACATGACTTTTTTGAGCACCCTGTGCAAAGTTTTGTACAGGCACCTAAGCTCAAAAATTATTTTAAAATTTATGATTTTCGACCACTGCCAAATGTAGGGTACATGTCCAAAATGAACAAATATGTTCACTAAACTCATCTCTAAAGCATGGCCTTTCACCGTGTATAAAAATATAATTAACATTTCTAACAAAATTTTTTACAATTTTAAAAATTATAAAGCAATTTTTTTGAAAAATCGACGATTTTTTAGTTAAATTTTAAGTTTTGAGTTTAGACCTTTGTTACGACTTAACGGCTGAAGATATTTTAAAGCTTTGATCGGTGAGTTTACTTATAATTTTATTAGCAATTTAATAGTGTACTACAATTTAATATCATTTTTTAGCACGTAGTTAAATAATGTATTTAGTGGTCACAGTAGAAATTTCAGAAAAAAAATAATATTAGTTAGTTTTTTTTATAATATAAAAATTTTCTTTCTTAAATTTGAGTTTTTTTTACTAATTTTGGCCTAGCACCTACATTTATAGCCATGCTGTCTTCATTTAAAGCAAGAAGAATGCTTTTTACCTACCTAATAAAACCCTGTTCATGGCTTTTTTTGAGCACCCTGTACAAAGTTTTTTACAGGCACCTAAACTCAAAAATTATTTTGAAAATTCATGATTTTCGACCACTGCCAAATGTAGGCTAAATGTCCAAAATGAACAAAAATTTCCGCTAAATTATCAAACTTTAAATGCATTTTTTCTCAAAACTTCATTTTCACACACTAGGTCCTTTTCTCGGAGAAGGTCACATTTATATAATTTGAGCTGATTCTAATACAATTCGTGAGATCTATCGACATTTAGGTGAAATTTTTGCGGATGCTTGTATGGAGACTAGGTGTAAACATATACCGATTTCTTCAAATTTTAGTTAGGTATATTTGTAGTGCATGACTAACTTATGAACCAAATTTAGTCCAATTATCTTGAGAATTGCGCCTTTAATTCAATGAAAATGATCCAAAAACTGAAATTTTAAATCTTAAATATCTCTTTTTTTAAAGCTAACATTGAAAAACGGTAAACGCCATTGAAATCAGCGTACTCGAATTAAGTTTATCCGTCGGGTGCCCCTTCTGTCGGTTTTTTCGACTAGCATAGTGTAATTGTTTAATATGACTGTCCCAATTGCTTTAAAACTCTATAATTGGTTGAAAGCAAATTATAACTTCCAATAAAATAGACTGATCGTGAATCAAAGAAAACAGATTACGCATTCGGCTTTTGTAAAAAATCTATTTCTAGGCATCTACGCCACATCAGCAGATAAGCACAAACACAATCACACAAACACGTGTATTTGGTATAGGGCAATTTTGTTTACATTTGGACTTCAACGTCATTTTGACGTCACACCAGTAGTGCGATTGTCTATTCAATTTTAGCAATAGTTGCCATATTTAAAAAATTCAACAAGCAAATTAAGGATTCTGCCATTCTGTAAAATGTTTAACAATATTTGCTGTTGCTTAACTAACGACAATAATTGTTCTGTTGTTAACGAATAGATAAGAGGCAGCTGTGCAGCCGTAGCACATACTCTATAGCAACAATTAAAATTATTGTTTTACAACAATATACAAACATATACAACTTTTACGCATAAATAAAATGTTTCTATTATTTAAACATTTAATGTAATAATTATTTCGCAAAAATAAAGAAATTAATTAAAAACATTTTCTGTACACTGTTTGGCAATCACAAATTTATTCGTTTTTGTTATATTCCGCCTTGCGCTTTTCGCTTATTTTAACAGAGATGCCACATGATGTCAGATTTAAACAATGTTGTTATCAATAAGTCACAGAATAGAAGAATAGTTAGTGCAAACAACTTAATAAGTTGACAATATAACAACTGTTGTTATTGCTAAAAGTTCCAGAATATCACTACAGCACACAAAAGTTAAAGGACATACGCAATGCGCAATCTATATTCTTTGTTTCATGTAGACTGATTTTCTTTATAATGTACAAAAGAACACTAAAGACGAGCAAAGAAAACTGAACTAAATTCGCTCCAGCCTTTTCGGAGCTTCGCCACAACCGTGAGGTAGTTACGGGAGAACACAAGCAGAAAAGAGTATATAGCTTCCAAACAGCTGCACTGGTTTTCTTTAAACATAGTTGGTAACAACCTCATCTTTTGAAGATAAAAAAGTAAATTAAAGTCGTGCCAGCCATTTTGAAGCTACATATGTTTCCACACACGGACACACAACACAATTAATAGTTTTTATCGGGGGTTAAAAACAAATCATTTTTTATATATTTTATTCATTTGCATTGTTGTATTGGAAATAACGCAAAACTATAAGTAAAACATCTTATTTTAAACTGATATGAAAAATTTTTTATTTCACAGAACCAGAATTGATTGCCTGATTTCTATATTATTTGAAAGTTGAAAAAAGATACGTCCTAAAGCATGGTTTCTATCAAACAACAAACATTACAAATGAAAACAAAAAGAAAGAAATACTTTCGTCTCTTAAGTACAAACGAATTAAAACAAAAAGAAACTTATAACTGTAACGGTGTCGATTACTTTTGTTTCGAAACAAAATTTCTAGCTCTTAGCAACCCATAATTAGCATAGGCTAAACAGACGTGACAAAAGAGAGGGATGATATTGCATCCCTTGTTGTCCTACTCAAACGAAAGCAGGGTGCAAAACGGAATAAAATTTTTTCATTTGTTTGCTTTCACATATATTTTCTTCCGCAATTAAAACAAAATGTTTATTTCATAAAAAAGAACGGATAAATTTATTATTTTATACACGAAAAAATTACAATTCTACATTTTATACATATTATTTAAAGTTTTTATACAGTTTGCACCTTGCTTCCGCAATTTTCAACCACTTTTGCTACCGAACAAATAAACAGATGCACAAACACACGCACAGGCTAACAGAACATTTCATTTACACTTTAATAATACTTAAACTTTAAAATAGCACGTAAAGACACTTTAAATGTTTTTTTTAATTTTTTACATAAAAAAGCAATAATTTTTTGCAGTTTTATGGTTTTTTAATTTTTTCACTATGAGCTAAAACTTTTATTTTGTTTATTTCTACATCTTCACATCACTATATGTGTCTCTTCTATAATAGCCGACAGGGCAAAAAAGCTGAGTTTTTCGTTTTTGATACTACTTTGTGATAATTAACATAGCTACAAAAAAATGACTCATTAATTTATGATGAAAACGAAAAATAAACTTACGCTTTCTAGTGATATACCTCCTTTATAAGGACGTCTTATTTGCAAATAAGAACATAAAATGCTGCCGAAAATTTGTTGATTGTAACTTAATAATTCACGGAATATTTATCTATTTATTTGTAGTTATATCTATTTTTTATTAGTAAACATATTTATCTAAACGATGCAACGTCAGACAATTTATATGAAAGTAAAGTGTTAAGCAGCAATTGTTTCCAAAAAAAATATTTCGTAGCACTTTGCATATAAGACGTGCTATAACACCCTGACCACACGAGCAATAAGTTTGGGAATTATTGCCGTGGCAACTGTCAAATTCGATTGCCGACACAAGATTTTTGCGTGTGGACCGCATGAATATGTCTTCAAATACAAATTCAATAACAAATGTTAAAATACTTTGCTGCGCAATAATCTTTTAACACAAGCTGTCAAATTCAATTGCCATTTGAGTTATTTTTTGTGAAATGTGAAAAAAATTAACAATAAAGCTAATTTACAAAAGAACGTCGCTGGAAAAATAAAAAATTATTATTTATGTAATTATAAATTACATACATAAAAGAACACAGTGTAAATGACGCGAACCTTCTTCAGCAAAATTGTCAATTTAATGTTTTAATATTTTTACGTGGTCGCTACCAAGAAATACAAGCAAGAACATTGGCAATTGACGTCGCGGTTCTGCCGGCGTTATTGCTTGTATCAAGACACGAAATGTTGCTCGTGTAGTCGCAGAGTAAACGAGGTAAGAGATCTTAGTAATTATACTAGAGTTATAAACTTAACACAAAGAGTGAAAACCGCTATTAGTTTGACTATTGTTTAACAAAAGTATGAATAATTACACTATGCAACAAAACTTTTGTCGTGACCTTTTTGATATTTTTTTTGTTCTGGTCCCTAACTACAAAAACAGCCAAAATTCTAAATTCTATGGATAGGTTTTTTTGATGTTTTCTAAAAATTGGGATTCTTAAAAAAGCCAATTTCATCATAACTTATTGTGTCTACTTATTGCAAAAAAACGAAAAATTTTTAAATCAAATAACCTTTAATCCGTTCTAGTAGTAACACTCTTTCATATACTCAACCCTTACGCATATAAAACATGAAGTTAAAATATCTTAGAGGCGGCTAAAATTATTTATTTATAAATTATATAAACTAATTTTTAACAAAATTTTACGATTCCTTCTCAATTTATAATAAAATATGTAGAGCATCCTTTTAAAAACTCAATTTTTGGCAAGATCAGGTAATTTCACCTTATGTATTGTGAATATAATCAATATTTATGCATCGATTTTCATGAAATAAAGCATATCGTCACCTTAACGTGCAAACGTTATAAGTCGTTTTTTTAATTTTACAGGAGGGACAAAATCCTGTTAAATTTTTTTGGGCTTAATATTTTTTACATCTGTAAACGCAGATATTTTTCGTCGATTTATCGCTCATTATATCAGTAATTAAAATATTTGCTTTTTATGATTTTGTTTTTTAATTTGAACTTAGAACATTTTCTTATTATTAATTTTTCGTTTTGTTATAACTCTACGGTAAATGGAACTAACACAAAACAAGTCACGTGACCGGTCCCCAGCTGGTAGGGACCAGTCCGAGTTCTAACACTTCCTATGAAGCGGACCAGCCACTTTTACATGGGGATGGCCTAGGATGGGGTTAATTGATACTTTGTAGGCACCTTGTAACTTGTCTTTGAACTACCTTTTGGAGTCCTAATCGGTGTAGAATAATATAGATTATATATAAATATTATTCCAAAATTCAGCTGTATTTATCGATTAATTAATTTTTTTATTGTTACAAATCCAAGTAGAAATTGTATTTTATTTTTAAGCGGTGTCTTTGATAGTATTCGAACCGACAACCTCCGGCATGACAGGCTAGTACACTACCCACTCAACCACAAGGGAACTTTTATTTCAATGTTATAAATAACAATTAAGGTGCAGTTAATATCTGAATATAGCTACGGAACAGGTTCCTGAGTGGCATGGTAGTCTCATTGAAGGTAGACAATTAATATTATATAGATACTATGTGATAGGCCTTAGATCCATTTACACAATATGTCTTTTTTCTCAATTCACTACTCCTTATTTTTGGCACCAGTCTCATTTTCGCAAGTCATAGGACGAGTACTTTTGGATCATTTGTCACCAAATTATCCGCAGGGAAATAAATGACTTATTTTTATTTTTTTATTAGCTGAATTTACTCCTAATCGATAGTGGCTAAATGCATAGAACGCCTGTTATTAGCTGTTTTTTTATGTGGCTCGCTAAATCGCAAAAACAAAAATTACGAACATATTCCAAAATCTTCTTTATCGAAAAAAAGTCATAAAGTGGATAGTTTATTGAAAAAGAAAGTGTATAATTTCGACATGAACTCTTCTATCACAAACATTAAAAAATTTGTGAAATTGTAACAAATTCAAAATTATATCAATATACGTGTAACTAAATCCGTAAAAAGAGGAATAACTCTTAAGAAATTACTTTTATCATGGATGTTGAGAAATTTCGCAGAAAATTCGCAAAAATTGGGGAAATAAAGTTTCGAATTGATTCAAAATCACATTAAATAAATAAAATGAATACAATACTGCTCTAGGTAACATATTGGCCTATTAGTCCAGAGGTCGCCCTGGGTCCCTGGGTGTTTTGCAGATGACAACAACTCGATTCGCGGGATACATTTATTCTTGGTGTATCCGTCATATAAGAGTTCAGGAGGTAACGTTTTTTATAAAAATGTTACAGCATTTATTAAATTTATGACTTGAGATATTCAGGTATGTGATACAAATCGACTCGATTTCAAATGAAATCGAAAGTTGAAAACGAATGAAATAGTTTTAGGTGTGATGGAAATCGTATCGATTTCATTTTCCACTTTTGTTTCTGTTCCATGTATTTCCTTATATAAAAACTTTTTTGACATAAATTATTAATATTTTTTTAGTATTTATACTTATTTTTTAACAAAATTTGGAATTCCTATACGCAACCGCATAATCTTTAACAAGGTTACATGTCCTAATATGTCTTATAAAAGTTTGCGATGAGTATGCAATAAGTAATCTGCAAATCTTTAGCTTGTTGGTACATTGCTGGCATTAGTTCTTGTTTTACACTCTTCCTTTGCAAAAAAATAACATGTTATTTAATTAGTCTTCAGCAGATTTTAAAATATGTAACTTCAAATGAATCCACGGAAATCACTTACATATATGGTAGATATTTATAGATGGGACTCTACCCATGTACCCGATATATGGGTATATTCCTTTTTTGGGTATTTATTTCAAAAAAGTTAGCGATTTTTCGTGAACATGCGGCTTTGGCGGTTTCTGATAAATGTTAGGGCTTTTTGCCGATATTGCAACTTCACGCGAATTTCAGCAACGTGCGGGATAGAAGCGTCTTTTTGCAATTTTTTTAACCTCTTTATAGTCTACACGATTAGACATAGTTATCATGCCGCTGTTAGCAAATTTTTGCGAATTTTCGCAATTTTTTCCGAATGTTTGGCATTTCTTACGGTTTTAGCGATTTTTAATTAAAATTATGGCTCGTTTAAAATTTTGCAATTTTTGGCGATACGCGTAAGTTTTCCAAAGTTGTTGGTTTTTTTCAATATTTTGGGCTTTCAATCAATCATAACATTGTAATCATTCATATATAAGCAAGTTTTTTTTGCGAATATTCGTAATTTCACGGTTTTTCCTAAACCCAAAATGAGCTTCAAAGTTGCGTAACCCAAAAACTTGCTGATATAAAAATGCCGATAAACAGTTAAAAATTAGTAACGCGAAAACTCGCAAAAATATTGCGAAAGTCCAAAATCAACAGTTAGTGACTAAAAACCGATAATAATGTAAAAATTATAAAAGTTCGGAAAAAAATTGCTTCTACGCCGAAAATTCGCGAAAAATACTTTTATGACAAATAGACCTAAAATTTATTAAAAACCGCTAGTGTCGTAAATTCGCAAAATTTTGCCAGCATCGAAAAATAGCAATATCTAATATTGATTAAAAATCGCTAAAAATATAAAAAATGTCAAAGCTTGCAAAAATCACTAGTTCCACAAAAGTGGCGAAAATCCCTGAAAGATTGCAAAATAGAAAAAAAGCCCTAAAATTGATTGAAAATCGTAAAAAGAATAAAACTAGGAAAAAATAAAACTGCGCGAAAATAATTCGCGAACAAATCGGGAACAAGCTGTAAAATGTATTAGAAATTTCTAAAAATAGAAAAAACCTACGGAAATTTTGCTAAAGTGCTAGTGAATATTTATTAAGATATCCAAAAATTATATATCAGCAAAAAATATGCTTAAATGTCAAAAAACACTCCAGGCACAAACTAATTTAACATTTTAACAAAATTATTGCAAAAATATGTGTGAAATGCATACATATCATACGAAACTTTTGAAATCGTCAAACATATTCTACTCGAATTGAAAACAGTAAAACAATAGAAATTTCGTTTTCTATCACATCTATTTTTTGTTGATATTTTCATAGAACAAAATAGAAAATGAAATCGAATTCGATTTTAAGTAAAATCGATATGAAAACAATACTTCAACAGCCATCACAACTTTCTTCGTTTTTGTGTCGATTTTCATTCGAAATCGATTTTCATCACATACCTGATTATACCAATTTTATTTAAAATAAAGATTTATTTGTTAATCAATGTCTGTATAGACTTCATTGGTGCTTACTAAATCATCGTCCTTATTTTAAATACTACTAATGATTTGGTAAAGCACCAATGAAATGCATATAGACATTGCTTAACCCTCAACAAATAAATCTATTTTAAATACTACTGATGATTTAGTGTAGCACCAATAAAACGCATATGACCATTGCTTAACCCTCAACAAATAAATCTTTATTTTAAATACTACTGATGATTTGGTAAATCAGAAATGAAATGCATATAGACATTGATTAACACTCAACAAATAAATTTTAAAATAAAATTTTAAAATAATATTTTAAAATAATTTAAAATAAATTTTAAATAAAAATGTTACAGATATGCAACCTCGTGGCGAGGTGTTGGAAGGGAAACGTTTCTGATTTCTTAATTTTTACCTGGATACTTTGCACCAAGGTTAGGTTAGGTTAGAAAGGGTAGTGCTATACCGCACATTCACTCGGAGACCCAATTGGATCCATTGTAATTCCCTTCTATTCGTACTCGTTATTAAAAGCCCCTGCCATACCCAGAAAACAACCCTTTTATATGCCATTAAGCCACCGAGCCACCTAAGCCTGTGTCGTTGCAGCCTCGGGCAATGGCAGATAACATGGTCAATGGTGGTTCCTCCTCATCCTCGCACATCCTACAAAAATCTGGAGGGCCAATCTCCCAAATGCTGGTCCTCGCCCTGACCGAGCAATGGCCAGTTACTGTGCCTATTAAGACCCCTATCACCTTCCTATTCAGACGCAGTAGTAGTTCGGATCTACCTAAGTCAAGTTTTGGATACATTACCCTCGAGACTTTACAATCCTCCCTACTCCCCCATAAACGGTTGGCGCTGCTCGATACCCAGTCACTGAGCTCCCTATAGTAATGACCGATCGGAATTTTAACCGATCTGTCACATAACTCCTCATCTAACGCTGATTCTGATCCTGTCAGCTCAACAGCAGTCTCATTTCCCTCAACATTGCAGTGGCCAGGAGCCAAACATAGTCTGACACTATATTTGTCCATAAGCAAGTTGAGGGCTCTCCTGTAGCCGCTAACTACTTTCGATCTGACACTGTGTCCCTTCAATGCTTTTAACGCCGCCTTACTGTCGACGTAGAAGATTACCTCCTCACCCTCAGCCACATCTGTGGCCCCTATTTCCGTGGCCCTGTGGATCGCCAGGATCTCAGCTTGGAAAACGCCACACTCGTTCGGTAGCCTAAAAGACCTAAGAATGTCCGTCCCCAAAATATAGACACCAGCTCCCGTGCCCATTCCCATTTTGGACCCGTCCGTGAAGACCGCACAACCCTCATAAAGCCTATCAAATTCGACCCAAAAGCCCCTGTCCGGAATTACCAATGACGGTGTACTGCCAAAATCAATTTCAGCGACCTTAGAGTCCGTAGACCCATGAGTTATGAAGACCCCCGCTAAAACTGATATCATTTATGATTGCTGTGTGACCTGTTACTCCTGTCCTCACCAACCCTGCCTCTAATAGTCTTAGGAGGCTCCTTGGTGCTACTCTGGGCACCTGTGATGCCCAGAGAGGCGCACCTATGCACCTTAGCTAGTAATCTCCTATGACTCCTTCCTCAACGCCTCCCACCACACCACACAACCATAGGAAACAACCGGCCTGACAACAGATGCGTAAATCCAGTTTACCACCTTCGTCTGCAGACCCCGAAAGTTTACTATCTAGGATAACACCCAAGTATTTGGCTTCCTTCGCTAGCCCTAGCTCCACCCCTCCAATCCTAGGCAGTACAAATCTGTCTAATTTGTATTTCCAAGTAAGGAGGACTAGCTCAGTCTTCTCAGGGTTGACCCAAGTCCCTTGCTGCTTGAATGTTGTGGCAATAGTAATTTCAATCCAAGCACATAAACTTGTATTGACACTATTTTTGTTTGCGGGGATGTCCTTCAAGCAGTTGAACTTGAAAAACGTAGTAAAGATCAATCAATACAACACCGTAAATGCTTTAAGAAGATTGACAAATTCTTTATTTTAATTCTTGTTTTTATACTAAATTAATTTAATAAATTGCTTAATATAACTTAATAATAAGTTGCGTAAATTAACTTTATAATAGCAAAAAAATAAAATGCTTAATCAACTATTGTGCAACGAGTAAATTTCTTATTGAATTACATATGTTAATTATTGTGTTTAAATTGGCTGTATTGGCATATTTGTGTTGAAGTAATCAATGGCAAGTTCAATGACATACATTTATTGCGGAAATTAAATGACTTACATTTTATGTTAAAGTAAAATTGCGTTTGGCATATTTAGTAATAATTGAATTATATGTTAACAAACAGACTTACAGTGACTAACAAAATTTATTATTGTTATTTTTAAACTAAAATTACATTTTATAGAATAATATGTTGAACTAAGTGTCAACATTCTCCCCCGCATTGACCAATGGTCGATGGTGCTATAAGGTTGAATTCAGGTATCTCCAACATCAATGTTGATGGCTCGTGGTGGTTTGGTTGCATGTGGAATTGCCGTTCCTTTGCTGTTTTAAATGAGTGTTGATGATTAAGATGGCGAATAATACGGAGATTACAAGTGCAGAATAACTGACTGCATGATGGTGAAAACTATTGGATTTGGTATGTGAACAATGGTTGATTCGTTTAGTTGTTTTTTTCAGTGCGCTTAGTTGCTTTTGATGGATTTTAATCTGGTTGTTGGATGTGTTAAATATGTTAGTTATCTCTTGATGTGTACTAATATGATCTATGGGCCGTAGTTGAGCATATGATGTGTGTAGTGTATTAGATAAACCAAAATGACATTGGATTGTGATAAACGTGCCTTTGAATGTGCAGCTAGCTTCGATCTCTATTATTCCGGTGCCGTTTATTGTATATTGGACATGTTCAGAACCGCAAACTGCTGATATATCTAGTTTTGCGGTGGTAGCGAAGATCCATTTATTTGGATAATTTAGTTGTGTCCATGTGGAGTTGTCTGCCAACCGAATTAGCTTGCATTTAGTTGTTTGTCGGCTGTTAAAAATGTTGATTTCACAGGAATCACTTCCCTCATTCTTCCTAAGCTTGAACTGTATGTTATTGCATATGAATACATCAATTTTAGGCGTAATACAGTTTGATATTTCCTAGGTTGTGAATGGAAGGTATTCGTCTCTATGGGGGTTTATGGCAAGAAATGATTCCTCTGAGTTGATTGAGATAAAATTATTGTCCCTTATCGTCGGTACCGGAATTATGTTGAAGAGTTCTAAATATTGATGGTCGACTAAAGGTAACATTACTTCGAAAATGACTTCATTCTTTGTTACCGCTCCTTTGACCTTCATTAATTTGTATAGTTGGATTAAACTGTCGTCTTCAATTGGACGTGTTCGGCTTGTTGGAAGATGAGCCTTTATTACCCTTAGTTCGTTCTTTAGTTGTGCCGGGGACAATAAAAGTGGACTAATTTTTCCATGGTGGGTATCGGTTAGTACGCCAATAATCTCCCTTTCAACTCCTCGTAAGTTTATTGCTGTCAACGTCAACTGGTTAGCTAGAAGTGAGATTAATTGCATTTGGTTGGTTTGGTCAACCTGCTTAGTTATTCCATTCTCTTGTTCATTAACATTGTCTATTATATCCATTGTTTGTTTTTGAGTACTTTGTTCGTCTTGCTTGATGATATTAATGGTTGAGTCAATAATAGATGTTTGATTTTTGAGCAGTTGAAACAAATAGTTTGACTCTTCCTTAGCATTCTTGATGGTGGTTGACATTTCATTTGCGTACTCGGAATCAAGAACGCCAAACAAAGATCGTGCAACATTTCCAATAATGTTGAAGGCTCCCCTTTTTACTCTACTGCTGGAGTTGGAGAATAGTTCGTTCTCTTGAATCAATTCATTTTTTATTTGATTGAATTTGGTTGTCATAATGTTGCAAGTTAGTTGATGTTTAATGGGCGAACAGAGCTGTTGTAGGGTAGTTATTCCTGACTGGAAGGCCTTCAATTCGTAAGTAAATGGTGGTAGGTCATAGTATAGCATTATTCTCCATTCAGCCGTCACTAGTTTTACATTTCCAATTCCCTCAAAGTATAGTCCCGGCTTATTATGAAAGTTAGTTATTTTGACATTGCTACTGAAATTAAAAATAGTGTTGTTATTATAGTAAGTAGCATTGAAGTGGACATAGGCCTAGATTTTTTTGATGGTGGACTGTCTGTTTCATCAACTGCTATCGGGCAAGTGAGCTTGGTCACTTCATTTGTTGGTAGTTCTTCCTGCTGCAGTAGTGGCGCTAATCTATGAATAGGTCTTTTCTTTATTCCGGAGGCTGTCCTTATATCTGCTACCCTGACCTTGCCGTCAGTTCCCTTATAAGTTTTCAGGATTCTACCCAGTGGCCATTCCATTACGGACAAATTGTCCTCTTTTACTATGACTAAATTTCCTTCTTTCGCATTTTGAGATCATGTCTTCCATTTCTGTTTTTCTTGTAGCTGGTGCAAATATTCCAATAACCATCTCTTCCAAAATTCGTGTTTAAGCTGCGACACAAGATTCCATCTTTTTGCCAGTGAGCAAGTAGGATTAGGCACTTGAGAGTCGACTTGTGCCGTCAGTGGTTCCCCGATTAAGAAATGCCCGGGAGTTAAAGTTGTTAAATCGTTTGGATCACTTGATAAAGGAGTAAGGGGCCGTGAGTTCAGAATGGCCTCAATTTCAATGATGACTGTTTCTAATTCTTCATGCGTTAGCGAAGCCGTTGATATACTGCGTAAAAGTAATTGTTTGGCTGACTTAACAGCTGCCTCCCATATCCCGCCGAAATGTGGTGCCTTAGGAGGTATAAACTTGAACTCTATTCCGTCATTACTACAAGATCGAGTTATTGCTTCTTGTGAAGGTTTGGAAAATATGGCGTTGTTTAGTTCTTCGAGCTGGTTCCGTGCCCCAACGAAGTTCCTAGCGTTGTCTGAATAGATGGTTTGACAACGTCCACGTTGGGCGATGAACCTCTTGAGAGCTCCAATAAATGTTTCTGTAGTGAGGTCGGTTACTACTTCTAAATGTACTGCTCTTGTTGAGAAGCATACGAAAACTGCAATGTAGACCTTGTGCGGTCTCTTACCTCTTAGTTTATAATGTACCCACAGTGGGCCACAGTAGTCGACGCCTGATATTATAAATGGCCGAGTCGGAGTCACTCTGGAGGCAGGTAGATCTCCCATGATTTGTTGCATTAGCCTTGGCTTTGATCTGGTGCATCGGATGCAGGTTTGAACTATGTGTCTGGCAATTGACTTCCCTTTGATTATCCAAAATTGTTGCCTGGAGATGGATAGTAGTGTTTGTGGGCCGCAATGATGATTGTCGTTGTGTAACATTCTCATTATTAATTTAGAAATTGGATCGTTGTAGGGAAGAACCATTGGGTGTTTAGCATCGTATGAGATGTTTGAAGCCTTCAACCTTCCGCCGACGCGTAATATATTATTTTCGTCAAGAAAAGGTGATAATCCACATATAGGACTTGCCTTATCGAGCTCCTTCCCTTTGTTTAATGCACTTATTTCATTTTTGAAGTCCGAAATTTGTATAGCTCTGACTATAAGATACTTAGCTGAAGTGAGTTCTAACGGGCTTAGTGCATTGCTGGTCGGTCGTTCGGTCTTCGCCAATTTGGTGTGTTGGATGAATCGTTGCATGTATGCTACTACTCTTTGAAGTGTCTTGAATGAGTTGTGGTTGTTGATTTTATATATAATGTCTTCCAATGAGGTTGAAATTGCAGATACGGCAATGACTGAATTTGGTGTGAATTCTTCAGTGGAGGATGGTTTCCGATTTTTGTTGAACTCCTTTGGCCATTGACTCTCGTTGCCGTGTAAAAACATTGGTCCAAAAAACCAAAGGCTACATTGTGATAATTTTTCTGGACTCAAACCTCTTGAGATGAGGTCGGGCGGGTTTTGCTTAGGACTGACGTGTCGCCATTGACTGCTTATGGTTTACTCTTGAATTTTACTTACTCTATTTGCGACAAAGGTACGAAGAGAGGATGATGTTGCATTGATCCAATGCAGTACTATCTCAGAGTCTGACCATAGATATGTAGGCATGTTTTCAGCTCGTAGCTCTGTTTTTAATCGTGTGGTAAGTCTTGGTAGAGTTACCTTTTTTGTAGGGGCAATGCGTGATTTGGCGCATAGAAGTCTGACCACTAGTCGTCTATCTTGTAGCTTGGATCGTATGTATACTGTGGCGCCATACGCATTTTCAGAAGCATCTACAAAAGTGTGTATTTGTGTATCTTTTGAAATCTGACCATCAAAAATGTGCCTTTTGGTACTTATATTGTTAAGGTGTTTTAAATTTTGACGAAACAGTACCCATTGGTTGTTAAGATCTGCTGGAAGCGGTTCGTCCCATGAAAGTTGTAATTGCCATAGTTGTTGTATGAATATTTTAGTAGAGACGACAACAGGTCGGGCGATTCCTAACGGATCGAATATTCCTGCTATATCTGATGTTATAGTTCGCTTGTTTATTTTGTCATTGTCTTGAATGTCTGCTCTGAGACAAATATTATCCGCCTTGGGATTCCATGTTAATCCCAAAATTTTTGTTGATTGATTATCAAAATCTAGATTTAGCTCTATATCTTCAGGAGAAATGCCAGATAGTAGCCTTGAATGATTTGCACACCACTTTCTTAGTTTGAAGCCAGCTCCTTGTAACAATATAGTCAACTGTTGTTGTTTTTCAATTGCTGTTGTAAGGGTATCAGATCCACTCATACCGTCATCCACATAAAAATCTTCTCTTAATGTTGTTGCACCTAATGGATAATTTTTCATGTTTTTATCTGCTAACTGCTGTAAACATTTTGTTGCAAATATATGGGGCTGCGGATGTTCCATATGTCACAGTGTTAAGTTTGTAGGTTTCCACTACTTCATTTGGACTATTTCTCCAATATATTAGTTGCATGTGACGGTCTGCTGAATGGACAAGAATTTGACGATACATTTTTTCAATATCAGTACAAAAAACAAATAGTGGCATTCGGAATCGCAGTAGCTGTCCAAAGAGATCTCCTTGTGTCGGAGGACCTACGCACAAGATGTCATTGAGAGATATTCCTGTTGAGGATTTTGCGGATGCATCAAACACTACTCGAAGTTTGGTGGTTTTACTTTCAGGTTTGATTATGCAGTGATGTGGAATATAGAAATGAGGGCCTACTACCGCTTGAGTTATTTATGCGGGTCGTGTGACCCAATTCTTCATATTGCTTCATAAAGTCAATGTATTGTTGCTTAAGGTCTATGTTTATCAATAAACGCCTTTCTAAGGCCATCAATCTTCAAAATGCTAACTTTTTTGATTCTCCAAGACAGCTTGGGTTTTCTGAAAAGGGGAGCCGAACTACAAATCGGCCCTCAGAATTTCTTGTCGTTGTTTGGATGAACTGTAGTTCACACCTTATCTCTTCAGTGGTGAGAGTGCTGTCTGACTCGAATTCGTCTAGTTTCCAGAATCTTTGGACAAGTTCTTCTGTGCTTGTTTCCTTTTCACTCTATACTGCACATACAGCTGAGTTGCTATTCGTTTCCCTTATCCTTCCACTTACAATCCAACCCAGCCTTGTATTTTTTAAAATTGGCAATTCTGGTGAGAGGTGAATTTTTCCGGTGGTCAACAATTCGAGGTAATATTCGCCGCCTAGTAAAATGTCAATATTAGCAGTGTTGTTGAACTCAGGATCGGCCAGTTGAATATTTTCTGGAATTGGCCAGGAGATACAGTTGAACTCTGTTGAAGGTTGGGCCGGAATTATGTTGGGAAGAACAAAGGCTTCTAGTCTTGTGTTGTAATTACTTGTTATAGACTGAAGATTAACATTAATGCGTTGATTTGTATTTCTGGACTGATTGCCGATTCCTTCGATACATAAGGGTGTCTGCGATGGCTTGAGTGATAGACGATTTAGTAGCCGTTTAGTCAGAATGTTTATTTGTGATCTTGAGTCTAAGATTGCTTTGAAGACTCCAGACCGTCCATTATTGCCTGTAACTTTTACCTGAGCTTTGGCTAACAGTACTTAGTCCTTTCCTGTTCCAGGACAATGAGCTGAAGCTACCGTTGATGTTGATGCCTTACTCTCAGTGTAAGAGTTGTTTGATGGTAAGGTCAAGGCGTTGGTGTTCTGTGGATGCCTTTCCAAATGTACGAGTGTGTTGTGGGTTTTCTTACATTTTCCACAGGAACTTGCTGTGCAATGTTTTGACATATGGTCACTCTTGAAGCAGTTAACACAGAGTTTTTGTTGCTGTATCCACTTCAGTCGATTAGGTACTGATATCGATAAAAATTTGTTGCAATAGTATAATTGATAAATTCCATTGCTACATAGTTTGCAATGGTTGTTTTCTTGGGAGTAGTTGCTGCAGCTAAAGTTCTCTTTGACGTTGTTTGTGTTCGTCCGACTGCTTCTAATGATTGGGACCTGCTTTCCAGGAAGGCCAACAGTTCTTCTAATGTTGGCAATGATCTTGGTAGTTGTATTGATTGCTCGTATAATAAATGTGTGCCTTGATTCAGTTTTTTGATGAATAAATTAACTAACATCGGGTCCCATGTTCAAGTGTTGATATTCAAATTATTTAGTGCTGAGATGCATTCTCGTGTTGTGTCAAGTAGTCCTTTTATGGCTACAGCAGAGGGACTATCAGCTATTTTTGGTTGGCCCAGTAGTCTATTTATGATGTTATTTGTTAATATTCGTGAATTACTGAAGCGGTCTTGAAGCATTTTCCAAGCTGTTTCATAGTTGGTTTCGGTTAAGGCTAAATTTTGTGTTAGCCTAGCTGCCTCACCTGTGGTGTTTGTTTTCAAAAACCACATTTTTTGTATGGCGGGCATAGCTTTTTTGTGAATCAGTTCATTGAAAATTTGAAAAAATGGTTGCCAACTCAGATAGTCCCCATTGAATTTCGGTATCGTAACCTTTGGAAGAGGCAGTAGGCTAAGTATAGCTGAATTGCTTCCCACTTGTGAGCGAGTTTAACTAGATGTTGGTGAACTGCGTCTTCGAGGTTATTGTAGTCATCTTGACGTAAACCTTGGCTTGATGGATCTTCGATTTGTTGCCACACGTCGTCATACAAAGTTTGGATTTGAGACCATAACTTTTTTATAGTCTCTGATTTTAGTTCATAAAATTGTTTTGGCTGCTCTTCTGTTAGTGTTTCCAAACATTGCAACAAACGTGTTAGTGCTGTCATGCGTGCAGTTATTAACCTGGCTAGTCCTGGTGTTCGTACTTCCTCTGATTCATCCTGGTTGACTGATTTGGTTACTGGTGTTCTTACGTATGGTACAGGTTTGGTAAATGGTGTCATGAATTTTTTTAGTTGACATTCAATATGTTCAATTGTTGAACTGTATTGTTCGCCAATGGATTTGTAAATGTTCTTTATAATATAGGGATCCTCCTCTGATAAGGTAGCATCATTCCGAATTTTGTTTTCAGCTTTTTCGAACGATTGCCATAGGGTAACTAATTCATCTTGCTTTGCCTTGTAAAATACCTCTGTTCTTCTGTCTAGCGGAGCTTTTTCTATGGTTGAAATGAATCTTCCAATCTCGCTTGCAGTCGCCTCTTGCTGTTTCATAAGTTCCTGTACTGATGACATCTTGACTAATTGTTTGTGTTGCGTTTGAAGAGTTGGATATTGTGGCCCTGTGCTACTGTTTGTAGCTGTGAGTTTTCAACGTAGCCCTGTGATACTGTTTGTAATTGTGGGTTTTCAACGTAGCCCTGTGCTACTGTTTGTAATTGTGAGTTTTCAGCATAGCCCTGTGCTAATGTTTGTAATTGCGATTTTTCAGCGTAGCCCTGTGCTACTGTTTGTAATTTTTGTTGGTGTGTGAACTGATGTTCTACACTTGGTTGCGCGTTTACTTCCTTAAAATTCTAAAGAAATCCTTACCACTGGTGGGGGGAATCTCAGTGAATTTAGAAAGTATTAGGGGTCACCAATGAATGATGTGGCAATAGTAATTTCAATCCAAGCACATAAACTTGATTTGACACTATTTTTGTTTGCCGGGATGTCCTTCAAGCCTGCCGGGACACCTTAAATGCCTTAAGAAGATTGACAGATGCGTATATCTACTTTACCGCCTTCGTCTGCAGACCCCGAAAGTTTACTATCTATGATAACACCCAAGTATTTGGCTTCCTTCGCTAGCCCCAGCTCTACTTTTCCAATCCTAGGCAGTACAAATCTGTCTAATTTGTATTTACACCTTAAATGCCTTAAGAAGATTGACAGATGCGTAAATCCACTTTACCGCCTTCGTCTGCAGACCCGAAAGTTTACTATCTAGAATAACACCCAAGTATTTGGCTTCCTTCGCTAGCCCTAGCTCCACTCCTCCAATCCTAGACAGTATAAATCTGTCTAATTTGTATTTCCAAGTAAGGAGGACTAGCTGAGTCTTCTCAGGGTTGATCCAAGTCCCTTGCTGCTAGTCCAGGAAGATAGTTCGTCAATCGCCGACTGCATGGGAAGAAATTTTCCCGTTACCATTAATGCTAATATTGTTAAAGGCTCCAACTACATCATGAAGCGCGCCCTCAACAGACCTGCATTTTAGGTAGTCATGCTTTCCAGCCTTCCGGTATAAACCTCCTAAATAAGCATATCCTAAAGATGGGATATCCTAAATCATATCCTAAAGATATTAGTACGCGCTCCGAGACATTCTGCAACATGGCCGGGTCCAAAGGTGTTTATTGCCCATGCTGCCCTTTCCAATGTCACTATGTTGTCTACTGTCGCACCTAACTGTGGTACCGTCAAGAGGTTGAACCTAACCGCTACCTCGTATCTTCTTCTGTACAACCAGGAAAGTGTGTGTCCATAAGTACAGATAGGGTCTCAGAGCTTAATTCCGTCCATGAGCCATCCAATCTTTGAATAAGACCAGGGGCCTTGGGGTCCCTGGCCAGTACTCGCCGAAACCTCGATAGCTCATTGACGGAATTGATTTCCTCACAGTATTTCCTTCATGAGGCCCTTTTCGCCCTTTTTAGATCTCCCATGACTGTTCAAGTCCTCCATCCTGCCTGCGAGTTTCGACCTATTGAACAGCCTCCTTACCGAAGACCGCAGATCCCTTAGATCCTTGGTCCACCACGAAAGCTGCTCCCTATTAACTGGATAAACCAATGGACAGGATAGCTCATAACTTTCTTTACAAGTCTTAGTGAAATTCTCCACTCCCCTTTGTGTCTCTACACCCCGCGGATACTCCCTTGCTCTAATGTCAACGGTGGCCCTGTAGGTATCTCCATCTGTCCTAGGATTCCTGTATGGATCACGCCTTGATCCTACCAAGTTTAAACTGAAGGCTATCCTAATGTGGTCTGAAAACGTACAGTCCGTGTCAACCCTCCAGTTGCCTACAAGGCTCCTATGTGTGTTAGTCAGTGTTATGTCTATAACATCTGCCCTATCCCCATTCCTGAACGTGGGGACCTGTTACAGATAAACATATTGCAAGAAGTAATAAAATCAAACTCTGACTCACCTCTTTTGTTAATGTTGCTGCTTCCCCACTGACTATGGTGTGCACTAGCGTCACAGCCGAGTACGAGTGCAACACCCCTCATTCTCGCATACTTCGTCAGCTTCAGAACGCCAGCCCCCGGTGGATCTACAGCATCATATGGCATGTAGACCGAGGCAAGCACAAATCCCTGCTTCCACCTGGCCACTCCAGTAACGAACGTAAGGTCTCCATAGCTGAAAGAATTAAACAAAGTTAATTTTAGGTCTCTCTTTGCTAAAACGCATGTCCTAAGCTTGTCCTCCGTAATCGGGACATACAATGTGTAGCCCGTGACCCCTAATCCACAAACCCCATTTTTATTAATGCAGGGTTCCTGGACAAGAGCCACGTCTACCTGCGATCTGCTGAGGAGTACTGTTAGCTCGGCCGAGGCTGCCTCGCCTTG
This sequence comes from Panzeria rudis, assembly GCA_956483635.1. NCBI lineage: Eukaryota > Metazoa > Arthropoda > Insecta > Diptera > Tachinidae > Panzeria > Panzeria rudis. The sequence goes on from OY101450.1 coordinate 72,877,640, forward strand.
TGCAGGTTTATCTGCACCACTCGCAGCCTTTTTGGGCTTAGCAGATTTATGATACCTAAATCTGACAGTCCCCAAGCCGAACTTCACAACGTTCCCAAACAGCCGCATTCTCTTAGGAGAAACGAAGATCTTTACCCACGTTCTGTGTTCTGAGAGGTGAGTTCTGAGCTGCCAGTACTGACAGAATGGTTTCCACCGATCTAATGGGTGGTCACCGCTGTCCTAATAAGCAGAGCAGAAGCCAGAATCACCTCCAATCTCTCCTCCGGTCGAAACTCGTCACATCTGCCAACCACGGCTTTTAGGAAATCAAAAGATTTCCTATTACAGCGGTTGACTAGTTTGACGGTTCTCGTCCAGTCCGCGCCATGGAATTGCAATTCCTCCTCCTTCTCTGCCCCCGCTAGACCTATTTCGTCTAGGAGCCTGCCTTCAACCAGCTGCCACAGCTCCGGACTGATCTTCCCATCCGGATCATTCTGATCTATGGCAGTGGCTCGAAGATCACATTCCTGGCTCGTCGAATTTTTAAGCTTCCTTGATGTGGAGGGCTGCTCGTCCCCAGATCTCACCCTCTTCGGAGCCTCCTTACGGGGGTCCTTCAGAGACCCAGCTTGGTCGACGCCCTTCACCTTATTTCCTGGCTGTGCCCTGTCGGCCACGACGGTTGAAGACCTGATCGCCTTGGCAACCAGGACGCCGCCAGGTCCCTTATTTGTTACCCTATTTTTGGAGCTATGTGTGCTTGTTGATACCACCCCAACACTGTTGCGAGATGCATCCTGAGTTGTATCGACCGTCACATCCTTCTCTAGAGGAAATTTTCTCACGACCTGCCTGTGCTTCCTGGCGGGATATCTCTCCTTTGCCGTTAACAGTTTAGGATCCTTCTTGGCCATCTTCTCCAGAAAGTCAAGAGATTTCCTAGTGCTATTCTTGGCCCTCTCTAATTTCGTCCGACCATCCTTACCCGCATTGCCTGGCAAGGCATCCTGTCGGACCATTTTACTGGAGGTGGATGGATGGTTGCTTTATCTTATCTTATTACCCGCATTGCCTGGCAAGGCATCCTGTCGGACCATTTTACTGGAGGTGGATGGATGGTTGCTTTATCTTATCTTATTAAAAGCAATCTAAATCTAGCGTACAAGTTAAATAAGAGGAATAATTCGTAAATTTTACCTGGACCTACTTAGTACATATTTTTTGTTTTCTTAGATGTTTCGTGGACTTAGAACATTTGCATGTAATCCCATAACAGTAAGTAAAAACTACAAAGCGGTAACTTTTTGTCAGTAAATGATGTATTTAGAGTTGTATTATCATTAAGCTGACGATATTTTATTTGTAGTACATCAGTTTACTGGTCACTGCTCTCTCAGATGACACCAATTTATCATGGGCAATTCTGAGACCAATCTATTGGGGTACCTGCGGCAAACACGTTTTCGTTATGAAGCACCCATTGTACATCAATGACTATTTATGTAAATTTTGCGAAAATTTAAATAAAGAACTCCCACAAAGTTTGTCATCTCTAGCTTACCAACTAGCTTAGCTACACGTGTTTTAGTCTTTTTATAATATTTTGATTCTATTTTGTAAGTATTTTATCTTTGAAAATTTAAAATAGAGTTTACAAAACAACATTAAGAATTGTGCTATTTGCCTAAAAAATAAGTGAAATGTAAGTCTTTGTTGAATATTAAAATTATAAAAAAGAAAAAAGTGTAGAAGTGCTTTCGGGGTAGATTCAGCGTTTCTAATTGGAAGTTCTAAATTAAGGCGAAATACCTTCAACTTCACGCAGACGCACTAAATATATTTGAAATAGACTTTAGCCCTATTATATTAAATAAGTATTTAGTATGGAATATTTTCGTTTGTTTTACGTTTTAAAAGTACAAAACCAGAAATCTGTTTATTTTTCATTAATTTAATACAGCTAATAAATAAATACTTGATTGGCTCATAATCCCTTTACCTTAAAAGGTGTTTTATCTAACCAATTGCATTTAATTATAGGATCGATGAATGTGTCCCGTCAAAAGCCATGGGGCACATTCCGCGAAAATTACTTTTTCTACTAATTCTCAAAAATAAGTATTTAATACTAAGTGTTGATAAAACTTTGTATCAATATCTTATTATTCAATATCCAAGGACAACAAAAAGCAATAACATTTTTAAATCTGTCGAATACTTTCTTAGATTCAGAGCTTTAAAGAAAAAGTGCGGAAGCTGCCCCAGTCCTCCCTATATTCAAAAGATTTTCTTTTGACTTGGATTTCATAGAAATATCATTTTAAAAATTTAAGTTTTTATTTTCTTTCCGATTTTTTAATACTTTGAATATTTTTTACATCACTTTGCTTGAAAACCTACTCATTTTTTATATTTTCTTTCAATAAGTCTTAAAATATTAAAAATCGGTTGGGAATTAGCAGTTGCAATATTTTTAAATAAAATTTTAATGTAAAATTATACATGCAACACATTCTTAGCGTATTGTGTAGCTGCTCACAAAATAAATGGTAAAACTGCTTGGTCAGAGTTATTTGAAGTTGACATATTAGTAGACTGCTTGGTCAGAGTTATTTGAAGTTGACATATTAGTAGATGAGGGCCTACATCTGCACACTATAGCTTCCTAAAATTTTAAGGATATGAAGTAACGACAGTGGGCTAACAAAAAATGCATCGCATGTGAAAAACTTTAGAAGCCTTGTAACCTTCGCAAATTCCATCCAATTTTAAAAATTTTTATATATACTTGCTCTACTCAAAAATACGAAGAAAAAACTTAACAAAGTTAGAGTGTATAAAAACTTTTAAAATTGGTTAAGATTTGCGGAAGTTACAAGACTTTTAAACTTTCCACACGCGGTGTGTTAGATTTAGCCTACTGTAGATTCCTCAGTACATATTCTGCATATTTTTGCAAACTATGCATATTGTGCAAGTATAGCCCCATATCTATTGATATGCCAAATTTAAAATAAATCTAAACACTAGTTTCGCAGTTATATATTTTTTACAATTTATTTTGTGAGCAGCTCCAAAATGCACTGGGAATGAGTTGTATGTATGTATAATTTTACATCGAAATTTTTTTTTTTAAATCGTAACTGTCAATTCCCAACCGATTTTAATAATTTAGGACTTATTATAATCGCTATAAGATACGATTTTTTAAATAAAAAAATGGGCAAGTTTTCAAGCAAAATGTAGGAAAAATAGGCAAAATTAAAACCAGGGTGGGAAAATAAACTAAACAAAACGTTTGCTTTCGTTTTGTTTTGTATTTTTCAATGTGTAAAACAAAACAAAAACAACGACAATGATAGTCTCATTTAATTTTGTATTGTTTGTGCTTGTGTACACTAAATGTACATTAACTTATGGCGATTTCTTTTCTGGAAAAATATGTTACATTGTATATATAACACTTTTTAGATGTTACCCATAATCTTGCCGAGTGCTACATTTTGTATAATAGAACAAAATTAGCTGCCTGTATGTACAACTCCTACACTTTAAAATAATGTATATTTAGCGTTTCCAATATTGAGTCTTTTTTTCTTAACTGGCGATTTTTAAAGCCATTTGAGCTATTTTCCGCTCGCCCTTGCGTTTTGGAAGGAACATTGATTTTTTATTGTTATTAAGGTAGTTGTAGCTTTATATATTTAATTAAAATATTTTTTGCTCAAAACTACAGACATTGTGAATAACAAAAAAAAAAAATAAAAATAAAAAAATAAAACATTTTTTCTACAAACAAAATAGTAGTTACCACAGCTGTAAAAAATGGCAATATGAACACCTTAAATAAAAGTGAGGGTAAAATATGCTACATATTTGCATGTTTTTCATGCAACATATTTACAAACGAACTTGAAAAGTTTTCCCACAGTTGTATTTTTTGTACAAATGAACACAAAAATGTAGAATATATAACATATATGCAACATATTTCTCAAAAAAGAAATCGCCATTAATCGCAGCTAGAAAAGAATAGAACATGAAAAAAATTTAAAAGTTTTAAGAAAATACATTTGCAAACGTTTCCCGGTTGATTTGCTCTTCATAGTAGAGAATGTGCTAGTGTATTAATGCTAAATACAATGAACCATTCAACGAAATACATTTCTGCTTTTGTTTTGTTTGTACGATTGTACGATTGCTGATGAGTGAAAAGCCAATTGTATTGTTTGCAATCTTTGTTATTGTAAAAGTATTTGTTTTGGTTTTGCTCATGTACAAAACGATTAAAAATATTTGAAAAGTTTTTGTCTTCGTTTGCGGAAAGTTTTGTTTGTTTTCACACTCTGATTAAAACATTAAATGAAAATAAAGATTTATTTGTTGAGGGTTAAGCAATGTCTATATGCATTTCATTGGTGCCTTACCAAATCGACACCCATACTTTTGAAAACCTCAAACCTCCTATTTTATGCACAGACTTTCAAAAACTACTTGAGAATTTACAAATATTTAAATTTGAAATTCACAAAAGGAAAAATAAACGCAGTAGGCATAGTAGTATACAAAACCCAACAAATAGTTTATATTCGACATGTATCTGTTTATTTTTCTACACCTCTATACAATTAGTCGCCCATTGGGTGACAATAAAAGTATTTATATGGCAAAAAAGTAATAAGGCAAAAAAATAAAATCCAAAGCAAACCATTTATTAAAATTATTATTTGAGATATTCTCCCATTATTATTTTAAATAATTATATATTTCTTAGGGGTTATTCAATGTCTATATGCATTTCATTCCTGATTTACCAAATCGACAGTAGACTTCAACAATGCTTTTGAAAAGCCTCAAACCTCTTATTTGATGCACAGATTTTTAAAAACCATTTGGGAATTTACACAGAATATTTTTTTTGAAGATCACAAAATAATAAAATAAGCGTAGTAGGTTTAGAAACATACAAAAGCCAACAAACAATTTATATTCGATATGAATCTATTTTATTTTTCTATAAATAAATAAATGGATTAAATACAAATTTTAATTCTGTCCGTGGATTTCCAAAAAATCTCTTCTTGTTGATGACTTAAAATTTTTAAAAATGGCAAAATGATGTACTCAACTAGACGTTCAAACCTCACTAAGTCGTTTTTCATGAGTTTTTTCAGTGTTACACCGTTAATCAGTGTTTGTTTTTATTTAAAAGAACAATGTTTTATTTAATAGCAAAAGTAATAAACGTCTTAGCGTCACAAAGTATATGAATAGAATGAATAAACTGAAAGAGCAAAAGAAAGACAAAGAACGGCGTTCACATTGTTTTGAGGTTGCCAGATGATTGATGAATGATTGATGAATGATTATAATTATATAAATCTCATTAATTTCATGAAATAAAAATGGTTTGTTTTAAACTAGTTCTTCGTCAAGATGTCTGTGATCATATTTTCGGTTGGGCAGTACTTCAAATTTAACTCCTTCTTGACAACTTCGCGAACTTGATCAAATCGTACATCGATGTGTTTTGTTCTTTTATGGTATATAGGATTTAATACACAAAACATTCTCGAAATGAATAACCAACTTCCATCAACAGTGCTTCCTTTGCAGCATCGACGCAATAGTGTTTCCTGGACTCTTAAGATACTGCACAATTGCCAACAAAGAAAATAAAGCCAGTAAATGACTTGCGATCGAGGACATTGCCAACACAGTCTGCGTCAACATATTAGTGTTGTAAAAAGCGGCTACTTTTGACTACTTAATACTACTGGATACAATTCCAACTGGGTACTCGGTACTACTCGATACTTTTAACGGCAGTTATAGGCCTTGGCCACTTACGGGTAACCAGACATGATGAAATTTTGCCCGTTGGCTTCAAATTTATTTGCAACAGCTTTATTTAATCACACTGCATACGAACCAAATGTTTTCAAATGATGTACGAGTAGTTTTTTACCAAAGCGGACTTGATATAGTGTTTGCTGGCCTAATATTTTAGTTGGGCACCTATTTCGTAAATAGGCCCCTGGCCGCTGCCCACGAGCTTTGTTGAACAGCACTATGAACCACAATTGATTGCGCCATTTCCACCAGCGTGCGATTAGCCCTCTCTGCTACCTCATTCTGTTGAGTGGTGTAGGGAACAGTGAGCTCTCTACCAATGCCTTCATTTTGCAAAAACGTGTTGAATTCTTTGTTGATAAACTCTCGCCCATTCATCATCAATAAACGTGACGAAACATTTGGAGCCACCAAGCGAATTAACTTTAAATGGGCCACGCATATCACTGTGATTAAGTTCCAATAGGTTCCTCGTTCGTGCGTTGGACTCCTGTAAAAAGGCTGCTATATGGATTTTGCTCAACATACACGTTCTGCATTGAGCTGCATGTTTTGTAAATTCATGCCTATAACCATTGCCTTTTTGAACATGTCACACAAAGACCTATTATTAACTTGGCAAAAACGATTGAGACACACTTGGTTCATGTTACTAGCTGTAAAAAGGCTTTCTGTTTTGCTCTTAGTCAACAATAAGTTATTTTGCTTCTTAGCTGTCAATACTACTAGACCATCAGGGCGTTGAGTTATTGCTGACTGACCCCCTATTGTCGTTCTCAACGCAGTTTGGTCGTCTGAGAGTATTTTATTTCCTTAAAATTTCACACGACTTTGTCTGCTTTTCTGTCAAACTAGATATTTTAAGTTTGTAACGCCACAATAACTTCAACTAAAATTGTTGACCTTTCAAATACTACAAAAAATGTGGTAGCGCGAATGTTGGTTCGACTCTGAGACGACCAAACTGAGTTGAGTTGAGAACGGCAATAGGGGCATTAATTAAATTGTACAGTCAAGCCTTTTTCAACAACGCGACTAACAGAAATAAAGTTCATCTGTAGTTCTGGCGAAAAAGAACATTTTGGAATATAAATTTCAAACTGTCATAATATTTCTACATCACCATTTTCTTTTGCGACAGTGTGTTTGTCGCCAGCTAAAGCATGGTACTCTGTTCATCATTTCGTCCACACAAATCCACTTTTTTCGTGTGGAATTTACAAAAAACACATTGGTGTCTATTCGGGAGAACGCGTCGAAGTAGTGAAAAATTACATGACAACAAAAACAAAATTTCACAAACTATTTTTATTTTCCATACATTTCTAAAATGAAATAAACGTGAGAATTTTAACGCGTATCTCTCTCTCTCTCTCTTTTAAAAACGGTAAATTTTGTATGACAAACAAAAACAAATTTTTGAAATTTATGCAGTTTTGTTTTTGTTTGCCATGTATTTTTCACTTAGTCGACGCGTATTCCCGAATAGACACCATTGTGTTTTTTAAAAACGTACAAAATTGCAGCATACTTTCAAGGGCTAGTTATGATTGTTTACTTGTCATATTTTTCGTATAAAAAAACCAATGTTGATCAACATTTTTCGCAAATTTGAATAGAGTACTAAACTTAACAAGGAAATGCTTTTAGTAATATCCACGAAATTTGTAAAAATTTATCTGCTACAATGCATGCGAGCAGTCGCACCGCTGCACAGTGGTTTCCCTTATATGGAAAAGCGGTCAAAAATCAATATCTCCAAAACTAAAAAAGCTAGGGTCTTCAAAATTTTTCAGCTCATTTCATGCCCAAAGAACATAAACATTTTTAGGAAAAAATATTAACAACTGTAGCCACAGTAACCATTTGATCTTTTAAGGGTTAATTGGCTTATAGATCTGTTTTAAAAATGTTTGAAATAAAGTATTTTAATATGAAAATTTTGTTGTTTTAAACAAGTTTTGTAAATTTTTATTTCATTTTAATTCATTCGAAATATACACTGAAAAAAACTAAATTAAAAAGTTAAACAAAGTTAAATAATGCAATATAGGGTATTATTAAGTAATATAAGGTAATAACGTAAAATAGTAGTAATATATATCAAATATTAAGCAAATTTAAAACTCCTTGACTTCAACTACAATAACGAGTGGATGACACGCGCGGGTTTTTCCAAATTATAGTTTTGTTTTCCGTGACAAGTTGAAGAGGAACATAGGATGTCACAAAGAGGGAACTGTCATCCATAAGCCTATTCGACTGTAGAACTCCAAATATCAAGCACATACATTCTAGAAAATTGGCACTGACAGAATAAACCTTCTATTTTAATTTCCATATTGATATTTTTGAAACTTTTGTCACTATCGCGAAAACAATTAATTATAAGAATTAAAATTTGACCTTTGTTTTGACACTTCAAATGCAACGAGTAAGCTTCACTGAAAGTCAAGTACCTTAAAATTGCAATATAAAGTTTAAAACAACAATTTCTTTATAAAAAATGTTTCTCTCTATTCGTAACTGTAAATCAATTACCATAAAATTGCAATATAAAGTTTAAAATAACAACAATTAAAAAAATTAATTTCTTTTATTCATATTCTTAAAAAGAAATAGTACAAAACAAAATGCGATTCACTATTTTTCGTCGGATGACTATGTAAATCACACCCATATGCGAAAATATGCAAAAACCCGCGGCCACAATATTTTTTAATTTAAAGAGGGATAAAAAACCTACAATTTGATGCATAAGGCGTTGTGGGCAGATGAGGGCCATATCACTAAAAGTCTACGTGAAAAAGAAGTTTTTGAAAAACGTGTGTTTTAAAAAGGTCAAAAAAGTATTCTTCAGCGATTTTTTTATGGGCTCATATTCTTGCAGCTTTTGTTATTTAATTTGATAGGAAATAAGTTAAAATTTAATGTTTGTAGGGTTTTTGGAAACTTCTGCCACAATATCGCGAATAACTTTTTGGATAAACTTAAGTTTTCTTTTATGACTATGCAACCACAATATATGCAATATAAACATACCTCCACTTTCAACGGACACAAACAATAAATCTTGCCAAAAAAACAACAACATTTTTTAGATTAATAAAATTTTGAGTGTTATCAATAAATTTTGTGCAATAAAGCTTAAAAAAAAAACAATAACTTTTTTGATTTTTGGCCTATGGGGGAAACCACTGTGCGCTGTCGACACACCAGTGCGTTGTTTTTTTATGTATGTATTTGCATTTGCTATACGTGCAGTAACTGAGGCTGTTTTTATGGTTCCGTACAAAAAAAGTGTAAAGGAACCCTATTGTTTTCGCTACGGTTGACAATTTTTTTCGTTTTGGCGAATTTTTCGGTTTTTGGCGATTTTTCTAGTTTTGACGCTTTTTTTTGTGTTTTGGTGCTATTTTCGTTATTGTGATTTTTTCATTTTTGAAGATTTTTTTCGTTTTTTGATACTTTTAGCATTAGCGATTTTAATTTTAGGTTTTAGTGCTTTTTTTCGTTTTGACGAAATTTTTAGATTTTAGGCGTTTTTTCGGTTTTTTGACGATCTCTTTAGTTTTGGTGATTTTTGTTTAGTTTTAGCGTTTTTGAAAATTTCTTAGGTTTTTACCTCTTACGGTTTCCAAGATACAGCAGATTGTCTAAATTACATAGTAAAATTACATTAACTGATAGAACACCCTTTAATTTTTATTGTTTTAAATATCAGTGTTAATTGGTGTAGTCTGTTCTACAGACTACACCAATTAACACTAACTTTAAAAATTTTAAGTGTCTGTAAATTAAATTAGTATTTCTAAATTTATCGTTGCTCGATTTAGAATACCCTTTAGTTTTTCACTGTCATATGTTTGTAGTGGCCAAAGCTCTACATACTCTGTGAAAATTTCAGGTCCGTAGCTCTTACGGTTCCCGAGAAAACAGCCTGTGACAGACAGACAGACAGACGGACAGCGTAGCGAAAACAATAGGGTTCCTTTACACTTTTGGAGTACGGAACCCTAAAAAGCAAAAGAAACACAATCGACAGCGTTCACATTGTTTTGAGGTTGTCAAATTTTGTACAATTACTAACAATCAGTTTATAAAAATTGTACGCTTTTGTCATTTTCGATTTTTTATAAATTATTAAAAAATAAAAGTTTTCCAATTTTGCATAAATAATATGTTGAGCTTTGAATAATGCTGAAACCGTTGAGTATAAAAAGAAATATATGAAAACGTCTTAAAGCTAATTTTATTTAAAACTTTGTGGCTTATGTAATAAAATTGAACAACCTGTTGACAAGTTATGATAAAATCGATAGTGCAGCTTCTTTAAGAAAAAAAATGTTTGTGTTCACAAAATGTTAAATTTTGACTGTTTTTGTATTGAAATAATACATCAAACAAAAAAGAATATATATATATATATATATATATATATATATATATATATATATATATATATATATATATATATACATATATATATATATATATATATATATATATATATATATATATATATATATATATATATATATATATATATATATATATATATATATATATATATATATATATATATATATATATATATATATATATATATATATATATATATATATATATATATATATATATATATATATATATATATATATATATATATATATATATATATATATATATATATATATATATATATATATATATATATATATGTATATATGTATATATATATGTATATATATATATATATATATATATATATATATATATATATATATATATATATATATATATATATATATATATATATATATATATATATATATATATATATATATATATATATATATATATATATATATATATATATATATATATATATATATATATATATATATATATATATATATATATATATATATATATATATATATATATATATATATATATATATATATATATATATATATATATATATATATATATATATATAGTGCTACTCTTTGGCATTTTTGTTGTTACATAGTGTAACAGTACAAGATCTCGTTCTTTTATTAATAGTTAGTATAGTTTTATTTTTTATGAACAACTTATAAAAATAGGTTCATTCAGTCGCACGTAGACTTACACTTGAAATTAAGAGGTATATAAAACTAGTCATTTTAGATGCTATTTTGGTCCGATACTCAATTTAATATATATTTTAATTTCTAGAATTTAAACCAGGGACTGAACGGTTATATTTTTTATTAAAAAGTTGCTTTTTGCTTGGAAAACAATAGTTGTTTTTCAAGTTTTATTATTGGCTTGGAAAACAACAGCTATGTTTTAAGTTTTATTTTTTGCTTACAAAATAATAGTTATTTTTCATATTTTATTTTTGCTTAACAAATATAAACTTAATTATATTTATACCATCTCTTCCTTCTGTTCGTATAGCTATTGGCATTTGCGGCTGTGACTTTGGACTGCTTTGCATGCGGCTTTTAGCTCTTGTTCGTCCTGCTTCTAGCTGACGATCAATTATTATTAGGCGGCTTTCAGACATTTTTTGTTTCATTCTACTTCCTTATGTCTTTGTGAACTGCTAGTGATTTTGTTGCGCTTTGTCTTTTTTCAAGTCATCATCTTTGGCTATTGTCCAAAATAAAAAGGATGACGGGACCTAGTGCTCTTTAAAGTGTTATATTTAAAAAGGAATGTGTCTTTTGCTTCTGCTTTTGAAAAGTGTGGTCTTTTTGAGATTTAGGTCTTGTTAGCTATTGTTACTTGATTTTTATTTTAGCTACAATACGCTCAATAGTTTTGTATTTTTACTAAAATGGCAATGACATTTTAAATACTGCAAATGATAAGCGATGATAAATTTTACATGCCGAAGTGCCCTTATTTGGGAGTTCATATCTCCGCTCCAGCGCAGTATCGGAAGCTCATCTTAAATTGAATAGAAACACATCTCTGCTATGTCCACGTGAAATTTTATAGTGATAGGATAATCCATTTCGAAAAGGCTGATTTATTTGCAAAATAAAAATTCTATGTATGGGAAGAAGGTATTAAGAAGGTCGCATTTTGGTACGAATAATATTTGAAATGGACACAACTTTTAGCATTGTCGGTCGATTTTATTAAAGTTTGTGTTATTTCAAAGAAAAATTGGCCTGCTCCCTAATCATTGGCAACCCAAATCAAAAATAGTAAAATCATAATAACTCTTAATATCCTCCTACGATTATTTCTATTTTTACCCGACTACGGCAAAAGGAGGGTTATGTGTTTGACATGTTTGTATGTATGGATGTTCATTGTTCCCTCATAACTTCTAAACTACTTCTCATAAATTGAGACATATGGTATCGTTGGAACCGTCTTGATCGTCCGCTGGTTATAGGCTATGTAATGTCACATTAAATTGAGTTTGGCGCCCCCTATACGACATAAAGTCATGACGAAAAAAATAAAAATATTTTAATAATGTTGTGTTGGGTATCAAATGAAAGGGCTTGATTAGCACATTTCAAAAATATATATATTCTTAAGTTTTGCTCTTTGCTGTTATGTGTTAAACCGGTTTGTAGGTGTCTATGTGGTGGTATTTTCATCTGTTCGCTCATAACTTCTAAGTTACTCATAATAATTTGAGATCGTTTGAAGCGTCTTGATCGTCCGCTGTTTGGCGCCCCCTATACAACAAAGTCATGATAAAAAATATTTGAATAATGTTCTGTTAGATATCAAATAAAAGGGCTTGATTAGCGTACTTCAATTATGTTTTGCTTGTATTTATATGACCCCGAAATAGTTTCAATAAAAAATAAGTTTTAAAAACGAAAACCCGACTACTTAAAGATTGCGCTTTGAAAAGTACAAAACAAGAAAGTATCCGTGGTCGCATGCCACCTAGTCCTAAGTATTGTTTACACTACAATAGATTTTATAGTAAATCACACTTAGGACGAAGGGGCATACGACCACGGATGCTTTCCTGTTTTGTACTTTTCAAAGCTCAATCTTTAAGTAGTCGGGTTTTAAATTTTTAAACCTATTTTGTTCTTGTTTATTTTAGAGAGCAGATGTATACAACTTTCAAACCCTATAATCACTTTTCGTGGAGCATTTTATTTTTTCGTAAAATTCATTCCTATCCGTGTCCTGCTGAAAAAATAAATAAATAAATACAAGGTACAGATTATTATTATTCCAGCTTCAAAAAGACACAACCTAAAACTACCTTCGATTTCTGCTCGAAAAATAAAAATCAGAAAATAACCAAATTGTTGTCGTATAACTTTTACGATACAAATCATAACTGTTATTAGAATGTCCGGTTACAGTCCCTGGTAATATATATATATATATATATATATATATATATATATATATATATATATATATATATATATATATATATATATATATATATATATATATATATATATATATATATATATATATATATATATATATATATATATATATATATATATATATATATATATATATATATATATATATATATATATATATATATATTTATATATATATATATATATATATATATATATATATATATATATATATATATATATATATATATATATATATATATATATATATATATATATATATATATATATATATATATATATATATATATATATATATATATATATATATATATATATATATATATATATATATATATATATATTATATATATATATATATATATATATATATATATATATATATATATATATATATATATATATATATATATATATATATATATATATATATATATATATATATATATATATATATATATATATATATATATATATATATATATATAGATATATATATATATATATATATATATATATATATATATATATATATATATATATATATATATATATATATATATATATATATATATATATATATATATATATATATATATATATATATATATATATATATATATATATATATATATATATATATATATATATATATATATATATATATATATATATATATATATATATACATATATATATATATATATATATATATATATATATATATATATATATATATATATATATATATATATATATATATATATATATATTATATT
>OY101450.1:72891832-72982278 GCA_956483635.1 Panzeria rudis
AAGATAATATGTTTCTTAGAGAGTTTCCTGCATAATCACCCTCTAAATGTAGAAGATTCCTGAGAGCTAAAAAACAATTTAATTAAAAAGGTAAAAAAACTAGAAGAAATAATATATAATAGTGCGTTTACATCTGAGCGAAATCTAGTACTTACGAGATTTCGAGCCAAATCTAGTAGACTTCGAGTAAATTTCCCATACAAACAGCGTTGCCATAATATTTTTGAAAAAAAAAACTGTAAATTTAGAAGAAAAATAAAACTGATTTTCATGTGAAAGAGCTGCACATAATAAAATTCTAGGTGGGGGATGGGTTGTTAACATAAAGTTAACAGACTATTTAATAATTGTTGATTAATTTGAGAATATACCTATGAAAATGAACTCTGCTCACGCTATTGTGTTGAATCATTAGAACTAGATTCAGCATATAGTCCCAAACGCTAAGGATCGGATGTAAAATAATGTCAAGCTGGTACGTTGTACCATCTTGGACCCTCATCGGCACTAGTTAAGAAAATTTGGCTCTCCAAATTTATAAATTTCTTAATTAATTCGAAAGGAAGTGTTTGAGTCGCACTATGGGATATTTTGCTTAAACTACTAACAACAACAACAAGACGAATTAATATAAGTGTAGGTACGTCTTAAAAGCACAGTGTTTTGTTTTTACGTATGAACTCAACTTGCAAATAATAATAGCAAACTCCAACTTTCGTAGACCTAAATGTGTGTGAATTCCTTCTAGCTATTTGAAAAAGTACTAGTAAACCTTGGCTGTGTTTTATATTAAGAAGTTGGAATTAAAATAACAAAATTGAGATTAAAAAATTAATATGGAAAAACTGCAAAATCTGCACAATTTACAGAAAAACTTATTTTTTAAGCCAAAAACTGCAAAGCTGCTCAAGGGTTAGAAAAACTGGCAAATGCAGGGAACACTGCACATTTGGCAACGCTGCATACAAAACAAAATCTACTTCGTCACTAGATTTCGAAGAAATCTAATCAAAATCAAGTAAATTGATTTTTTTTTGTACTACCCGGTACAGCATTTTTTGTAAACGGTGTGTGAATTAGCTACGTTGAAACTACGCTAGAGCGCGCTCTACAAAATTGCTATACAAAATTAACTAAGTTTGCTCTTGTTGGATTGCAGTTTAAGGTAAATTTTAGTCAAAGGTTTTGTTCTGAATACGAAATCTTGTTAAATGCCAAAAAAGCTTGGTGTGAACGGTATAGATTTTGATTAAAATTCAAGTGAAATCTACTAGATTTTGCGCTGATGTAAACGCACTATAATACGCAGTTTAACAAATTATAAATACCTTATCCTAAAATTTAGCAATGTTGCGGATAAAAGCTTGAGCTACGTCGAACAAAATAAAAAGGTTTTCAATACGTTCGTGGAAAGCTTTCAGTATTCTAATGCGTTGCCTGCAAATAAGAGAGAAACATTCATTACATTTTTTCTTTAAATAAATGCATACATGTAATTTTTTATGTACTTACCAATTCCAATTATTCTATATATATATATATATATATATATATATATATATATATATATATATATATATATATATATATATATATATATATATATATATATATATATATATATATATATATATATATATATATATATATATATATATATATATATATATATATATATATATATATATATATATATATATATATATATATATATATATATATATATATATATATATATATATATATATATATATATACAGTCAAAAAAGTTTTACATTTACTGTTTATAGTTTGTTGAAAAAGTTTTCCGTGAAGTTCAAAATAAATTAAAATTAAGTCGTTAAGGTAAGCCATTTATTTTTTAAAATGTTTCGTACGTTATTCAAAAAACAACCTGCGAAAAAGTAATTATTTTCTGTCGAGCTAATAATATCAGTTAAGTTTCAACTCATACAAATAAAAAAAAAACATAGATTACAAATAATATTTTTCAAAACGAAAATAGTTTGAAAATAAAAAATTTTTTAATTTGTCAATTTTTATTGTTGAAAATACGTACAAAAATATTTACATGTGTACATGTAGAATAATTGGAATTGGTAAGTACATAAAAAATTACATGTATGCATTTATTTAAAGAAAAAATGTAATGAATGTTTCTCTCTTATTTGCAGGCAACGCATTAGAATACTGAAAGCTTTCCACGAACGTATTGAAAACCTTTTTATTTTGTTCGACGTAGCTCAAGCTTTTATCCGCAACATTGCTAAATTTTAGGATAAGGTATTTATAATTTGTTAAACTGCGTATTATAGTGCGTTTACATCAGCGCAAAATCTAGTAGATTTCACTTGAATTTTAATCAAAATCTATACCGTTCACACCAAGCTTTTTTGGCATTTAACAAGATTTCGTATTCAGAACAAAACCTTTGACTAAAATTTACCTTAAACTGCAATCCAACAAGAGCAAACTTAGTTAATTTTGTATAGCAATTTTGTAGAGCGCGCTCCAATCCAACAAGAGCAAACTTAGTTAATTTTGTATAGTAATTTTGTAGAGCGCGCTCTAGCGTAGTTTCAACGTAGCTAATTCACACACCGTTTACAAAAAATGCTGTACCGGGTAGTACAAAAAAAATCAATTTACTTGATTTTGATTAGATTTCTTCGAAATCTAGTGACGAAGTAGATTTTGTTTTGTATGCAGCGTTGCCAAATGTGCAGTGTTCCCTGCATTTGCCAGTTTTTCTAACCCTTGAGCAGCTTTGCAGTTTTTGGCTTAAAAAATAAGTTTTTCTGTAAATTGTGCAGATTTTGCAGTTTTTCCATATTAATTTTTTAATCTCAATTTTGTTATTTTAATTCCAACTTCTTAATATAAAACACAGCCAAGGTTTACTAGTACTTTTTCAAATAGCTAGAAGGAATTCACACACATTTAGGTCTACGAAAGTTGGAGTTTGCTATTATTATTTGCAAGTTGAGTTCATACGTAAAAACAAAACACTGTGCTTTTAAGACGTACCTACACTTATATTAATTCGTCTTGTTGTTGTTGTTAGTAGTTTAAGCAAAATATCCATAGTGCGACTCAAACACTTCCTTTCGAATTAATTAAGAAATTTATAAATTTGGAGAGCCAAATTTTCTTAACTAGTGCCGATGAGGGTCCAAGATGGTACAACGTACCAGCTTGACATTATTTTACATCCGATCCTTAGCGTTTGGGACTATATGCTGAATCTAGTTCTAATGATTCAACACAATAGCGTGAGCAGAGTTCATTTTCATAGGTATATTCTCAAATTAATCAACAATTATTAAATAGTCTGTTAACTTTACGTTAACAACCCATCCCCACCTAGAATTTTATTATGTGCAGCTCTTTCACATGAAAATCAGTTTTATTTTTCTTCTAAATTTACAGTTTTTTTCAAAAATATTATGGCAACGCTGTTTGTATGGGAAATTTACTCGAAGTCTACTAGATTTGGCTCGAAATCTCGTAAGTACTAGATTTCGCTCAGATTGTAAACGCACTATTATATATTATTTCTTCTAGTTTTTTTACCTTTTTAATTAAATTGTTTTTTAGCTCTCAGGAATCTTCTACATTTAGAGGGTGATTATGCAGGAAACTCTCTAAGAAACATATTATCTTTTTTTGAGCGACAAAGTTCATTATAAAATTTATGTAATTTATTTTATTTTAATTTTTTGTTCTCATTTACATTAACAATATTTAATGTTTTCATTAATCTCTTAACTATGTTCAACTATGGTAATAATATGTAAATATAAATATGTAAAATTTAATTATATATGTATGTAGCAATGTAATCTAAATATTTTAAATAAGGAATCGTTTAATTTAAAATGATTTTTGTTTAATTTTATTGCTAGTTAAAAAAGAAGGATATAGAGTAAAAATTAGTTATTTTAAGAAAATATATGGTTAGTTTTTTGCCAGTCAAATAATGAACTAAAAAAAAATCACTTATTTTTACGAAGTGTACAGCATATTTTTTGATAGTTAAAAAGCAGAAATGAAATAAAAAAATCCGTTACTTTTACGTACTTGCACTTTAGTTTTTTGTTAGTTAGAAAACGGAAATGAATGAAAAACTCAGTTAGTTTTACAATTTGAGCTTTAAATTTTTGATAGTAAAAAACCAAAAACTAAATAAAAAATCCGTTAATTCTATGGATAGTAGTCATAAAATTTAAAATTAAACTCATTTTTATTTTACTTTCAATGAAAAATGAGTAGACCGGTTTTCAAATGAATATTACTACATTTTAAATTTTATTTTAAGTTATTTTTACTTACATAATATTTTGAGTGTATATATATATATTTGAATTTTCATATGCTATCAACCATAGCACCGCGAATAGCGTGAAAAGTTATACAACTTGTATGTGTACGATTCAGTAATAATATTTACCAAATACAGTTATTTCCGCTTAATTGAGTTTCTAAAAATGCACGACTTTTGACGCAATTAAACGGGAACTCTATAAAGCAATACTCGGTTAATTGAATCGCCGACGCAATTAAACGAAAATCGTTTAATTGAGCAGTATGTGCAATAAAGCGAAACATCCATGCGTAGATGGAAAATAGAACTCATTTCTTTAGTTACATATTAAGTTGAAAAATTTTTTAGGTTTATTAAAACAAAATAAAAATCAGGTACGTTCATCATACAAGGTTTACAAAGGAACAAAAATCACAAAATTCAATATAAAAGAAAATCAAAACTTAAAAATATGTATACATATGTATGGAAATGTATATTATATTTTATACAAAACTCTTTACATAAGTATGTACTTATGATCAACTAATGTGATTAAAAAAAGCAGTCATCAACATTTGAATTTTAAATTTGTTAAGGCCTTTGCAAGCTCTTCACCTGTTGAAAATTTTCTACTATAAATGTAAACAATTCACAAAAACATATGAATTGAAGTTTCCTTTTACACGATGGACAGAAAAAGCCCTCTTACATGATGAACAGAACCATGACTTTTTTGCCGCAAAATAAATTTTTTACGTTTGTGGAGCAAAAAAAAAAATTAAGTAGACGGAATCAATTAAGCGAAACATTTGCTCTTGTTTTTCGCAATGCGGTCTTAATTTGCGAAAGAATTAAGCGGGTGACGCAATTAAACGGAACTCAATTAAACGGGTATTTTAACATAGACAGGTATACTGAATGATTTCGTTCCATGATTTATAGTGCAATAAAGCGGGAAACTCAATTAATTATATATGCAACATTTTGGCATAAATCAGTTTTTTGCCTCTCCTGAACACAATTATATGTTTGGTTCATAGCAGATATTGAATATACACCGGCGACATATTAACGTGTTATCCATGTTTAATGAAAATTTCAGACAAAAATATTATATTATTTAAAATTTCCATCAACTCTTATTAAATGGAACATGTTGAACACAAATATACTAAAACTTAAGATATCGAGCGGCGATTTTTCAGACTTCACCATTTTTAAGCATGCACAATAAAGTTTGTTGTAAACTTCGCCCAACATGCGCAAAATTTTTAAATGGAGACAGTATACTTTTAGCAAATTTCTTAAAGAAGAAGAACTAGTCTTTCATTTGAGTTACGATTTGTTCAAATTGGAAAACCCGTTGTAATATTAGATAAATTTATTCATCAGAATAACCGCAAAATACCGCGTTGCCTAATTTTTTAAATATAACATACATACACACAGTTACTAAAGTATGTCTTCGAAAAATTTTATTTATTTTTTTTGTTATGCTTTTATCTTTTCCATTATCTTTTAAAATATTTACAAGCCGAAAAAATAAGCTAAGAGATGCAATTAATTAGAACCGATTTGGTCTTAATCGAAATTGATTATATAGGCTAAGGTTCGGAGCGTTATATTCACAAAAAATTAGATATGGTCGAAGAAACAAGAGGAAAATCAACTTTCGTTAAGTTTTCAGTGTGCATAGAAGAACCGAACAACGTTATTTTTGGAGGTCGCAACACTCACATAGACAGTGCTCATTTATGGCATTACCAGATTTTTGTTGTTATTTCTAAAAAAAAGCAAAATATTTCTTCTTAAGTACTTGCAAAATGTTTAATTCTTCGTATAAAACAACACATGGCAGTAAAATAAAGATTAATGTGCTGTTTCCATAATGCAAACAAGCACTGCTTGTCTAAAATTTGTATGGAAATCACTCAAAAAACTGAGTGATTTTCATATAAATTTTAGACAAGCAGTGCTTGTTTGCATTGTGGAAACAACACATAACTTTTTATTTTTATACAAAGTTCATATTCGTATACCCTCAACTTTTAAAAACGAAAAACTCTAGTAATAACTATAATATTTTTATTATTTTTGTACGAATTTATAAAAAGAGACTCTATTTAGCAAATCAAATAATCCAAATGACATTTTGATTAATAATTTTATAGAAAATAGAGGAATTCACTACATGTTCTTAAGTAACAAACTTTACATTCGTACACATAAATAATCCTACACATTTATTTCAAAAACTAATTTTAGTATAAAAAAAGGCATATTTTTTCTGTGTATTTGTGTATGAATATGAATTTTGTTTTTTAAAATTAGTGAATTCAGCATTTCTATAAAAAAATTTTAACAAACTTATTTCTATTTATATTTTTATTAAATGTAACATCTATAAACAAAATCTTGCAATAAAAAAGTAATTTAGATTTTTACAATTCAGTGTGTTTTTTAATTGAGGGTGTATGAATACGAGCTTTGCATACTTTACTTACATACATACATATGTACAGAGTATATAAAAATTACGGATATTTTAAATCATACGTATACTTTACTAAATGTGTGTATGTTTGCATTTCTAAATACGTTTTTCTTTTATCCACTGATTTCAAGTATGTATTTTCTAATGTGTTGTTTCCACAATGCAAGCAAGCACTGCTTGTCTAAAATTCATATGAAAAGCACTCAGTATTTTGAGTGGTTTCCATACAAAACTTTTACTCAAGTCGTTTGTTTGCATTGTGGAAACAGCACATAAGTTTTAGTTTTTAAAAATTTTTAACAAAATTGGTACCGGCATATCCTGAAAAAAGTTTGCTTTATGGTATAAAATGGAAATTCCGTTTTTCATCCCAGCAGCTAATTGTTTGTATCAAGATCGCTTAATACAGGTACATATATACATATCTATAACAAAAACATTCGCGCTCAGCTGTGGTTGTCAAACACCATATATAAAATAGCGCGAACAATAATGTGAATGTCAAACAACATACGAAACAAACTACAACAATTCAGTTTGTTGTAGATATGCCTAGACTCATGTTAATTGACCTTGGTAAGAATGAAATGTTCTCAGACTACGAATGAGTATGTATGATAGTGGTGCCAAGTCTTGTGTAATTACACATAGTACGTAAATTTTTGTTTGCTCTTCAGTTCGTATGCATTTGCTTAGGTAACATGCAAAGATCTAAAACTGTTTTTACTCAACTGCGCGACGCAAAGAAAGGTATCGTGCTCATTACGCACTATAGAGACCGATTTTGAGGATTCTCACGTCAATCGATTTGTCTTAATTTTGCTTGTGTCATTGAAGATATGAAAATAGTCCAAACGCAATATCAAGGTAAATACTCGTAATTTGGGAAAAACAAAAATAAGTCGCCGAAATATATTATATAGCTCCACGATCAATACACACAAAAATAGATTTAAAAAAAGTTGTGACAACACATTTAGTATTGGGTTAGCGCTAATATTTGTGTTCTTGTAAAAATTAAATAAATTAGAACTAACTTAGGTATTGCAAGAAATGATTTACATAAAAGCGCTATTTGTGATTTTTAGAAAAGCATTTGCGATATTAAACATGTATATGTTTTCCGGCGTATTATATATGAACAATAGATTATGAACTTTTTTATTCTATTTATGTTCAAACTTTTTTTTATATATATATTTTAAACTTAAAAATTTTATAAACCTCAAAACTCTAATCGTTTGTTAATAAAGCCAAATTGTATGGGTAGTTTGAATAACAAATATTGCGAGAATTGTTAAGAGATATTGTTAAAATGTTCAACTTATTCAGATGAGCGGCAGTGTATGTGTATAAATTAATATTTGGCGTCACCAAAATATTAAAAAGCCTCAAAGTGATAGATAAAATTTTCCGCTTCGAAGTTTTTAAAAAGCACCGAAAACAGTGTTAAAAGCACTACGTTGACAACGCTGTTGACAAAGATTCTAACCATAGATAATCTATGATTCTAACTGTCAAAAAAAATTAACACCTCTCTTCACTCCTATAGCTATTTTGTTATCCAACACACTGAGAGAGGCAACTCAACACTCATCAGAGAGCGTAATTTTTGCACTTGAAAATCCCACTTGACCACGAAGTTCGTTAATGGTATCAATATCGAATATATCTCGAACATTTATCGTGTAAAACTATCGAGAATGACACTCAAAAATGAATCGAAAAAAGTTTACCTGTCGCTCAGTTTTGTTTCAAAAAACATTCGATTTCGAAGGCTCGTTAGCAATATTAAAAGTGAGCCAATATCGAACAATTTTCGATATCGCAAAAAGGCAGGAGCAAAAGCAACTTTTTAAGACTATTATCTTTATTTTTTAATTTATTTATTTTATTTATCTTTTAATTCTTTAACTTACGCTCCTTAAAACTCTGGAACGGATAATTGATCTACACCTTAGATCAACACTTTCTCCGAACCTCCTATCAACCTCCCAACATGCCTATACGAAGGGCAAATCAGTTGAGACGGCACTTCACTCGCTTGTAGGATTCATTGAAAAATCCCTGGCAAACAAAGAATATACATTCGTGGCCTTTCTTGATATATAGGGTGCCTTTAACAATGTACGACCTGAATCCATCATTATGGAACTAGAAAGACTGAACATTGATCGGTCAACAATTAGCTTCATACGAGGACTCTTAACAAGTAGGGTAATTTCCTCCACGATCGGACAAACGACTATTCAAAGACGGTTAGGCGAAGTACTCCCCAGGGAGGTGTTCTGTCACCTATCCTATGGAATATCGCCATAGATTCGGTACTGGTGGAACTAGACTCTATGAAGTTTAAATCAGTAGCCTACGCGGATGACGTAGCAGTAGCAATATCTGGTAAATTTCTAGATACTCTACCTCAACGTCTTCAATCGGCATTAGGTATCATAAGTAGATGGAGCGTTGAAAGTGGTCTTAATGCTAACCCTCAAAAGACGGATCTTGTTCTCTTTACGAGAAAATACAAGACACCGACTTTCACGTTACCGACTCTCAACGGAGTCACCCTTAGGTTATCAGATAGCGTGAAGTATCTCGGTATTATACTGGACTCTAAGCTTTCATGGTACCCCAAGGTTCAAGCTAGAGCAGCCAAGGCTACTATTGCTCTATACACCTGCAAAAGGGCGATCGGCAACAGGTGGGGCGTAAGTCCAAAAAACGTCAATTGGCTTTTTGAAATGGTGGTTAAGCCCATACTAATGTATGGGTTTGTCGTCTGGTGGACTTCGTTAAATAAAGCCACATACTCTAAAATAATAGAAAAGGTTCTTCGAATATCTGCTTTGCTGATCACGGGTGCACCTCGCACTACTCCATCCAAAGCACTGTTCACCATGCTGCATTGGCTTCCTGCTGAACTCATGATCAAACAACTGGCCATGACCTCGGCGGTTAGACTAGATGCCTCAGGTGCATGGAAGCGGGGTAACGTAGGCCATGCGACGATATTAGGGCAAATCTCAGATCTTCCCGACTACACTGACTACTGCTCGCCTACTCGGATGCCCGACAAAAGATTCCTGGTGGACTTCTCGGGCACATCCTCTGAGGCAAACTACATACACCAATATGAGGATGTGCTCGAGATCTACACCGATGGGTCAAAGTCGGGCATCGGAGTGGGCGGGGGTTTCTACATCCCACAAATGCAACGTAGGATAAACTTTAAGCTACCAAACCAATGTAGCATCACTCTGGCTGAAATATCGGCAATCAAAAGGGCAGCCAACTGGTTAAGGTACTACAGGATAATCGATCAGGACATCCGAATTTGTACCGACAGTAAGGCGGCACTACATGCTCTATCTGGTGTTTACACAACATCGGAATTGGTTACAGAATGCCGGGCATCTCTGAATGAGATGGCGACATGCGAACCTAGGGCTCTTCTGGGTACCGGGCCACGCGGGGGTGCCCGGTAACATTATCGCGGACGGTCTAGCCAAGGCCGGTGCCCGCCTACATGGAAATGACATCGACTGGTTAGTAGGTGTCCCACTAAAAAGCTGTAAAATACAAATTCAGCACCAACTATTTAGAGAAGCGCAAACCAGATGGACAAATGAAATCACTTGTGAGGTTTCCAGATCCATCTGGCCCCAGTATAGCTTCGCAAGATCTGCAGCCATACTGGGGCTCCCTCGTCAACAGCTGCGTATACTCGTAGCGGTCATAACAGGGCACTGTCTTATTGGTGTCCATGCCAGAAGATTAAATCTTCCTTTTAACGATTTCTGTAGAAGTTGTCAGAATGAGGAGGAGGAAGAAACTGTCAAACACCTCTGTCGATGTCCAGCACTATATAGAAATAGGGCATCATACTTGGGAAATCCGTCACTACCCGAACTAGCAGACCTGGGGGAATGCGACATTAGGGGAATACATTCATTCATACGGTACTCGGGTTGGTTTAACACCGACCCAACCCCTGGGATAGGAGGGACGCCTCTCTGAACTTCCCTACTCCCATTCTAGGCATCACAAAGGGACAAAAGGACCCAAGTGGGCCGGCTGTTAGAAACCGGCAGCCTGTTCAACCTAACCTAACCTAACTTACGCTCCAGTAAATCAGATTTGAACACGGTACCTCCAGACTAACACACATCCATTAGGCTATCGTGGCAAATTTTTTTCTGTTCAATTATTGCACATATGTACGTATGAGTTATTTTAATTCTTTAACTAACGAAGTTCACTTTAAAGGCTCTGGCCATCGTCAAATAAACACGTCAATCAATGCATGTGTGTGAGTGTCGTGTGCTTGTCGCTTAAACGGCGAAGTACAAATTAATTCATCAAGCAACATTTAATAAGTATACAGGTGGCCGCATAAGAGCAACATATATAACAAATCTAAATAATGCTTGTCAAAAAACTTAGGGATTTGACGCAGCTTATACACAAAACTACTAGCGTAAAAAATAAACACCTGCCCTCGTGCTGCCACCAGTAAACTTATTACACCACGATTACAAAACAACTGGCATTTTCTTTGTCAATCATAATTGGCAACGATCAAATCATTGCTCATCAAATTATTATATCAAAACTTTTTTGATTTTGATCAATCAGAGCCGACAATGCGTACGTGTAGCCGAAAAAGCACGACCTCACGCACACACTTAGAACGTTGACGTGATTATTTGACCGTCGCCAGACCCCTTTTGCGAACATTCGATTTTTTTAGATTCGTGAAGAAATATCGAAGAGGTTTGCTTCGAAATTTCTTCGCTTCAGCGAACATTCGTTTATATCGAATCTCTGGTCAAGTGGGATGCACTAAAATTTATTTTTTTGCACACACAAACACTATTTTATATTATAAAATTTTTTTATTTGCCATATAACAAATTTTATGTTTCTTCTTGTTGTAATTTTAAAATATTTGTTTAATTTTGTTGACATTTGTGTGTTGAAATTTATCAAAGTTTTCAACAGTTTTTTTCATTCAACAGTATTGCATTTTTGATACTATTTGGGAAAATTTTTTTTAGTGCCAAATAGAAAAAATGCAAAAAAATGTTTAGCGAATCAAAATTTTTTGAGCTCAATTGCATTAAAAATGATTCTAGATTCATATTTTCATTAAAAAATGCAAAATCAATTGTATATAACAACTAACAATTCGTGTTTAAAAAATATAAATTTTGTTAAATACTTTTTGTGCAACTATGTATGGCTTTGTAACTGTGGGAATATTTTATTTTAATCCAATACTAAAACAAAATGTTCTACTAACACATTCTTAGACTTAGGTTTTTGACAGCAGACTTAGGTTTTTGAAGTTTTAGTTGACTATCTACGTATAACATTGATAAACATAGATAGTAAGCTCTCGCACTCGCACATATAGATATTGTGCATTCAACAATAAATTAAGTAAAGTGCGACTTTGGCTCGCACACGAAGGGTTCCGTACGAATACACATATGTATATCCCTTTTGGTTTTCCCCCGTTTGTCATTTTGGCAGTTTTTTCGTTGTGCTTTCTTGTTTAATTTTAGTTTTTTATTTTTTTAAGTATTTTTCGTTGTTTTTTTTTGGGGTTTTTTTTTATTTTGGCGCTTTTCGTGATTTTTTTAAAATATTTTTCCGGCGATTTTTCGTTTTTTAAATTTTTTTTTGTTTTTTGCGGATTTGTTTAGTTTTGGCGATTTTTTGGTTATGGCATTTATTTAACGTTTTCACTTTCTGACGATATTTTTAGTTTTAGCGATTTATTTAGTTGTGGCGATTTTTTCAGTTTTGCTCTTTTTTTCTTTTTTGGGGATTTTTTCGGTTTTTTAGTTTTAGCTATTTTTTGACACTTTTTTTCGTTTTGGAGATTTTTTTGGTTTTTGGCGTTTTTTTAGTTTTGGCTTTATTTTGGTTTTTGGGTTTTTGAGTTTTTTGTCGTTTTTGTGATTTTGTTCATTTTTTTATGGCAATTTTTTCATTTTTTGGTGATTTATTTAGCTTTAGCGATTTTTCGTTTTGAAGACTTTTCGATTTCTTACGTTTTTTTAGTTTTTTGGCGATCTTTTTAATTTTGGTGATATATTGCGTTTTAGGGACTTTTTTAATTTTGGCGCTTTTTTCCTTTAATCGCTTTTTTAATTTTAGCTTTTTTTTCGTTTTGAAATTTTTTTAATTTTGGATTTTTTTTTATTTTTAGCGTGTTTTAAAATTTCAAGATTTTACATCTTACGGTTTCCAAGATACAGCATATTGTCTCAATTTCATAGTCAAAATTACAATAACTAAGAGAATACCCTTTAATTTTTATTGTTTTAAATATCGGTGTTAATTGGTGTAGTCTATTCTACAGACTACACCAATTAGCACTTACTTTGAAAATTTAAAGTGTCTATATATACATTTTGGATTTTTTTTAGTTTTAGCGTGTTTTAAAATTTTAAGATTTTACATCTTACGGTTTCCAAGATACAGCATATTGTCTCAATTACATAGTCAAAATTACAATAACTAAGAGAATACCCTTTAATTTTTATTGTTTTAAATATCGGTGTTAATTGGTGTAGTCTATTCTACAGAATACACCAATTAGTACTTACTTTGAAAATTTAAAGTGTCTATATATAAGTGTCTGTATATTACATTAGTATTTCAACATGCTCGCTTTAGAACACCCTTTAATTTTTAACTGTCATATATTAGTTGTTGTAGCGGCCCAAGTTTTACATATTCTGTGAAAATTTTAGGTCCGTAGCTCTTACGGTTCCGAAGATAGAGCAGATTGTCTAAATTACATAGTAAAATTACATTGACTGATAGAACACCCTTTAATGTTTATTGTTTTAAATATCGGTGTTAATTGGTGTAGTCTATTCTACAGACTACACCAATTAACATGAACTTTGAAAATTTAAAGTTTCTATATATGCGTCTGCATATTACATTAGTATTTCAACATTTTTCGTTGCTCGCCTTAGAACACCCTTTAATTTTTAGCTGTCGTAGCGGTCAAAGTTTTACATATTCTGTAGCTCTACCGGTTCCTGAGAAAACATTACATTAGTATTTCAACATTTTTCGTTGCTCGCTTTAGAATACCCTTTAATTTTTAACTGTCATATATTTGTTGTTGTAGCGGCAAAAGCTCTACATATCCTTTGAAAATTTCTGGTCCGTAGCTCTTACGATTCCCGATAAAACAGCCTGTGACAGACAGACGGACAGCGTAGCGAAAACAATAGGGGTCCTTTACACTTTTGGTGTATCGGAACCCTAAAAATGAGAGGACACCATTTTCGCATTTCAACACACTTGAGAGACTATTATTTTTATACTTGAAAATGCACTAAATCGTAACTTTTTTTCCACGCACAAACACTTTTTAGTTTTATTTAATTTTTTATTTCTTTTAATATAAATTTTATATTTCTTCTTTCTGTAATTTTAAAATATTTTTTTAATTTTGTTGACATTTGTGTGTTGAAATTTATCAAAGTTTTCAACCCTATTTTTCATTGAACAGTATTGTATTTTTGTTCCTATTTGGGATAAAAGTTTTTGGTACCAAATAGCAAAATTGCAAAAAAATGTTTAGCAAATCAATATTTTTTGAGCTCGAATGTATTTATTAAAAAGCATTCGAAATTCATATTTTCATTAATTAATCCAACAATAATTGCATAAACTTCTAAAAATTCACGTATAAAACATATAAATAGTTTAGAATACTTTTTGTTACAACCAAGTGCGGTTTTAGTGCTGTGCGGAAATTTTTATTTTAAACCAATACTAATACAAAATGTTCTACTAATACCTCCTTAGACTTAGGTTTTTGACAGCACACTTAGGTTTTTGAAGTTTCTGCTTGGCCTCTATGTACCCTATGATGTATAATCTATGATTCTAACTGTTGTTCTAATTAAAAAAATGTCATGGGATGGAATATGTAATTTTGTGATCAATGGTTACGAAAATGGATCATGTGTTTTCTAGTTCAGGTAAATTAATTAAAAAAGTAACATGTACATATGAGGATATGAACAACCACTTACATATTTTACATATCGAGAGTGTACATACATATGTATGTATATTCAAAATGTGTCAACTTAAATTTTGGAGAAAGCGAGTTTTTGATGGCAAATAGTGTATGTATGTAAATCGACGGTGTATATTCAATACCTGCTATGAAAAAATAAGTTATTTCTTGAGTTTTATTTATTCCTCAGAAGATAAATTATTCTTTGAGTTTTATTTATTCCTCAGGAAATAAAAAATAATTTTTTTGAGTTTTATTTTTTGCTTTGAAAATTTGTTTTTTGCTAAAAAAAAGTAAGTTTTAAACTGAATAAAATATAAAAAAATTTATTTAATTTAACAAATAAGAGTTTTTGTAAAAATAAATATACAAGAGTTTTAGCAATAACTCTTATTTGTTAAATAAAATTAATTTTATATATTTCATTTAGTTTAAAAATTATAAGCAAAAAATAAAATTCAAAAAGTTTCTGTTATTTTCTAAGCAACAATTTAAACTCAAAATATAAATGTTATTGTTTAATTAAAAAATAAAACTCAGAAAGTCATTTTTATTTCCTAAGTATAAAATAACCCTCAAAAAATAATTTTTATTTCGTGAGGAACAAATAATATAGAAAAATATACTTTTATTTTCTGAGAAATAAATAAAAATCAAGATATATTGTTTATTTTCTGAGGAATAAATAAAACTAAAGAAATAAATTGTATTTACTGAGGAATAAGTAAAACTCAGAAAATAATCGGTAAAGTTAAGTTTTTTTAATAAAACTTAATCAAATAAAAATTAATGCATCTAAAGGTAATCCATACAACAAGGATTATTTTGGTGTATTCTTAATGCACGCAGCACTTCTCTTTCAGCTTGATTTTTTTAGTTTAA
Source organism: Panzeria rudis (assembly GCA_956483635.1). NCBI lineage: Eukaryota > Metazoa > Arthropoda > Insecta > Diptera > Tachinidae > Panzeria > Panzeria rudis. Next base: position 72,907,571 of record OY101450.1, read on the forward strand.
ATTTAAAAATAATCGTTATTTTCGGTCCCTGCTAAATTCTTATTTACTGACCCCTTATTCTGTAACTCGCTAAAGCTATATCGCCATCGCTAAATATCTATGAAGTCGGTTTATCGATTTTTGGCTACGAATGCAAGTTAGCATTTTTATTTTTTATTTTTTGAAAATTAAACTATTTTGTTTACTGCAAATACAAACAAATACAACATTCGGTTACTATTTGGTCGTAAAATTATTAAAATTGCCCATACATTTTGTTGCCAAAATATATTTAGATACATTTTGCAGCAACAAAATATATGGAAAAATCTACTAGTTCAACGAATAAACTGTTACCAAATGCTTGGTGAACTCCCCTATTAGTAAAATAAATAAAGTTATAATAAGACCTGAGTTAACTTCAAACATACATACATGTGTTAAAATATTTATTTTTTTCTGTGTACTTGATAGTACTTCTTTTAGAAGAGACAACTTTTCTTACAGTGTTATATTTGGTTTACTCACAAATACAACAATAGTTTTATTTCTGACACCCCTGGGATACAGATTCTTTATATTACGCAGCACAAGCGACTATAAGTAAAATTATACTCTGTATCAGCCACAATCATACACACAAGTATAAAAATACTCTCAATTATTTATCCGGATACACATAAGTATTTTATTTGCTGTTCAATAGATTGCATGACAGGGATGGCAAGTGCGATTTAATAATGCTTGACTGCTAAAACCATTTCTAACTACATCAAAAGATACATTTTAGCTTCCAAAAAGATACATTTTTTTCCCAAAAAGATACATTTTGAAAAAAATTTCAAAATCTGTTTTTAACGTTTAACATACCGACTCCTTAGCGCCAATGATCGTAAGCGACAAATATTTAATTTTACAGGAGGAGGGTTTTTTATTGTATTTAAACATGATTTATATTCATAAACTGTCGCTTACGATACAATTTTATAGCCTGTATTTCAAAAGTTATCAAAAATTTTAATATTTTTACTATTTTAAACCATGGGTATCCTCATAAGATATTGATTTCAATAAAAAAAATTTGTTTTTTAGAAAAAGTCGCTTACCATCATTTCGCGCAAAGGGGTTGATATATTAACATCACATTTTTATTTCATATTTAATGAATGAAATGAAAGAAAATGATATCATATCAATTCATTTTTATATATATTTAAGTCATGTAATTTTTAAAAATACAGTAAGCAAACTTTAAAATTAATTATATGTAACTATCTTTGGATGTTGTCAAAACAAACAAAATTTTGTAAAAATTAATATACGAGTAAAAAACTTTATCAGAGACGGAAAGTCCAATATTTTATTTCTGTACATTTTGCGAAAAATGTCAGGATTATACATGGTACCTAAAGTCATCAAAAGATACGAAAAATTTATCTTTCGTATCCTAATGGCATCACTGAACTACATACACATATATTTACTCGTAATATTTTATCACTTTACAAATTACAAAATATTAGTTCTCTAACAACTATAATTACACAAATTAATATTAGTGGATTTCACGCAACATTCGGTAACTCTTTACTCGTTAAATTGGTAAAATTTTCGATGTATTTTTTTGCTGTAAAATTTATTTGAAAATATTTTTGACAGCAAAATATATGGGAAATTTTACCAGTTTAACGAGTAAATAGTTTCCGAATGTTGCGTAAACTCCACCATTGAATTTTTAAATTAAATATTCTAATAAAACTAGTTTTAAGGATTCTTATTAAGTCACACTGAAACTGATCTATTTAGCACCAAAGCTTGAACTACATTGATCACTTCATTCATAACTGTGAGCTAATATACATTTTTTTAAATTTCAAAAACACTAATTGCGGGAAAATCCACACGTCATATTCATTAAGCCTTTTGTCCAGCAAGTGTGCATGTTTTATTTCGTTTTTGTAAATGGAATTTATTTTTTCCCATTTTTTGTGCAAGGCAAAACTAAGTCACAAACAGCTGCATAGAAATTATAAAGTGATGGTCTTATTATTTATCAATCATTTTGTTTGCTAATTTCACAACAACAAAAGCTGAAAAGGGTGATTTCCAGTAAAGTACGCACAAAAAATTCTAACAGTCTTATTGTTTCGTGGGTATATTTTTGAGTTTCGCTATCATCAGGATGTATGCTTTTGTTCTTTAATTTTTATAGTAACCATTTTTTGTAGAAGACAGGTCATTGGGAATGTTTGTTTTGAAATGAAAACCAAATCGCATAAAAAGTGCGAAATGCAAACTTTGTTTCTTTATGTATTTTGTTGGAAGTTGTCTTTGGCAAGAGCAATTTTATTGTGGTTTGATTTTTTGATGTGTAAACATCTATACGCTAGGGGGTAAAAATCTTTTTCACAATACAATCACAAATTTTGAGTAAGATTAATCTTACTCGAGTAAGATTAATATTACAATTCTAATAACGCGGTATGAGCTGTGTATGAGTGTATTAGTGTAATCATACGGACAACAAGAAACAGAGAAACTTAATAGCTGCATAGAAATACACTAACACTGGCAAAGGGAGTCTCAAGGTCAAACTCCTGCAGTAAGGTCGTACGTTTGTTGGTTGGTGCTGTTTTGCCGTGTTTTTGAAATTAGTGACTATTTCGGCGTTGCCGTTTTTGATTTTTGCCGGGAACTTCTGGGATTTAGGGGATTTTGTGTCCAGCTTTTCGGGATTCAGACCCGGTTCGTCTCGGTTTTGAACCCGGGTTTTTTGAAAAAAAAACCAGTTTTTCGGTTTTACCGAATTTGTTGCTGAACTTGGTGCGATATTTGGCTGACGGTTTATTGACTGCGTTTGTCTTTGACTGTTGGTTATTTTGCTGTTTAACTGCGGTAATTCTAACTATTTTGTACGGGTATATAATTTTTTTGATGTGTAAACATCTATACGCTAGGGGGTAAAAATCGTTTTCACAATACAATCACTAATTTTGAGTAAGATTGTAATAACGCGGTGTGAATGTGTTAGTGTAATCATACGGACAACAAGAAGTACAGAGAAACTTAACAGCTGCATAGAAATACATTAACACCATCTAGTGCGCAATAGTAGTAGTAGTAGCTACTAATTTTCACCAATTGTCGTACATTATGTTATCATAGGCAAATAAAAACAAATAAATAAAATGAATACAAAAACATTTAATTTTAATAACTTAAAAAGATTTTTTGCACTTTTAATAAGAAATTTACTAAAAAAGCAAAATAAGGAAAACAAAAACCTAAACTTGTCAAACTTAAAGTCCTCTTAACAGCTGCATATAAACACCATCTAGTGCGCAATAGGAGCTACTAATTTTCACTAACATATAATTGTTTATACATCTCCCCTGTGAGCGGACTCACATTATTTTTTTATACCTATTTTTGTACAAATCAAGTCATTGAGCATTTTTTACAAGAACAAACGGGTCAAAAATTAATTGTTTTATTGCCGTTTTGTGTATGTATGAATTTAACGTTATTACTTTTAGAAGTACGTACATTTTACTTGATTTTGGTTTTGTCGTAATTTTTTTAAAAATAATCTAAGAATGAGTTACCAATAATTTTTTCAAGGAATTTTAGCTTCCAAATTTGAAAAAATAATACAAAAACCCACGTCCCGCAAAAAGAAGAACCGCTTTAGTTAATGGCAAACAAATATATAATTCTAATATTTCCGTATTGACTAAAAATATTTTATTTGAAATGCTCTTTTTAAATGGTTTTATTTATGTATAAATTTGCAATTTAAATATAAAAGTTATTTTAATTGAAAATGAAGAAATAGTCCCATACCTGATTAATGTTTTCAAACAGCCAAATCATGTGTTACATCCATTTCATACACAAATACGCATACGGGGGCGTATGTTAAATAAATACTCTTAAGTATTTTTATTTTATCCGAATATATATATGTATATGTATACACTCAGTTACTAAAGTATACGTACGATTTTAAATGTCCGTAATTTCGATATATAAAACATTAATATTTAATTTACTGCCACTTCTTATTTTTTACGAAGATTTCAACATTTTGCATGGACTTTAGAGGAAAAAAATGTTTTTTTTTAAATAACAACAGAAAACTTAAAATACTCAAAAATGAGCACCGGCTATGGGTGTTGCGGCCGCCAAAACAACGTTATTCTGTTCTGTTTGATTTACATTTTGTTACTTGGAATATTGATCATATCTAATTTTTTCTGAATATAACGTTCCGAACCTTAGCCTATATAATCAGTTTGGATTATAAGTAAAGTTATTCTATATAGTCAAATCTTTTAGCTAATTTTTCCCCTTTTAAATACTTTCAAAGATAATGAAATATATGGAACTATATTACTAATATATTAAAAAAAAATCAGTCATATGTATACTTCAGTAACAGTGTCCACATACATACTCTAAGTATAAAAATACTTTAAGTATAATTATGACAGATACTTAATACTTCCAACCAGCGTTGCCAAATGAGCAGATTTATCTGTATTTTGCAGTTTTTCTAAGCATTGAGCAGTTTTGCAGTTTTTTGCTTAAAAAATCAGTTTTTCTACAAATTGTGCAGATTTTGCAGTTTTCACATTTTTATTTTTTGCTCTCAAATTTTTTATATTAATTTAATTTTTTAAAGTTATAATTTTACTTTTTTAACGCGACAATGTAATGCAAGAGGGTATTCACAGTCAGTTAGGTCTAAGAAAGTTGTGTTTTTCTTATGGAGTTTGCTTTATAGTTCTTATGTACGCGAAATTTTTAGTGATTCATACAAACTTAAAACTATACTTTCTTACCCCAAAAAATAACCGTATACTTCAAATAAAACAAAAACTTAAAAACGGAAGCCAACGTTTTAATTACTCTATTTGTTGAATTTTGCTCCTTACGTCGTTAAGCCGATTCGGGAAAAATTAATCGATTTCCTTGTATAATTTGTAGAAATTTGATATTAAATGTCCCACAGTGCAACTGATAGACTTCCTTTTCATATAATTCAAAAAGTTATAAATTTGGAGTGCCACATTTTCCTTACTTCCGAGATGGTAAAGCGTAGCAATTTGGCACTTTATTGCTTGTTTTTCGTTTTCGTCTATAAAATTTAAAAATTCCTAAAGGTGGGAATTTATTATTAAATATTTGCGCCGCACGCGTTCGCCGCAAATATTTGCATTTCATTTTAGGTAGTGTGGACGTGTGCAATGCACAGAAACAACGCAAGAATTTTTGTCACATTCAATGCACACGATCCGTATACCTTGTTGGTTTTTTTGACGAACAACAAAAATTTGTGCCGCAGGCTGTTCTGATGTTTTAATAAGAAAAATTTAAAAATAAAAAATGTATGTATATACCATATTTTGAGTTTTGTATGTGCAGTTTTTTCGCGTGAAAATCAGTTTTTTTATTCCAAATTTGCAGTTTTTTTTAAGTTATGGCAACGCTGTTTCCAACACTCATGTGCGTTTATATTTGTAGTTGTTGAGTATTTAAGTTTTTCGCATAAATGAAGTACAGATGCGTTTGTGTGTTGGAATAATTATTGGATATAATTCACGGATGCGCGAAATTAAAACTGTGATTGTATTGCTGTGTATTAGTATTAGTGAATAATGAGAGTTTTCCCAGCAAGCACAAAGTCAAGCGTTTCAAATATGATGCCGCACTATATTCCCTTATGTTATACTTTAAGCCTTCAAACTAAAAGAAAACGTTTTTTATGATATAAATTACAATTCGTTATTTTCCAACCTCTTTTTTGCTTGCGAATAAGAATTATTTTTGAGTTTTATTTTTTTATCGTAAAGTAAGAGCCAGATTTTGTATATACAAACGATTTTTTCGTTTTGTAATTTGTATGGAAAATGTTTGTTTTAAAACTCAAATATTTCTCATACAAATTTGAAATTCTTAAAATGAAATTATTGCACAAAATCTGCATATAATTATTATATATTGGCCAAATTTTAGTTTGGCTCCTAAGAAATATTCATAAAATTTATTTTAGAATTAAAAAAAAACTTACATTTTCCTTGGCTTTGTTTCAGCTTTTTAAGATTTTTCTTCTTACTTCGCCAAACAGCTTTTCACTAATGAACTATTAGCTACAAATTGGCGCAAAAATATAAGGAAATTTTGCCAAAAAAGTCCGCCAAAACAGAACTTTCCTATATTTTCCCGCCAATTTGTAGAATTGTGGTCGATGACACAGATATAAGTCATCGACGACTAAATGTAGAGCATAAGAATCTGTGTGAAGAATGTGTGTGACATAATTTCCACAATTGCGGTATGGCGTGCGTTTCAATGATATAAATTATACTTGTTTGAAAGCAAATATATGTGCGTACGGATTATTTGTGCAACAATTATGAGTATACGCAGTTAATAAAATTAAGAGTAAATACTTAAGTATATTTTTTTGAGTACTTATTGTCATACTCTGTTATAAACTTATTTACATATATACTGTGAGGAGTGACAAAATTTCGAAAAGGCGCGAAAAATCTTCAAATTCGGAAAACTTTGCTAAAATTTTAAATATTGCAAAGTGTAATATTATTAGAAGTCCATAAAAATATAGGGAATCTAAAAACTTTAGAAAATATCACACCTATGGCGAAAATACGCAAAAATTGCAAACTTTTAAATCATTGATTAAAAGTCGCTAAAACTATAAGGAATGGCGAAAATTCGGTAAAAATCCCTAAATGGCCAGAAACTCGATAATTCTTGCTAACAGGAGCACGATAGCAAAGTCTAATATTGAGTAAAAATCGCTAAAGCAATAAAGAATCAGAAAGCTTACAGAAAAAATCGCTTCTATCGGGAAAATTCGCAATAGATTTCAAAATTAGCAACAACCCCTACAATTTATTAGAAATCGCTGAATCAGTAATAAAAATAAAATGTCGGAAAATAACCTAAATAACGTTAAAAAATTAGCTCGAATAAAAAATGAAGCTAAAGTGATGCCATTAACAATGGCTTTAAAATGGCGGCGCAATGTACAAAAAACTGAATAAGCTATAATTTAGAATCTCTTAAAAAAATAGCTGAAACTTTAATAAAATTGAAAACTATGCTATATATTTATATATATACTTTAATCTTCATATGCAATACTTGCTATCAACCATAGCACCGCGAATAGCGTGAAATGTTATACTATTTGTATTTGTAGGATTCAGTAATAATATTTACCAAATATTGTAGAAGATAGTTTAGCTTATATATGCAAAATTTTGGCATAAATCAGTTCTTTGCCTCTCGTGAAGAGTTGTATGTTTGGTTCATAGCAGATATTGAATATACACCGGCGACATATTAACGTGTTATCCATGTTTATCGAAAATTTCAGACAAAAATGTTAAATTTTTTAAAATTTACATCAATTCTTATTAAATGGAATATGCTGAACACAAATATACTAAAACTTAAGATATCGAGCGACGATTTTTAAGACATTAGGTCTGTTCAATAAGAGAGAAAAAAGAGCATAAAAGTTGAGAGAAAAAAAATTGTTGCAAGTTTTTGCTAGTAAAATTTTTACTAGCTGGAATTAGCCAAACAGCTGTTAAGATCTTCTGTTTACAAAATAAATGTTTAAAAAATTCATTACTTTTTCTAATTTTAATGAATTTTTAAAAAATTAATACTTTTTAAGAAGTCAAAAATATTAAATACGATAAGATTGTATATTTTTCTTTAATTTGACTGCAGTAGTGGCCGTTAAAAGAGTTTAAAACGTAGCAGAAAATTTTCCACCTTAAGGCTAAATTATAAAGGTTACACTCGAAATATTATGTGAGTCAAATATAAGAAAAAAACATGTCAAGTTCCTGCAAAGAAAAAATTCAACTAAATTAAAAAAAAATTCCACTACTACATTGAAATTAACTTTATTTCTACTGTTTACAGATATTTTAACTAAAAAATCCTTATGTATAAGCAGTTGTATTTTTATTTCTGCTATTTAAATTCTTTACACACAAAGCTTTATTTACGGACATTAAAAAAATGGTAGCACTTTTTATCATAAGTTGTGTTCATGTACCTTAAAATGATAAAATTTTCATATATTTTTTACGATATATCTAACTTTTCATACAAAGTACTAACAGCTAATGTAAATTTTTTTGGGTGTACCAACTGTTTATTGTGTTAATTGCAAATTTTTGCAAGTAAAGCGTTCATTTTCATAAGAATTTATAAGAAACACTATTAATTATCAAATAGTTGAACTATTTGATTTGTAGTCGAACGATTTTAATTTTGTTAATGATAGAAAATTTCCTTTATGACTACAAAAAAGGTTTGCCAAATAAAAAACAAGATATTTATTGTTAAACAAAATCGAATAATTTATTTGTCAATACGAATGCATTTCGGTCAGACTTGCTGTCTATCATCAGCGACGCGCAATTAAAACAAAAGAATCAGAATAATAATACAAGAGGTATAAACGAAAAGCAAAACAATATACATATGTAACATGTGTAACTGGGATGGCAAATGAGATTTTAAAAATTGTACCAATTGCTTTCTATTATTGTACTTTTTTGGACATAACTGTTTTGAAAAGCTCCAGGCGCTGATAAAATAAGTAATAAAATGCCCTATACGGCAAAACGGATAATTCTACTTATCTTTAACAGTATTTTGCGCCTCAAATGCTATCCCACAGAATGGAAGGTTTCGCTGATTAGAATGATACCTAAACGAGGAAAAGATCATACGAATGTGGAATCCTATAGGCCTATTGTCAAAGCTATTTGAAAAGCTACTTGTGAGTAAGCTAACACCCATACTGAATCGTACTGGATGCATTCCAGACCACCAATTCGGTTTTAGGAGACAACACAGCACGATTGAACAAACACATAGACTCGTGAACGTGGTTAGAAAAACCTTGGAAGAAAAGGAATATTGTTCTGCGCTCTTCATCTATGTTTCTCAGGCATTTGATAAAGTATGGCACGAAGGTTTAATACATAAACTAAAGCAAAACCTACCAGAAAACACCCTTAAGCTTTTAGTAAGCTATTTAACTGAGCGAAAATTCGTTGTTAAAGAAGGTAATTTTCTAAGTCCTCAGCACCCGATTGAAGCAGGAGTTCCTCAAGGCAGCATCCTCGGTCCTGTATTATATCTGATATATGCCTCTGACTTGCTGGTAAGCAGTAACATACACATATCAACAATCGCTGATGATACAGCTTTTCTAAGTGTTCACAAAAGTCATCAAGAAGCTTCCCGCAAACTGCAAGATTATATACCCCAGTTAAAACAATGGCGGATAAAAATGAACGAACAAAAATGTCTGCACATTACTTTTACATTGTGCAGAGAAACCTGCCCACCTATACAAATAAATAGCCAAACTATACCTCAACACACTGAAGTAAAATATCTCGGTGTTCATCTTGATCGTCGTCTAACATGGAAGTCCCACATAAATGCAAAGGTGACCCAAATGAAATTAAAAGCAGCTCAAATGAATTGGCTCATTGGTAGGAACTCTACTTTTTTAAATTTTAGAGTTAAGATTTGATTACTAAGGCCCTTATTATGAGTGGCATTCGATGTTCGATCTTCGCTGGCTATCGAACAATGATTATTGATTGTCAAATTCATATTATGAGCTGGTAGAACTGTCGAAAACTTCGTTGTACAACGAATTTCCAATCGAACACAATTTTTCTTTCGATGCTGTATAGCACTTTGTAAATTTTTGTGGTTATTTTACAAATGCCATTTGTAAATTATTTTATTTTGATTTCATAGTCATGTTAATTGATAATTAATAAAATTTTTTCTTTTATAAATTTGTAAACTAACAATAAATATTTATAGTGCCATGCAGCGTTGCCATTGTTGGTAGGTTCCTACCAAATTTGGTAGGATTTTTTTCGTTTAGTAGAATGGTAGGCAAAATTTTTATTTGGTAGGTTTCAGAATATATTTATGCATAATTACTAAAAAAGGTTTTCAATGCAGCTTATAAAAATGTAATAAATTAAATAAAAAAATTTCGTTTATCTTGCAGAATATGTATTAAATTTTCAATAGTCTTTGTCGTTTTCTTTTCTAGGCAAACTGTAAAAATTCTTTAACTAGCATTCTTTTAAGATAAAAATATATCTTGGAAAGTGTTGATATAACTTATAATAAATTCAGTATTTCAAAAATTCATTATTTTGCAAATTTTCACTGAGAAGGGTAAGAAATGGAGCATTTTTCTCTACAAAAGAAAGAGCCAATAATATTAAATATTTTTTATTTTATTTATTTTTAAATTCACAAACACAACCCGCGAAGCGATTTATGTAGCTTGTCTTTGGACTGACTGACTAGCATTGCTACCAATCAGTCCATAGTCCGAACTAAGTACTTTTTTTTAGTTTTTTGCCTTTCTTAACGAACTTTTTCTATTCCTTAATGATCATCTGATGCACCATTTTATTGATATATTAAATACCATGATGCATATTTTTTAACGATTGTATTTATATTTACAGTTTTCAAAATCAGTTTATAAATCTGAGAAAAGCTTGATTCTAGATTTTGTATTTTTTTTCTTGAATTAATTCAGTGTAATCTTTTAACAATATGCTTCAGATTGTAAAGCTTAGTGCTAGCTTTGCGTATAAAAAAGTTCAAGGGACCTTTTTGAGGTATGACAACTTTATCGCTGTAAAATTGAAATATAAAATGAACAGAATCTGAAGATGATAAAATGAAAACGATAGAAATAAAAGTACGGTAAAGCTCCAAAATGTTATTAAAGAAGATGTTTTTCAAACTTGACTACCAGAATGCTTTAAAAATCGCAATCAATAAATTTTAAGAAATTGATAGGTTTAAAACGCTTTGGTAGATTTTTGTGGAAAATTTGGTAGCAAATTTTTTTTTCAGTGACAACGCTGGTGCCAGATGATAAATATGTACTATTGTGAACAATCCAATGAAATGAAATTCACAATAGTGCTATTTTTATCGAATGTGCGCCATAATACCAAATAAAAATTCGTTCGATCATTTCATTCGACCAGAATCGAAATGTAATCTTACTCAGTCATAATAGGCACCTTATTGTTAGTTCAATTTTATTGAAGATACAATAAATAAATATAACCGAAAAAAATATATATTACTAACTTTTCTCAAAATGACGAACTTGGACCGCAAAAGCCAGCGTGGCTTAGTTTTTTAAATAAAACATACATACACACAGTTACTAAAGTATGTATTCGAAAAAAAAATTTTTTTTTGTTATGCTTCCATCTCTTCCATTATCTTTTAAAATATTTACAAGCCGAAAAAATAAGCTAAGAGATGCAACTAATTAGAACCGATTTGGTCTTAATGCAAATTGATTATATAGGCTAAGGTTCGGAACGTTATATTCAGAAAAAATTATATATGATCAATATTCGAAGGAACAAGAGGAAAATCAACTTCCATTAAGTTTTCAGTGTGCACAGCAGAACCGAACAACGTTATTTTTAGAGCTCGCAACACTCACATAGACAGTGCTCATTTATGGCATTACAAGATTTTTGTTGTTATTTCCAAAAAAAGCAAAATATTTCTTCTTAAGTCCTTGCAAAATGTTTAATTCTTCGTATAAAACAACATATGGTAGTAAAATAAAGATTAACCTTTTATATTTATGTACAGTATACAAAGTTCATATTCGTACACCCTCAACTTTTAAAAATGAAAAACTCTTGTAATAAAATAAATAACTATAATATTTTTAATATTCTTGTACGAATTTATAAAAACAGGCTCTATTTAACAAATAAAATAATCCAAATGACATTTCTATTAATAATTTTTTTCTTATGTAACAAACTTTTCATTCGTACACAAAAATAATCCTAAACATTTATTTCAAAAACAAATTTAAGTATAAAAAATATATTTAGTAAAGTGCGACTTTGGCTCGCACACGTAGGGTTCCGTACGAATACACATATGTATGTATATCCCTTTTTGTTTTTGCCCATTTTGTCATTTTGGCAGTTTTTTCGTTGTGCTTGCTCGTTTAATTTTAGTTTTTTATTTTTTTTAGTATATTTCGTTGTTTTTGGAGTTCTTTTTGGTTTTGGCGATTTTTAAATTTTCATGATTTTTTCATTTTTTTTCTGTCGATTTTTCGTTTTTTTAAATTTTTTTGTTTTTTGCCGATTTGTTTAGTTTTCGATTTTTGACATTTTTTTAGTTTTTTGGCGATATTTTTAATTTTGGTGATATATTGCGTTTTAGCGATTTTTTTAATTTTGGCGCTTTTTTCATTTTAGCGTTTTTTCGTTCTGAAATTTGTTTAGTTTTGGATTTTTTCAATTTTTATTGTTTTATATATCGGTGTTAATTGGTGTAGTTTATTCTACAGACTACACCAATTAACACGAACTTTGTAAATTTAAAGTGTCTATATGTAAGTGTCTGTATATTATATTAGTATTTCAACATTTTTAGTTTCTCGCTTTAGAACACCCTTTTATTTTTATCTATCATATATAATTTCTTATAACGGTCAAAGTTTTACATATTCTGTGACAATTTCAGGTCCGTAGCTCTTACGGTTTCCGAGAAAACATTACATTAGTATTTCAACATTTTCGTTGCTCGCTGTAGAACACCCTTTAATTTTTAACTGTCATATATTTTTTGTTGTAGCGGTGAAAGCTCTACATATCCTGTGAAAATTTCAGGTCCGTAGCTCTTACGGTTCCCGAGAAAACAGCCTGTGACAGACAGACGGACGGACAGCGTAGCGAAAACAATAGGGTTCCTTTACACTTTTGGTGTATCGGAACCCTAAAAAGAAGTATTTTTCTGTGTATTTGTGTACGAATATGAATTTTGTTTTTTAAAGTTAGGGAATTCAGCATTTTTTAATAAATATAACCTCTATAAACAAACTCTTGCAATAAAAACGTAATTTAAGCAATTTAGTTTTTTACAATTCAGTTTGTTTTTTAATTGAGGGTGTATGAATACGAACTTTGCATACTCTACTTACGTGCATACATACATACATTGTATATAGAAATTACGGACATTTTAAATCATACGTATACTTTACTAAATGTGTGTATGTATGCATTTCTAAATACGTTTTTCTTTTATCCATTGATTTCAAGTATGTATTTTCTAAGTTTTAGTTTTTAAAAATTTTTAACAAAATTGGTACCGGCATATGCTGAAAAAGTTTGCTTTATTGGTACAAAATGGAAATTCCGTTTTCCATCCCAGCAGCTAAATGTTTGTATCATGGTAGAATAATATGTATACAAGGTAGCCGCATAACTAATACAAATGTACATTTGAGGTCCGAAATGTCAAACATTAATAGAGAGTGTATGTGTGTGTTTGTATAACAGAACCACCAAACATACGTCTTGTATTGTGTGTGCAACGTAGTTATTTCACATATACACAACATTTGAAAGTTCGTACCATGAATGTCACACAACATAGGAAAAAAACTACAACAATTCAGTTTGTTGTGGATATGCTATGCATATCGTGTTGATTGACCTTGGTTATGCTGACTTTAGACGACATGTATTTTACATCTGACTTGTCAAATTTCCCACTGCAAAGTGATACATGCCGTGTGAAACATATGAAACATTGTCAGATGACATTTACAGAAGCAAAGTCAGATGAACATTTTTCAATTAGAGCGTGTTCTATTTTCATCTGACAAGGCATATGACATCAGCTGTATTAAATTATCAAAAGTGTGGTTTGGCTGAAAAAACATTAAAAAGCAAAGTGTGCTTTATATATTTACGAAAATTGTGCAAAAACTCAGCTGTTGTGAACACTCAGAGGTTATGTCAGATGTAATTGCACATGTACGTGTGAAAGAAAATATTATAAACCGCCTGTAAATTGACAATTTTGACAAACATGCGAAGTTACATTTGTCTCGCAATCCTAACAAGCCATATGTAAAAAACATGTCGTCTAAAGTCAGCATTAGAATGAAATGTTCTCAGAGTACGAATGAGTATATGCATATGATAGTGTTGCCAAGTCTTGTGTAATTAACAGCGTTGTCAACTTTTAGATTTCAAAAAGCACTGAAACAAGTAAAAAACGCGTAATTCTTGAAAAATAGCACAAAATTTTAATATTTTAGTTTTATTTAAAAAAATGTTATATCTTGCCTATTCTGTAAATCAAGCCGATTTAAAACAAATTACTTTAGAAAAATTAAATCCACTAAAAACAAACATTTGTTAGACTTTTTGTAGTTTTCTATTTTTAGAGCTTAGTATTGTATACTCGATATTAATTGATTATATATGATCATCATAGTTATTGCTACATGTTTTTTATAGAAACTATCGTGTTATCATAAAAAAAACTGTAACTTTTGAGTCTGTTTTTATCCCTAATTAAAGACTTTGTACAATAAAGACCTGTCGTACTCTGTAAAAAATACAGAAAATTACAAATACCTTTTTCAGGATATTTTGGCATTTTAGAGGATCTTGTAGCGGGAAGCTATGTCCTTTTTAATACTTACTTATTAAGAGGAGACTGCAACCTTTCGAATGACACCAAATTTATTAATGTCCGATGACGCGCTCCAAAGTTATTCAATCTTGAATATGACGAACATTTCTCAAAAAATTGCTGAGATGCCCAAGTTTAGACGGCTATAAAAAGAAACCATACAAAATATCGCAATAGTTCTTACGCAACTTGATGCGCCCGTAAGAATAGAATATACATATGTATGTTTATGTGTGTAAAATTTCGTTAAAAACGGGTAGTTTTTGAAATCTGAAGTGCTAAGCAAACGAAATACGTACTAAAATTCGTTTTTATGGGGTTTGACGCGTAAGATGAATCATCACTAATTGCTCGAATCCACTTTTTTCATTTTTCTGCATGACTGCAAAAACTATATTCAGGAAATAGTTGCATTAACAAAGAATTTTACACTTGAAACAAATTTTTTAGATAAAGAAACTATTTTTTGAATTTTGGGTCTAGTGCCACCGTTACATAATAAAAGCACCAAAAATTGGATTAAAGAAGCACCGAGCACTAACTCCAAAATTTTTCGTGTCGAAGAGTTGAAAAAGCACTAAAAACGGTGCGAATAGCATTGAGCTGACAACGCTGGTAAATACACATAAAGCGTAGTATGCAACTCTGCCTGAAATTCAGGCTGCCATAAGAAGTATGTGTAAAAAAAAACAAACTGAAATTCAGGTTGGTAAATTTCTTTAAAATTTCCGTTTACAAGTACGCAATTCCAAAAGAAAAGTACACGGAATTTTGGCATTTATTGTCTATTACAGGCATGTTATAACAATAAGTGGAGAATTTTTTCCGTCAACTGGAACAAAAATTAATGTTCAGACAATTGCTTGGACACGGAATTTTTGACATTTCTAATTTTTCGTACATTGTAATTAGTTTTTAATGTGTTTGTGTGTTGTATATTAAAAAACATATAAACTTTTGTGTATGCAAACAAAATTCTACACGATTATTTTTCGGTGTAGAAATAAATGCAAAATTCCAAACCTGAACTGCATACTACGCTTAAAAAGTAGTGCAGTTCTTACTACATACACACAAATTTATATATTTTTTAATTTACAACACACAAAAACACTAAAAATTAATTACAATATACGAAAAATTAGAAATAAATATTATTTATTATTTGGGCTCAAGGTCACTGTTTTTATTTTTAATAAAAGTCTTATTTTTCGTTTTATCAAATATTATTTATTTAATTTTCGATATTTCAATCACCGTCGGTGATTTTCTTCAGGAAAAACTAAAAATAACCAAAAAAAAAAAAACATGAACATCACTGATGTAAACAAAAGTTAATGCAAAAAAACAGCAAGAGTCTAGAAACAATTACACATTTATCTATTTATTACAATAAAAAAGTTATTATTATTTTTACTGCCTTACAATGCAGAGTAAAGCTGTCCAATTTCTTCGAGAATGCAAAGCTCACTAACGGCAGTATTAATTATGTGCAGCATTTCTATTGTATATCTCTTCTTATAATTATTCTCCTGTTGTAATATTGTTATATTTTCGATATTGGGAGAGTGACCGTTCTGTGCACAGTGGGCTGCCAGTGCTGTTTTTTGGTCTGTTGTACCTTTTCGAGTTTTGTAGTCTGACTTGTGTGCAGCTAATCTTGTTTTTAATTTTGACTTCGTCGTTCCAAGATATACTTTGTTATGCAACCTATAAATTTTTGTTTTGGTATTAGAAAACAGTGTATTTAGGGTTCTATCAGTTTTCAAAGCTGTGTTGACGTTTTGCTTGTCGAAAATGTTTGAATACGTAACTCTCTCAGAAAACCCACAGACATGTACCATCGACTTGAAAATTTTTTCCGGTCTTATTATAGGAATTTTATTTAGATGTTCTATTGCATTGTTGATGATGTTGGTTGTCATTATATATGGAAATCTATTTTTTGTAATATTTTCCGGATCTGTTAAATGTTTTGTTTATGGTAAACTTCATCACTTATTTGAAGTACCCTTTCTGCGAAACGTCAACATAGCTTTGAAAACTGATAAAACCCTAAATACACTGTTTTCTAATACAAAAACAAAAATAGATATGTTTTTTACATGTAGCCTTAAACAAATTATTAAAATTTTTTTCTATATTAATGAAGCAAATTAATATAATTTTCATATAATTTCTGTAGCTTCCAGCCGTGGTAGAGGGCTAAAAGATATGTCGGAAAAAATGTAAAAAATTGTTTTTGTATACAATTCAGCTAGAGGCAGCATTCCAGAGGTATTCGAAATTTATTGGATGACTTTTTTTCCTTCATACACCAATGCTCCACTATAGTGGTCACGTGTATTATGATTATCACCACTTTTCATGTTGCTCTGTTGAATGTTAATTTTCCCTTGTTCCTTGGAATATTAATCGTGTTCAATTCTTTCTGAATTAAACGTTACAAACCTTAGCCTAATAATTAATTTGCATTCACAAGCAAATACGTCCGAAATAATGATATTAATTCTATAGAGTATTACACTCAAAATATTATGTATGTAAATTCAAGTGATAAACATTTTGAACAAATAGAATCTCACTTAAAAAAACTTTCGCTTACATTTCATTTGATTCAAGAGAGTTTTTCAATTATTTTTTAATGTTCATTTTATAACTAGCACATTATGCAAAAATAAATAAAAAATATTTTATTTCAACCAATGAAAAAACAAATTACAAAATAATAGAAATGAAAGTTTTATCAATTATTTTCAAATACAAATTTTTAACATACCAAAACAGTACAAACTACTGTCGTCTCTGTAGGTTTGATCAACAAAAAATTAACTACCAAAACAATAAAAACTATTGATTTTCCAGTAATACTGACTGTCAAAAAATACCTACCTAAACAGTAAAAAATACTGTTTTTTATCTGTTTTTCTCAAAAAAAGTAAAAATAGCTTTTGTTTTTTTTTGTTTGATTTTATTAGTTTGTTTTTATTTTATTACAACGTAATTCACAAAAAATATTTTGATTAATAAGAGACTTATAAAACAAATTTTTATATGAAAATTTGTTTTATTAATCTGTTGTCAGAATTTTTTTGTGAATTAAGGCATTAGTCTTTAATTAAATTATAGTAGAAAATTAAAAGTTAATCACGTTAAATAAAATTAAAAATAATTGAACAACTTGTTAAAGTATGTAACTATAAACAATAGTAAAATAAATTAAAAAAGATTGTTATTGTCGGTTGCCCACTATAAATATCAATTAAATGCTTTTGATTTATCGTCAAGCTCACCTACTTTATCATCAAGCATTTTGATCGTGTTCAGTGGCCTTTAGGCTTCAAAGCTGCATGAATCATGGAAATAAAAACTGCATCTCTTGAATCTGCAACACAAATGTTTATACATGTAAAAATAATTTTTTACTTTTATGCTCAACATATAGTTATAATAACTTTTTACTTAAATCTCAGCATTAAAATTGTTACTTAGTAAGCTGATTACAATAACATATTGGCCTTTATTATGATCCACAACTCAAGAAAGTTGAGTTGTCAATGTTACAACTCTACTAAACTATTTTTTTCTATTGTGATTCACAAACAATTTTAGCGGAAATTCGCGAAAAATTGCAGAATTTTAAACCACCAATAATTTTGACTAAAAATCGCTTAAACTCTAAGGAATGCCAAAAATTACGCAAAAATCGCAAAAATGCATAAAAAAACAAAAAACTTGCCAACAGCGGAATAATATCAAAGTCTAATAATGTTTAAGAATCGCGAAAACTGCAAAGAAGCTGAAAACTTGCAAAAAATCACTATAATATTTTCTTTAAGTACATCAGCATTCTTCGCCCAAACTCGAGAGTGGTGTGCCCGATTTTATTAAAAAAAATTGTTATGACGCATTACAAAATTACCTTCAAGTTATTTTGGCATGGTTTCTTGATTTCCTAAACGCTTGCGGAGCCATTCACAAATTAGGATCGAAAAAACCTGTTCTATCATTCTAAATTAAAAATTTTTTTCTTTCTAAAAAATCATGAAAATTTTAAAGCTGCAAAAGGTTAACTTTTAATTATTGTTCTGAAGCAAAATAAGCCATACATCAAGTAAATCTATTAGAACTAAGTGGATACACCCAGAACTTGAAAGGCACTTTCGGTAATAACTCGTTTTTGTTCGTAGGATACCTGTGCTTACGAACAATAGTTAAAACTTAAGGATTTTCCAGTTTTAAAATTTTTATGAGTTTTGAGAAAGAACAAATTTGTTAATTAACATGAATAAACCCTTTTTTCGTTCCTAATTTGTGAACGGCTCCAAAAGTGTTATGAGAATCAAACAACTTTGTTCACACAGTTTGAAGGTAACTTTGTGCATCTTTTGATGTTTTTTTGTTCGAAATCAATCACACCATTCTCGAGTTATGTATGTTGAAATACATATGCTGACGCACATACCCAGTGAAAACATTAGACAGGCCCATTAAAAAAATCTGTGTCAGATAGGAACAAACTGAAACCCACAGTATTTTTAGCACATTAAACTGCTCTTCAGAAAGTTTTTTTTCGTTGGCCTGTGCTATTGTTATAGAAATTATTTACTGGTGGAGTTCACATAACATTCGGTAACTGTTTACTCGTTAAATTGGTAAAATATCTTATACATTTAGTTGTCCAAAATTTTTTAAATAAATTTTACAGCAACAATATATATGGACAGTTTTACCATTTGACCACTTAATTTTACCACTATAACTTGAAAAATGTTAAATTTACTTAAAGTTTAAATTCATTTGTGATCATATGTCGTTTTACTATAAATTTGCACGCAATTTTACATAACATAATGCATTTTGTTACATACACCGTTTTTTGTTTGCGTTAATTCATTGGTCACTTACCTTTGCTTTAAATTTAGCATATTTATTTGCTGAATGCACCAGCGGGAAGAATTGATAGTTTCTGAAAAAAATAATTTTTCATAGCTATTCCAATATGTGTAATACTACGTACACATATCACGAAGTATACTTACAAATTTGAAATCATTGAAAGCTACGTAAGTATGTATATAAACTTCCCTGAAAATAAATGATATTCCATTATATTGTTCAAGTAGTATTTTATGCAAATTTCTTACCAGTTTAAATAACATACATGCACATATTCCTTACATTGTCCAATAAATATGTTGATTTTTTATTTTATTTAAAATTCTGTGACAGCTTTTTCTGTACTTTAAATTTTACAGTTGTTTTTAAAACATAATACATACATAATAACTTAAAATAAATGTATAATAAGTTAAAAAAAGAAAAATCAAAAACTTATTTATAAGTTAGATATTTCAGTTTTACTTATTGCGAATTGAAAATACGTGAAAATTTTGATTGCACGGAAATTATAATATTATAGTTGTTTTTTAAACAACAGGCGTAAAAAGTTAAAATATAAATTTCTTCGTAGGACAACAACATTTTCATTTGAGTTTAAACATTTATCTTCTATTCAATATAACTCAGATATCATTTGCTTTTACCGAACCAGTGTTTGACTCTGTATGGCGCTTGAAAGAGAAGTATACATCAAAAAACACCAATGTACGTTATCTAGTAAATGTGACGTCCTATAAATCATATCAATATCGTTTCCCCTACTTTTGCGACAATAGCAAGAAATAATTACAGTTTGAAAACAAAACTTAAAAAATATTATTTCGCAAGTTGTCACATCGAAAAGTGTCAAACAAAAAATTCCATCGTTTCTCTATTCTTTAATAAAAAGCGTTTCGGAATTTCAATGTGAAGAGTTAACTTTTTTATTGCAAATATCGAATGATTCAAGTATGAAATAGAGCAACAACACGATGAAAATTTGTTGGCGGCTGTGTGATGTGTTTATGTGCATTTTATTTTCCCCACAATAATGCTACATATCTTAGAGTTATTTTAAAGTACTCTTAGTCAACTGTTCAATACAATAGAATAAGCGTTCAGGTTTTAGAAAAAGTTTTAGATTGTTTTGAATTTTTAATAGATGTGCAATATCGTTTATGTAATAATAACAGTAGGTTTCTATGAATAGCCCTCCAAAAATTATATTTTGATACTAGAACATACAGTGCATTTTTGATGCCTTAGTTCGATACTAGGAATTAAGATTTAGGATTTTTTCCTAATTTAAAAAAAAATATTAAAAGACTTTTATCTTTCGGCTGTATTTTCACAACTAACTCTTTATTATTTTGATTCTTTTCTTATATTCTAAAAATTACAGTTTGCTTATTAACTAAATTTATATATTAAATGTTTTGTCATCGGTTTTTGCCTACTAATCATAAGTGTGTTTTGTTTCCGTTATTGGTGTTGGGAACAAAACAAACTTATGTTGAAAATTGTTTCATCGACAAATAATAATTAGCAATTCTTAATAAAAAAGAAATTATTTGGTAAAATAAAGTAGGTTGAATTGCATTTTCGTTATGAGAACGGAAATGCAATTGATTTGCGAAATAGTTCCTAAGAAAAATGTCTGGAATTAAATGTATTAAAATAAGATTAAATTGCATTTTGCAATGTGAAATAAAAGTTATAATTAATGTACATATGTATGAATGCATGTATATATCAGGGTTGGCTGCCCACAGGGTAACCCAAAAAAACCCACCCGGGTTTTTATGGGTATTTTGTTTAAAAACCCCAAGCGGGCTTTTTACATTTAAACAAAGATGCTATAATTTTGAAGTTTCATTTACAGAAAAATAAAATAAAGGCATTATAAAATTCATATAAACTAATAACCCAAGTACATAGACATGTATTTATATGCCCATTTCTGTGCATGTACATTTAACCCTAGTGGGTTTTTTAGTACTTATTAATTTAAATATACATAGTATATTATATCAAAAAAATTATAAGACAATGATTAAAAAATTCATAAAAATAGTAGCCCAAACACGTACATAAAAAGTTATTTTAAATCAGTTACCACTCTGGTGGCTCATATATCAAATGCTTTTAACGGCCCCTTTTCATAATGTACTATTAAAAGTTAACGCGGACTTTAACGGCAAGTTTTCTATGCCGAACTTGCCATTAAAGCCCACGTTAACTTTTAATCGCAAATTGCAAAAAGGGCCGAAAGAGAGCTAACGCTTTTTCCAATCTAAGGCGATTTCAAAGGTTACTTCATATTAAACCGTAAGATGAGAGCATTCTTTCTATTGATGGCGAACTAGCTGGGCAATTCATTACTGAATTGAAATAATCGCAAAAGTTTGCAGGTAAACATTATTAATTTGTGTCTTAAAATCTTCAACCATTGTATATAAAGAAGTGTTTATTTTAAATAAAGATTGTGGAAAGTGTTCTGCATCTTTAATTTTACATGCCAAACAGGTGGTGCTATAAATGGGGTGCTTCTGAATAACGCATTCTTGTGCTATATTTTCGCTTTCTGTAGTAATTACTTTGTCCATATATTTGGGATGAACGCTTTTTAACAAAATCCTGGTTTGACAGTAGTATAGCATTGTTCAACAAATTACAATCTAGGCACCCTAAGTACCCCAAAAAACTAGTTTGTACCTTAATAATTTTAGTTTTTACCGATTAGGCTATATTTTTATTGCATTTTTTACTTTCTTTGTTATTGTTTCACTTCTTATGTTGCTGATTGTAGTATTTACTATTTTGTTTATTGTTTGTTGTTGTTTTGCTAAATATTGTTAGTGAAAAATATGGAGTTGTAAGTTATGCTAAAAAAAGTGAATAAAATATGTAATTGTTTCCTATATTTTTCAAAAAAAATGCGGAAAAATTACTTTTTTGGCCACAAAATGTTGATGAAACACAATATAACATAACAGGCAAGTATGCAATTGAATATACTATTTAAAAAAAAAACAAATTTTAGCAAATAGTGAAAAACCAAAATTTTTAAGGTAAAAAGTGGTCTGTGTGGGCTATTAGGGTTGCTAGTTACGTTCAATTGTATTGATATGTTCACAAAACGTGTTCAGCTCTACCGTAACTACAAGTTTGCCAAATATTGTTAGTAAAAATTACAAGTCCCAGTAAGTTATTCTAAATAAAGTGAAAACAAATTTTTTTCTTAATTTTTTCAACAAAAACTTCACGAAAAAAAATTTGTTAAGCGGACTTTTAGGTACATTATTGCCATATACAGTTAAGCAGTATCATTAAGCTGTTGGCCAAATACTGATGACACTGTTTTTGAGTTCCCATTGCTTTTTAGAAACTTTGGAGGATAATGAAAATAAATTGTGGTAGTAAAATCGAAACTGTATTGTCAAGTCCTTGTGTTTTCCAAAGGGCTTAGAACATTAAAAAAAGCAATTAAACCAAATAAAACCCAATAAAGCCCAATAAAACCCAAGATAAAACCCGCCGGGCTGGGTTTTATTTAAAAAACCCGGGTTTTTTTCCAACCCTGGTATATATGCGTATACATATGTATGTTTTTTAGATTATGTTAACCCATGTTATGGGATGGGGTGTTGTAACACCCCCACCGTTAGATTGAGGCTCCGTCGAAATTTTATATATTTGTTCTGGTCTTAAAATATATATTACGATTAAAATAATAATTACAGTATCGATGCCATAACTAATAGTTTTTGTTCGTTTATCATGACTTATTATATGATTTAAATTTTCTTCATATTTAGTTTGTTTAATATACAGATCATTTAAATTTAGTTCTACAACTGTTTTATTTTTTTTAACTTTAGTTATAAGATGAGGCTGAATGGTTTTTCCCATAAATGATATTTTATCATTATAGTAGGTTTTATTTCTTATGTTTATCTCACAATTTTCGAAAATAATTAGAAAAGTTGAACTTCCATTAAAATTGTTTTGTTTATAAATGCAATTGTTTGAATAGCTTTCAAAGAAATTGTTTACTAAAATAAGTCCTGGTTTGATTTCTTTTACTTCTGTTAAAGTGTTTTCCTTCATGATACAACTTGCTACGTTATTTTTCACAATATTTTGAATGCATGCATCATTTAATATTTGTATCTCTTTGCGTAAGTTAGTTACATTTGAATAAAATATATTTTTGTTTTCATCTGTTATAATTTTATTGATTTCAAAATGTACAGATTTATTCTCCTTATTACGTATCGGTTCAAAGATTATTTGGGAAAAGGATGAAGTCGAGAATTCGGGAATAGACAGGATAATAATTATTTGTTCTTCATGAAAGGATACGGAAACTTCAGTCTTGGTGTACGTCTCAAAGTTGTCTATAATTTCAATTTCTTTTTCGCCTAGCAAGTCAGTGGGTATAATACCTAATTTACTAGTAAATATAACTCTAGCAATGTCGTCCATATGATTTTTGAGTAAGTTTATGTCACTGTCAGTAGTAGGGAACTATGCGTCTGGCCCCACAGTAGGCCGACATTGCACAAAATTCACTCAAAATATTCCTTTGAAGTTTTGCCTAAATTTTAAAATTTGGGTAATTAAAATTTGAAATTTTGAAATTTTAATTGTTAAATAAACAAAAGTGTAATTTGATACCCGTGGGGAAAAAATGAAAGTGCCCAGTAAGCAAAATGTGTAAAGTAAAGATTGTGAAAAATTATAGTGTGGGTAATGCTTTTTGGTGCTATAGACATTTAGGGTGTTGTTCTAATGGGGTGATATTGAGACATTGGGTAGTGAGTTTGGAGCTTGAAAGTATTGGCTTAGTATAGACAATGTGGTTCTTATGGGGTCATATTGAGAGATTGGGTAGTATTTAAGATTATATGTAGAAATAAAGAGTGTAGACAACGTCAATGTCATCAAACTTGTAGATAAAAAAGTCGACTTTGGTTCCTACGGGGTTTATTGTGTCGCTATTATTATTTTTTTGTTCTTGATAATTTTTTGTGGTGCTTGTGTTTACATTTACTTTGTGGATGCGTGGATGTGTGGGGGATGGGGGTATTTGTGTGTGTGTTTCTTTTTTCTTATCTTTAGATTTGTGAAGAATGTGTGTATGTCGTTTCAAATGTCCGTCTTGTTTATTTCTTGGGAGAATAATTTGAATATTTGTTCTACAGAATCATGTTTATTACTTTGTTTATTCAGCTGCACATTTTTTGAGAATGAGTCATCATTTGAAATGTCCATCTGATTATTTGTTTTGCAGAATCATGTTTATGCCTTTGTTTATTCAGCTGCACATTTTTTGAGAATGAGTCATCATTTGAAATGTCCGTCTGATTATTTGTTTTGCAGAATCATGTTTATTGCTTTGTTTATTCAGCTGCACATTTTTTGAGAATGAGTCATCATTTGAAATGTCCGTCTGATTATTTGTTTTGCAGAATCATGTTTATTGCTTTGTTTATTCAGCTGCGCATTTTTTGAGTATGAGTCATCATTTGAAATGTCCGTCTGATTATTTGTTTTGCAGAATCATGTTTATTGCTTTTTTTATTCAGCTGCGCAATTTTTGAGAATGAGTCATCATTTGAAATGTCCGTCTGATTATTTGTTTTGCAGAATCATGTTTATTACTTTGTTTATTCAGCTGCGCATTTTTTGAGAATGAGTCATCATCTGAAATGTCCGTCTGATTATTTGTTTTGCAGAATCATGTTTATTGCTTTGTTTATTCAGCTGCACATTTTTTGAGAATGAGTCATCATTTGATAACAAAATTTTATTAGTCATCATTTATATAAAATAAAATATTACACATCGGTATATTCTGATATCTCAATAAGTGCGGTTGAAAGCAAAAAATTTATTAATAAACAATTTCATAGTGTTTTTTACAATAGAACTAAATAAATTAAATAAAATGAATTCTTCTGTATATCAATGTAATTTGTGTAATAAGGTATACAAATACCAAAAAGCGTTCTTGGATCACGTCCGAAATCATGGTCAACCTGGTCTAGTGATCATCAATCAGGGCTCAAATGGAGAATAATAACATCAGCACCAAGCTTCTCTACGGTACCAACCATATCCACTACCAATAAATTATGAGCAATACGGTATGTCTACCAGCTATTCGATACCAATGTCATGGAATAATCAGTTCTCAGTACCCACAAAAATTCCACATCATCTTCCTATTCCTTATCAATATACATCACCAATGCAATGGCAGCAATATAATATACCCAACTATTATCCTTCAGTTTTGAATAATCAATTTGCCTTGACGATGGACAGTTCCAGATATCCTCAACAGCAACAACAACCACAACAACAATATCAACAGCAACAACAACCACAGCCACAACATCAACAACAACCACACCAACAATAGCAGCATCATCATCAACAACAACAGCAAAAACAACTACAACAGCAGCAACATCATCAGCAACAACATCAGCATCATCATCAACAACAACAGCAACAACAACAGCAACAACAGCAGCATCATCATCAACAACAACAGCAACAACTAGATAATATTGGGTTTGATGACATGGATACTTCAAATTCTCCCAGCGGTAAATATAATGATACTCCTTTGAATGTAGAACCAAAATATTATGAAATAAACAGTGCTTTAAAAAAAAATATTGCAACATATGGAATTCCCAACAAAAAAGATGATCTTCTATTTGAAGACTTTGTTCTAGAAAATAAGCGTATTTTTAAGGAAAGACTTGAAAAAAGTTTGGTTAAACATAATATTTTAAAATTCTATGTAACTCTTATAAAAATTGTTGGGGAAGAAATTGACTTGTGTCAAATTTCTCACAGATCAAAAATGGATCTATTGTGTCTGGGAAGTAATGTAGATGAGCTAATTGAAAAACAATTCCAGGACATTCATAATAAAATGTCAGAATTCGAGGAAAGAGACTCTGGGTGGACTTTAATAAGAATTATTCGCGCTGAAATTAACATAAACAAAAGTTCCCTGGTAAAAGGATCACATTGGATAAGAACACCATTAAAACTAGCTAAAAAGCGGGCCTGTATCAACATTGAAAACAGTGATGATTATTGTTTTAAATGGAGTTTAGTTGCCGCGTTGGATACCACAATAATAAAGCATAACGAACGTTGCTGCTCATATAACATCGAGCACATTAGTGCTGATGTCATTTGCCTACAAAATGGAATTGTGGTTGATTTCACAAATTTAAACTTCCCATTGGCATTAAAAAATATTCCAGTATTTGAGGATAGGATGGAATAAGTGTGAATGTGTTTGTGTATGATAATGAGAAGGATGTAATCATTGGTCCATTCTACAATTCACAAAAGGAAAAAACGAAGCATGTGAATTTATTGCTGTTGGAAGCTGGAGACGTTCACCATTACATTTTTATTAAATATATATCAAGGTAAGTAAATACATATTTATGATTGAATAACTATATACATATATAAATTTATTCCTTTTACAGACTTTTGAAAGCTCAGACAACCAAGTGCCATGACAGACTTTTATTCTGTAATACCTGCCTACAATATACACACAATGAATGGACTATGGAACAACACAAAACGGAATGTGGGAAAATTGTTGCTGCGGTACCTTCTCCCAAAAATAGTGTTTTAAAATTCAAAGATCACTAGCGGCAGATGGATGTGCCATTCGTTACATACGCAGATTTCGAGTGCATACTAGAAGACATTCAAACTACTGTAAGTGCCAAAACTCAAGTTATAAAGAGGCACATTCCTTCTGCCTTTAGTTATTATATAAAATGTGTAGGTTATAATAGTTTAGATAAATTAAAGATATATACTGGTGAGGACGCATCTGTAAAATTTGTTGACTGGTTAATTGACGATTGTTAAGATATTTACAATCAGCTCCTCACCAGTAAGACAAAAATGAACAGCTTGACCCTTTCAGAAATATACAGTTTTCAAAATGCAATAAATTGTCACATATGTGACAAATTTCTCGGTAAAGATCGTGTAAGAGATCATTGTCATATAAGTGGTAAATATCGAGGCGCAGCTCACAATATTTGTAACTTAAAGTACCAAATTCCGAAGTTCATACCCATATATTTTCATAATTATTCATCTTATGACTCGCACTTCTTTTTTAAAGAATTAGGTAAAAAGTCCGACAACATAAAAGTCCTACCACTGAACAAAGAACTGTACATTTCACTATCTACATTCACAAAAATGACTGACAATTGCAATCTTGAACTCCGATTTTGAGATACTATTCGTTTTATGGCTGATAGCTTAGAATCCTTAGCTAATAATCTAACGGACAATGATTTCCATACGGCTAGGGCACACTTTAACAGAAAGACAGAATTTGACCTTGTACGAAGAAAGGGTGTTTTCCCTTATGAATATCTTGATTCATTTGCAAAATTGTATGATGGTCAGCTTCCATCAAGAGAAGATTTTTTTAATAAATTAAATAACAAGGAATGCTCAATTGAAGATTATGAGCATGCAATAAAGATTTGGCATACCTTTAATTGCAAAACCCTGCGAGATTATATGGAATTATATCTCAAAACAGATGTGCTTTTGTTAGCAGACATATTCGAAAATTTTCGAAAAGTCTGTAAGGGGATTTATAATCTAGATCCGTGTCAGTACTATACTGCTCCAGGACTATCATGGGATGCCATGTTAAAACATACACAAATAGAATTAGAGTTGTTAACAGACATTGACATGTATAACTTCTTTAAAAAGGGAATACATGGTGGAATGGTACAGTGCAGTAAGCGATATTCCAAAGCAAATAATAAATATTTAGATGATTTTGATGAAAACAAGCCTTCAGAATTTCTAATATATTTAGACGCAAATAACCCTTACGGTTGGGCGATGTCTGAGTATCTTCCTTATGGAGGATTCCGATGGCTGACAAGTGATGAGCTGAATCTGGATGGGAAAAGCATAGATAATAACTCAAAAGATGGCTATGCATATGAGGTCACTTTGGAATATCCTTCACATCTGCATGACTCTCACAATGACCTTCCCTACTGTGTTGAAAACAAGAAAACTTTTTTAGCCGAGTTAAAATAAAACAACCGTCTTCTTTCAATGTTAGTCACAAACTCTGCCCATGTTTCTTTATTTAAAATTCATTATGCAGCTTAATATACTTGGACACACATACAACAAAAGATAATAAATAGACTTCCAATAATATATTAAGTAAATACAAAGAGAATAAGTAAGCATATACATATGGACAAGAACAGTAAAGTGATCTAACTCAGAGACATTATGAGGAGGAGTAACGAACAAATACATAAACATAAATATAAATACAACAGACATGAAGTAAGTACATAAGAAAGTAACGTATTTTGTTATAGTGACATGATGAATAAAAGCAGACAATACAGGAATACAAATAAATAGGAAATACAATATACATGATCTAAATATGTATGGATATGAAACGGCAACATATTCCGCTGCATAACATTAAGAACATAAATCAGACTACATACATATATAAAGATAAATAAGTATCTGAAAAAGTAAATAAACACTGTGAGTAAAGGTATGAATTTACGGGAATATACAAAGATTGCAAAAGTACAGTTAATATATTAGCGTCACTGTGGTAAATGAAGACGCACATGACCACAAATAATGCTACAACTCGTCCATCCTGACCAAGGGATCCCCTGATCCCCTACCCGGAAACAGAGCGACACGTCCCTACCCAACACGAGTACCGAACCAAGGTCTAAGGTTGCCCACGGCCCAAACAACACTGTACGGTGTGCGGGATTGTTGAAACCCTTCAACATCCTCCAATACGTATCTGTCGTTACGCAAGACCCTCGCGACTCGATAATGGCCCCTAAATTTGGGAATTAGCTTCCTTGACAACCCCGGGGTGTGAATCAAAATTCCTCACCATAACATAATCTTTCTCCACATACTCAGTCGGCGGTCTTCTCTTCCGATCCACGTAGCTCTTGTTATAAGCCTGCAGTCGGTTCTGCGCCACATTGGCGTCCTCCGAATCTTCCTAAGATCTATCTCCTGACATCCCTGCCCATCCTCAATAAAATTCTCCCTCAGGGAATCAAGAACCTTCCCCCTCTGGGTTACACCCAAAAGCATCCTGCTCGGATACTCATTGATAGACCTATGTTTGGTATTGTTAATACAGTACTCTGCAGTCCCCACGACGTTATCCCAGTGAAGGCCCTTCTCTGAATCAGCCAGCTTCGCAATCATTGGCTTCAAAGTCCTATTGACCCTTTCAACTTGGCCATTGGCCTGTGGAGATCCCGTTGCAATCCTGACATGTTGAATATTATTCTCCTCCACAAAAGCTCTAAAATCACCCGATGTAAAACCACTTCCCCTGTCTGATACTATGCATCTCGGCCGGCTATAGGATCTAAAGTAATCCGTTAATGCAACGATAGCCTCTCGCCTCTCTTGTATTCGTAGTACTGGTCGGGTACAATCTAAGGAATTTTGTCGACGCATCTATCACCACCAGCAAATACCTCTTCGATCTACTGTTGTCAACAGGCCCAAAATGGTCGATATGTAAAACATCGAACGGAAGATTCCCCTTCGAAATGCTATGGAGAAACCCCTCTTCGCGTCCATAATTCGCCGAAAAGGCTATGCACCTTAAACAATTCCTGATGTGGTTTTTCGATTTCTCGCGCATCTTCAGAAATCAGTAAGTCCTACGTATCAGATCTGTCATCTTATCCAACCCGACATGACCCATTTCATCATGGTACCTAAACATTACGTGATTCTCCATATCCCTAGGAACACAGAACAATACTGCACCATCCTCATTTTTCCTATACACAACACCATTTCTCATTTCGTAAAACCTATTCTCAGACGACTCTAACGACTCCTTCAATTTCAACAACTTCGCGTCCTTACCCTGGCATATCAGCAGATTCTCCTCAAAAGTAGTTGTCTCTAGTACCATTATACCATTGCAACGACTCAGAGCGTCAACGTGTTGCATGCGTGCTCCGGCCCGGTGTTCAAGTGTGTAGTCGTAATTCTGTAGTTCTAAAGCCCATCTGGAAATCCTAGAGTTCAATTCCTTCTTGTTCAAAGTTCGTGTCAGCGAGTTAGAGTCCGTAATAATCTTAAACTGTAATCCTTGAAGATAAACGCGAAAATGCCTCAATGCGGTCACTATAGCTAAAGTCTCCAATTCGAAGCTATGGTATTTTGATTCTGCCTCCGTGGTCCTCTTTGAGAAGTAAAATATTGGATGCATTTTCTCATCGCTTTTCTTCTGAATCAGGATCGCCCCCAGCCCAATTGAACTCGCGTCGCAATGGAGCTCGGTAACATCACGAGGGTTATACAAAGCCAGAATTGGTGCTTCCAGCAGTTTACGCTTGAGCAATTCAAAAGATTCCAATTGTTCAGGACCAAACTCAAATTTTCTCCCCTTCTTAGTCAAATCATACAAGGGTTTCGCTAAAATAGAGAAATTCTTTATAAACCTGCGAAAATACGAGCAGAGGCCCAAGAAACTCTGCACCGAACGTGGCCCGCTTGGAATCGGAAAATCCTCAATGGCCCTTAAGCCCTTTTCGTCAGCCCTTATACCCCTGCCATCGATAGTGTATCCTTAATACCTTACGGTTGACTGCAAAAATTCGCACTTATCTAACCTTAACTCTAGTTTATTGTCCACCAAACGCTTAAAAACCTCACACAATATCTCAAAATGCTCCCGCAGGTTATCAGTCGCCACCATTATATCGTCAAGATAAATCGTCAACTTATCATCCTTTACCATATCCGCGAAAATCCGATTAACAAATCGCTGGAATACCGATGGAGCGTTCCTCAACCCAAATGGCATCCTCAAAAATTCATACTGGCCCAGTGGAGTAACAAAGGAAGTATATCTTATCGAGTCCTCATGCATATAAACATGGAAGAACCCATTCTTCAGATCAAGCTTCGTAAAAATCGTCTTACCGGCTAGCCTGTCCAACAAGTCGTCTATCAAGGGGATCGGATAGTTGTCCCTAGCTGTCACCTTGTTCAGCCTGCGGTAATCCTCGCACATTCTCAGATCCCCCGTCTTCTTCCTAACCAAAACTATGGGTGACGCGAATTCCGATTCACTGGCCCGTATGTATCCCTTGGCCAAATACTCATCCAATAACTTCTGTAATTCCATTTTTTCAGAATAAGATAATCTTCTTGGAGGACAGTTGAAGGGTTTCAGGTCATTTAGAACCAGCCGCATTTCGCTCCTAATTGCTGGCTAGTCCGGTCGTTCCGGCCCCAGGTACCGCTCACTACAGATCCTATCAAATATTTTCCTATCATCATAACAGACCTGATCACCAACGTTACACGAAACCCCCTCATAATCATCCGCACAATCAATCGCCATTATATAATCGGCGGAATCAAAATCAACTTCATACCCAGTGATCCTCCTCTCCCCATCCTCCCGCATACCCCCACTCTCAAGTGTACATACAACCTAAATCTACAGGCACCCAAAAAATTCCGTCCCAATACTGCCTGAACCCTCATAGACTCGTCGGGTACCACACACAATTCAAAACACACTATCTCAACACAACACATAATCCTTCCAATAATTCTCAACTCACTTTTATTCAAGCCATAGTAAGGAACAAACATACTCTCATTAATCCCAAAATTCTCCGGTATAAAAGACCGTCTCACGAAACTAATCGGGCTCCCGGAGTCTAAGAGGCATTCTAGAATTAAATATACATTCCTATTATAGTTATCCAAATATAGGTTAAATATTCTTACGTAATCGTTAGTATCTACAAAATGTACAGCATCCTTTCTCTTCGGGCAATCGGCAATAAGATGTTGGGAGCTTCCGCAGCCATAGCAGGTTCCGGGCTCACGTTTCGGTTTCTTGCAATCAGCGACATAATGCCCAAGTGAATTACAGTTGAAGCACCTGATGTTGTCTTTGTTTTGTAGTTTCATAGCTAAAATGTTTCGACGGGGAAGTTCTATTTTAGCAAACGCCTGTTGTAGCTGCAATTTGTCGGTAAAATTCTGCATGAGTGCCTGAGTTCGTAATTGGGAATCAGGAATACCCTCTATTATACAATCAATTAATTCATCATCATCGAGCTTTATTTGGTTTGCAAGGATTATTTTGTCGTTGTAATAGTCCGTAAACGTTTCATTATATTTCCATTTACGACCTTCGAAGTTACGGCGTAGCAAAAGTTTACCCTCTCTTGTCCCAAACAATTCTTTCATTTCATTTAAAAGACTGTCTGCAGTTTCAGTTGCATAACTTGGCTTCGATTGTAGCCATGCAAGTGCCTTTCCTTTTAGCTTGCTAATTAATAATACGCGCACCATGTTGCTGTCAACATTGTACGCCTTAGCAACACTCTTAAGCTGAACAGCCCATAAATCAAAATTATTGTTGCCATCGTATTCGGGCAAACACTCTCGTACAATTCCGAATGAGACGTTATCAACACTAGGCTGTTATTGTTGTTGTTGTACAGGCTGCTCGTCGATATATTCTGATGCTGTTGTACTGCGCGATTTTTCAAATTCTGCGGATTTCTTTAGGAATTCATTTTCTTTCGCCAGCAAATCTCGTTCTCTCTCTATTAATTCAAGTTCCTTTCTTAATAAGAGCATTTCCTTCCCAAATGCGCCATCAATATCCACCTCGCCGTCTTCACTGTCGTTAGGCACTGAACAATCGCCTCTTTCTTTTGTCGGTATTGCGTTTAGTCGTGCGACAAGTGCATTTTTTGTGCCACCTGATGGTAGCCCAAGCTTGGTCAGCCACTCTTTTAATTGAACAACTGTGTGTTCATTGGGATCAACCGTATCACTCATTGTTCTTTCTCTAAAATCCTTTTTTTTTATATTCTGCTCTATATTCTTTTCGTAAAAAAAAAGTTCTTAAATCTTCATAAACTGTTTTTCAATTACAGCATAAATTCTTCTTTTGTATTCTTTATTTCTATTAATGTTCACTAATCGTTTGATTCTATTTTATTTTAAGAAATTCTTAAAATTCCTTATAAACCTTTCTTCAATTTAAACATAAATTTTCTTTCTTTTGTATTCTTCCTTTCTCTTTATTAACATTCACCAATCGTTTAATATTTTCTTTTTAAATTTCCTAAATTCTTCATAAACTTTTCTTTAATTTCAGGATAAATTCTCTTTCTTTTGTATTCTTTCTTTCTCTTTATAAACGTTCACCAATCGTTTAATATTTACTTTTTCCTTTTAAATTCCTCTTTAATTTTCAAATGTTCTTATTTATTGAAAATTTTAAACTTTTATACTGCTGAATGTATGTATTTTAATCTCAACAAACGTCTTAACTTTTTGTTCGCAAACAGTTCTATCGTTTATTTATTTCATTAAGTGTTTGTATTAATTTCACAAATAGTTTTTATTTTTGTATAAAGCAAATGTTCAATATTTGCACTGAGTTTTATCCCACTTCTGAAAACTTTAGCCGAGTTAAAATAAAACAACCGTCTTCTTTCAATGTTAGTCACAAACTCTGCCCATGTTTCTTTATTTAAAATTCATTATGCAGCTTAATATACTTGGACACACATACAACAAAAGATAATAAATAGACTTCCAATAATATATTAAGTAAATACAAAGAGAATAAGTAAGCATATACATATGGACAAGAACAGTAAAGTGATCTAACTCAGAGACATTATGAGGAGGAGTAACGAACAAATACATAAACATAAATATAAATACAACAGACATGAAGTAAGTACATAAGAAAGTAACGTATTTTGTTATAGTGACATGATGAATAAAAGCAGACAATACAGGAACACAAATAAATAGGAATACAATACACATGATCTAAATATGTATAGATATGAAACGGCAACATATTCCGCTGCATAACATTAAGAACATAAATCAGACTACATACATATATAAAGATAAATAAGTATGAAAAAGTAAATAAACACTGTGAGTAAAGGTATGAATTTACGGGAATATACAAAGATTGCCAAAGTACAGTTAATATATTAGCGTCACTGTAGTAAATGAAGACGCACATGGCCACAAATAATGCTACACTTTAGAATCAAACCATAAGAAATTAATTGCGGATTTTTCGCCAAAAAAACTCTTATGTAATACATTACAGAGTTCTTAAGCAATGTTTGGAATATGGTTTGATTCTAAAGAAAACGCATCGTATTCTAGCATTTAAGCAATCTGCATGACTAAAAGACTATATAGATTTGAATACTAAACATAGAGCTTCAGCAAAAAATGCATTTGAAAACATTTTTTTTAAATTACTTAATAACGCGGTATACGGTAAGACCATGGAGAACGTTGATAAAAGAAAAGATGTTAGAATTGTGACCAACTGGAATAGAACAAACTGTAACCATTTGGGGGCTCAAGATTGGATATTTAAATCCAATTTTCATAGCATATCTTTATTTTCAGATGATATGGTGGCAATTCAAATGAACAGAGTCAAAACATACTATAACAAGCCCATATACTTGGGATTTTGTGTGTTGGAGCTTTCTAAATGGAAAATGTATAATTTCCATTATGGATTCATGAAACCCAAGTTTAAAGCAAATTTATCTTTAAATTACATGGACACCGACTCATTTATATATACAATAAAAACTGACGACTTTTATGCCGACATAAAATCTGACATAGAACAAGAATTTGACACTTCAGATTACCCAAAAGATAACGTATATGGAAGTCCTCTTTTAAACAAAAAGGTGCTGGGTATAATGAAGGATGAAAATTGTGGTAAAGTGATGAAAGAATTTGTGGGACTTCGGTCAAAAATGTATTCTTTTAGCGTGCAATATGAAATTGATGTAAAAACTCGAAGGGGGTTAAGAAATGTGTTCTTGAAAAATATAGTTTAGAGGCGTATAGAAATTGAGTGTTGTGTTTTTCTTCCGACGGGGTTTTTTTGAATTTGGAACGATTTTCCGTCATCCCACGTCAAATTTGGTTTGTAAACAGACCGGTTTCGGTTATGTGCCATCTTCAGTGTTCAATTGAATACTAAATCGTTTTTCTGTTGTACGTTGTTTCTTTTATAATTCGTTTGTATACCTAACTTCCTTCCTTGATCCCTTTTGTATTCTGCTCCCTATTTCTCTCTCTCCCGCTCTTTCTCTCTCTCTCTCTCTCTCTCTCTCGCCTCTATATGCTTTTTTGTGTCTCTACCTGCTACCTGTTTCTCTTACTATTATGTTTGTGTTTAATATTTGGTTTATAATCTGCTCTATTAGTTATCAGTTGTTCTATCCCTACTTAGGTAATAATCCGTAATTGTACGTTTCTGGGTAATCCTTCTGTCTTGTTCATTTTCTACTACGTTGCCTGGACTATTGTACATTTGTACATTTGTTGTCGAATATGTGGTTTGCGAAATTCGATTCTGGTGTTATTCCTGGTTCTCTCAGTTTCTTGTTGTAGTCTCTCATGCGCTCGCGAAATCTTGTTTTTATCTTTCTTCCAGTTTGTCCGATATAACTGTGTTGGCATGTGCAAGTTAATTTGTACACTCCTTGTTTATCTAGGAAGTCTGTTTCGTTTGTTCTGTTCTGTAGTATTCTACCCAAGTTGTTTCTTGTTTGGAATGCTGTGTTAATGTTGTGTTTTCTAAAAAATTTTGCCAGTTTGTATGTTGATTTTCCCATATACGTAAAGGTAGCCCAGGTTTTCTTTTCTTGTTCCTGTTCTCTGTTCCGTTTCTTACTTGCCTCGATATCCTTTCATATCTTGTCAACTAGGTCTTTTTTATATCCGTTGTTTTCCGCTATGTTATATATTATTCCTAACTCTTTCATATAGGCCTCCCGTGTTAGGGGTATTCGTTCAAGTCTCGTTATTAATTGCCTAATTGCTGCGTTCTTATGTTGTTGAGGATGGTTTGATGAGTTGTGTATTATTGTATCTGTAGCGGTTGGTTTTCTGTATATTTCGTATTCAATTCTATTTAAGCTCTTGTTTGCCCTAATCGTTAGGTCTAGGTAGTTTATCCTTTCGTTCTCCTCCACTTCCATTGCAAATTTTATGTTTTTGTGTTGTTTGTTCAGTAGATCCAGAATTTGCTGCTCCATATTTCCTTCTATTACACATATAACATCGTCCACGTATCTTGCATAGAATGTTACCCCAAAATTTGTTTTTAACTCCTCTACGTATTTCTCTTCTAAATTTTGCATAAATACTTCCATGAGTATTGCTGATGTTGGATTTCGCATTCCTAGTCCGTTGATTTGCCTATATATGCTATTGTTGAATTTGAAGTAATTTTGCTCCAATGTGGCTTTTAGCGTGCTTGTGAGTTGCATTGAAAAATCCACGTCTTCTGTTTTATTGAGTAGTGTTTTATGTAGAATGTTTATTGTCTCTGCTGTTGGGATTGATGGATATAAGTCTTTTATATCAAATGAGACTAGTTTAGTATTTTCTGTTATCTGTATGCTCCCTATCTTGTTAACTAATTCCGTGGTGTTGGATATTGTGTGTTTATTCTCTAGGTCCAAAGTATCTTTCAGTATTGTTTTTAAGTATTTCGATAGTCTATAGCTCGGAGCAGATTTATAATTAATTATGGTTCTCATTGGCGTGTTTTGCTTATGTATCTTCGGTAAAGCGATCATAGATGGAGCAGATGGATTCATAAGTGTTAATGAATATGGGAAAATCAACATACAAACTGGCCAAATTTTTTAGAAAACACAACATTAACACAGCATTCCAAACAAGAAACAACTTGGGTAGAATACTACAGAACAGAACAAACGAAACAGACTTCCTAGATAAACAAGGAGTGTACAAATTAACTTGCACATGCCAACACAGTTATATCGGACAAACTGGAAGAAAGATAAAAACAAGATTTCGCGAGCACATGAGAGAATACAACAAGAAACTGAGAGAACCAGGAATAACACCAGAATCGAATTTCGCAAACCACATATTCGACAACAAACGTACACCAGGTTATATTAGAAAAACAGTTAAACTATTACATTCACAACATAAAGGACGGCGACTGAACGTATTAGAGAACATGGAAATATACAAGCAAAAAATATTTGACGGAAGAATAATAAATGAACAAATAAACACTGCTTCAGACGTAATATTTGAACCGTTAAAATATTTTTACACAAAAGAAAACAATAGTCCAGTCAACGTAGTAGAAAATGAACAAGACAAAAGGATTACCCAGAAACGTACAATTACGGATTATTACCTACGTAGGGATAGAACAACTGATAACTAATAGAGCATATTATAAACCAAATATTAAACACAAACATAATAGTAAGAGAAACAGGTAGCAGGTAGAGACACAAAAAAGCATATAGAGGCGAGAGAGAGAGAAAGAGCGGGAGAGAGAGAAATAGGGAGCAGAATACAAAAGGGATCAAGGAAGGAAGTTAGGTATACAAACGAATTATAAAAGAAACAACGTACAACAGAAAAACGATTTAGTATTCAATAGAACACTGAAGATGGTACATAGCCGAAACCGGTCTGTTTACAAACCAAATTTGACGTGGGATGACGGAAAATCGTTCCAAATTCAAAAAAACCCCGTCGGAAGAAAAACACAACACTCAACAAATGCCTGTCAGGCTTACAACTTGGACACAATCGGACTTCTAAATCTTTACAAACTACGTAA
Source organism: Panzeria rudis (assembly GCA_956483635.1). Lineage (NCBI taxonomy): Eukaryota > Metazoa > Arthropoda > Insecta > Diptera > Tachinidae > Panzeria > Panzeria rudis. The sequence goes on from OY101450.1 coordinate 72,945,813, forward strand.
ACGAAAGATACTTACAATAAAAACAAACATTTGGTTCAACAAACAATGCCTCGCATTGAATATCACACCAAAATACGCTAGAATAAAACTAAAGACGAATACAGTAGCGAGTAAGAGAACTGAGAGAAGAGCGGAAAAAAGTTTCGTAAAATTTGAAATCCAGGACTTGTATACCAAAAAAGAAGTAACAAACTCGGAATTACTAGACATTCATTTACAATTGGCAGAACGCATCCCAACTGATATACTAATGGACATAATTCACCAAATAAATACAGCAAACACGGAAGCAATGGAACAAAAATACAGAAATATGAACAAAAAACTAGACAAACTAACAGGATCAACAAACAGAAAAAGATACGAAAAACACAATTTCCACACTAGATTCATAAACCTAACTGAAGTTAGAATCAATAAAGAAGAGTCTCAATTACTAGAGAAGGGGCTAAAGCAAAACATCCAGGAAGATAACAAGAAGAAGGAAATAGAACAAACTATTGTGGACACAGAAGTGGCAATAGCGATGCTACCAAACGAGGAGCAGGATCAGGCCAGATACACCTGCAAACGAATAATAGAGAAGGAAGTCAAATCCAAAAGGAGTCCAAACAAGGAAGGCAAAGCTGTTAGAAATCTTAAAAAAAACTTAAATCTATTAGGCAATTAATAACGAGACTTGAACGAATACCCCTAACACGGGAGGCCTATATGAAAGAGTTAGGAATAATATATAACATAGCGGAAAACAACGGATATAAAAAAACAACATTAACACAGCATTCCAAACAAGAAACAACTTGGGTAGAATACTACAGAACAGAACAAACGAAACAGACTTCCTAGATAAACAAGGAGTATACAAATTAACTTGCACATGCCAACACAGTTATATCGGACAAACTGGAAGAAAGATAAAAACAAGATTTCGCGAGCACATGAGAGAATACAACAAGAAACTGAGAGAACCAACAAATGTACACCAGGACATATTAGAAAAACAGTTAAACTATTACATTCACAACATAAAGGACGGCGACTGAACGTATTACAGAACATGGAAATATACAAGCAAAAAATATTTGACGGAAGAATAATAAAATAACAAATAAACACTGCTTCAGACGTAATATTTGAACCGTTAAAATATATTTACACAAAAGAAAACAATAGTCCAGGCAACGTAGTAGAAAATGAACAAGACAAAAGGATTACCCAGAAACGTACAATTACGGATTATTACCTACGTAGGGATAGAACAACTGATAACTAATAGAGCAGATTATAAACCAAATATTAAACACAAACATAATATTAAGAGAAACAGGTAGCAGGTAGAGACACAAAAAAGCATATAGAGGCGAGAGAGAGAGAGAGAGAGAAAGAGCGGGAGAGAGAGAAATAGGGAGCAGAATACAAAAGGGATCAAGGAAGGAAGTTAGGTATACAAACGAATTATAAAAGAAACAACGTACAACAGAAAAACGATTTAGTATTCAATAGAACACTGAAGATGGCACATAGCCGAAACCGGTCTGTTTACAAACCAAATTTGACGTGGGATGACGGAAAATCGTTCCAAATGCGTATAGAAATTGTTTATTTAATAAGTCTATTGTTTATGATGATATGCTAACATTTAAGTCAAAAGTTCATCAAATTTATACCAACTAAATAAGGCTGTACTTAGTTATCAAGATGATAAAAGAAAAATACAATGTGATGGTATAAATACATTAGCATGGTATAATTATCGAATTGAGGAAACAAATCCAGAATATGAACTGGATATGTTGCTAATGGAAATTGATAAGCTTCAAGAAGAATGATGAGTTTTTTACTTAAATGTAATTTGTTTATATGTAAATATTTAGTTATTAATGTTTAGTTATTAAGAAAATTTGGTTTGTTATTAAAAAAAATTATAATAATAATGAAATAAGAAAAAATTAAATAATAATAAAAAAATCTTAATAATATCAAAAAAATTAAACAATCTTTGTTTTATTTTCTTGTTCAGCCCTGATATCATCAAATTGAAAAAACGCTGACGTTGACTGTGCATACACGTCTTGCTGCTAGCAGAGAAAACAATTTTTGTTGTATCAAAACAATTCTTGTCTTGTTATTTGCTTACTTGCAAATTTTTCTGTTTATAAGTTTAACTGTACTGTTAAATCCCACATAATCTTGATTTGATTTAATTATTTCTTGACAAGGGAATTTGAATTTCACAACATTATGAAATTGTATTAAAATTAATTATTTCAACATTTTACAGAGTCAAAAAAAGTTGGATAATCTCATTATAAGTTATTCATTAAATTTTTAACTTAAACATTTCTTTAATTTTCCTAATTATCCTTTAGAAAAAATAATACAAGACAGTGAATATTTTATTTTAATAATACTATTTTATTTATTAAATTTAATAATGATGGTTGAAACATTGTATAATAAGATTGCATTAAATTTTCTAATATAGCTTTCCGTAGAAAGTACATATATCGAGCACCTACATGTATCAGGTCCTCCCTCACAATTCGGATCATACCAGGGACAGCATTTAAAATGTCCCTCTGTGTTGTCTTCATCTTCCATAACATCAAATTCATCATTCTCGTCCAACATAGTTTGAAAAAATATGATCATTTCCCAATGATCGTATAGTCTAAAGTTATCAAAATCCGATATAAATTTATTAAGACTCCTTCTTATTTGACTCATTTTTGTTAATATTCCGTATTAATTTTGTTGCTGCTTACTTTTTCAAAGAATTCGTCGATACTAATAATTTTTTTCCTAAATATTTAGCTACAAAGTGAATAAAATTCAATATTATTTTTTCCTCCTCTTATATCCTTCTCCATTTTCCTATAATCCTTCTAGAATAGAGGGTATAGAATATACATATTTCTCTTTCCAACTCATTTTCAAAGAGACTATTAAAAAATTAAAAGAAGGGACATTCACATTAATATTCCTATATATCTATCCCTATCTCTCTAGCACTATTTCTCAACATATACATACATAGTAACCTTCTCACAATAAATATTTTTGGTTAGGGTTATTGGACTCATCATCACTACTTTCAAGATCAATTTCAATTAAAGATTCAAAGTGACAAGATCTATTTAAAAAATGAGCTCCTCAAAAAATTTAATATCAAAATTTAATTCACTAAACAACAAAAGCTTAATTCATATAAAGGATCTAGATGTAGCTGCTAAATATCCTGCTCAAAATATTACACGGGTAACAACAAAATATGGACCAACACTAAGAGTTGAGATGGAAAAAAATATAATGTTTCTACCTAAAAGATATAATACTCTGACAGATGATGAAATTAAGGATCTCTCGAGTGGAATATTTCAAGTACGCAGAGATGGTGAACAAAGCTTAATCCTTGAGAGTGAGATGGACGAACTTCTGATTCAATATGCTCAACATCCCATTTGGGAATAAAAAAATAAAAAATGAATTCTGTATAGTAAATTATAAATAAAAATGCATTAAAGAGTTTTGTGAAATATATATATATATATATATATATATATATATATATATATATATATATATATATATATATATATATATATATATATATATAACGAGTGATTTTTTTGCTATTATCTTTTTGGCAACACTAGTTTTGACAGCTCACGCACGTTTTGTATCTTGTGTCACTGTCATACATCTTCAGTTTGGTCTATAATTTAATCATGAATCGCCAAACGACCTACCACAACGCCAAATTTTTGGTGAATGGGCTCTTGAAAAGTTAGATGAAGATCCACTTTTTTATCGAAGAATTGTGTTCAGCGACGAGGCTCATTTCTGGTTGAATGGATACGTGAACAAGCAAAACTGCCGTATTTGGAGTGAAGAGCAGCCAGAAGCATTGCAAGAGCTACCAATGCATCCACAAAAAACAACCGTTTGGTGCGGATTATGGGCTGGCGGCATCATTGGGCCGTATTTCTTCAAAGATGATGCGAATCACAACGTTACTGTGAATGGTGAGCGCTACCGTGCGATGATAACAAACTTTTTTCTGCCCAAAATGGAAGAGCTTGACTTGCATGACATGTGGTTTCAACAAGACCGTGCCACATGCCACACAGCACGCGAAACAATGGACCAATTGAGAGGCGAGTTCGGTGAACAGTTTATTTCACGCTTGGGACCAGTCAATTGGCCGCCCAGATCGTGCGATTTAACGCCTCTAGACTATTTTTTGTGGGGCTATGTTAAGGCTAATGTCTATAGCGACAAGCCCGCTTCGATTGACGCACTGGAAGCCAACATTGCCAACATTATTCATGAGATACCGGCCGAAATGTTGGAAAGAGTATGCCAAAATTGGACTAAGCGGATGGACCATTTGAGGCGCAGCCGCGGCCAACATTTGCATGAAATAATCTTCAAACATTAAATTATATCGACCCAACTATCGATCCAAATAAATATTTCATGCATTTTTCTGAATTTTATGTGTTTTTTTTTTTACTTTCCGATAGTTCTTATAAAATCACCCATTATATATATATATATATATATATATATATATATATATATATATATATATATATATATATATATATATATATATATATATATATATATATATATATATATATATATATATATATATATATATATATATATATATATATATATATATATATATATATATATATATATATATATATATATATATATATATATATATATATATATATATATATATATATATATATATATATATATATATATATATATATATATATATATATATATATATATATATATATATATATATATATATATATATATATATATATATATATATATACAATTGTGTTTTTTATTTAATATTTTCAGTTATTTCATAAAGAAACTTAAGACATAAATGACCACAGGTAAATGTATTAAAATTCTGATGTTGATTATAGTTGTATTTTATATTTGTGCCCAGATATTTGAGTACTTCCGAAGGAGGTTGTAAGTTTCCAAAACTATCGAAATATTCTTTTTCATTGATGTTTTTATAATATGCTAACCAATGTGTTCCAGGTCCTGTTGATATATCCAAATTGATTATGCCACATTCTTTTTTCTTTGGTCGTTTTAGTAGTGAGTCCAACATGAAAACTCCTCTAAAATGTGGAATTTTGTTTGAAAAATTTCTCAAGTCGATTTCTGATAGTGGTCTATTAGGTAGCATTTTTAAGAGGCAAAGTCCAATAAATTGATTCCTTTATCACCTCGATTTAAACGTTTTTGTAGTTTAGTTCCAGGTCCACAGTATTGATATCCAGGAAGATGAAGTTCAACAGGAAGAGAGTTTATTATTTTATCTAGTAAAATTGCTCCAACGAAGGTGTTTTTATGACTAAATGACTTTTGATAATGTATAACCATCTTATTTATTTATTTTTTCTATAATGAAAATGCAGTTAGTAAAACAACATAAAAATATTTTAGTTCGAAACATTAATGATTCATCGAACATCAGTTCAAAAATAAAACATAGTTCACTCTTACCAAATTCTATTCGTGCTCTAATAATGGGACCATCAAATTGTGCAAAGACTAATGTTATGATTGGCTTACTAGAAAGTCCTAATGTACTAAAGTTTGAAAACATATATTTATACTCAAAATCTCTATATCAGCTGAAATATGAATACTTGAAGAGATTACTTACACCTATTAAAGGAATGGGACATTACACATTCACCGAAAATGAATCATCTATTCCCCCTGACAAAGCTAAAACTAATACAATTATGATATTTGATGATGTTGCATGTGAGAAGCAGAATAATATACGAGCTTATTTTTGTATGGGACGACATAAGGATGTTGATTCATTCTACTTGTGCCAAACTTATACCAGAATTCCCAAGCATTTAATAAGAGACAATGCGAATATGATTATAATGTTTAAACAAGATGAGACAAATATGAAGCATGTTTATAGGGATCATGTTGCCAGCGATATGAGTTATGCAAAGTTTGATGAAATTTGTCGATTGTGCTGGCGGTACAGAAAATTATTCGATTATTTCATAACAATATAAATTGCTCTACATAAAAGAAAAACTTTAGTATATAATCTGGCTTTAACCATAATACATCTACATAGCTCTTGAAATATCAACTATACCGGATCTAATTATCTACCTAATAAGCTGATCTGATCTGCTACCTAATAAGCTAATCTGATAACCTGATCAGATACCTAATAAGCTGATCTGATACCTAATAACCTGATCAGGTACCTAATAAGCTGATCTGATAACCTGATCAGATACCTAATAAGCTGATCAGATACCTAATAAGCTGATCTGATACCTAATAACCTGATCTGATAACCTGATCAGGTACCTAATAAGCTGATCTGATAACCTGATCAGATACCTAATAAGCTGATCTGATACCTAATAAGCTGATCTGATAGCCTGATCTGATACCTAATAAGCTGATCTGATACCTAATAACCTGATCTGATAACCTGATCAGGTACCTAATAAGCTGATCTGATAACCTGAGCAGATACCTAATAAGCTGATCTGATAGCTGGAAAATGGATGAAAAAATTTTAAAAGAGCTGGTTGCGACAAGAAATGTTTTGAAGAAAAAGCTTCGTAGTATAAAAACGGGCGAAATAGACACACGTGAACAACTAAAAGATACATTTAAACCTATAACAGATCCTTTAAACAAATTTATAAATAATTCTAATAATATCAATGGAATTATCAAAAGAGAAAAGAATGAGATGAAAACAGAAATTGAATATAATAACAGTTCTAATCATCTTAAGGAACCATCAATTAAGTTGGAGACAAGTACACCAAAGAAACTTGTAGAAGAATCAATATTTGATACCAGCAATTCACTTGCTGATCCTAATGGTGAAAGTACTATTGATAATGATGATGATTATGATTTTTACTCTCAAAATTCAAATGCTGAAGAGAGTTACACTGACTTATCTGTTTTGGAAGGAAGAAATGAATTAGATACTAACTATGGTCCACATAAAGATTTCAATAGTGAATGGAAATTTGGTGATAGTAAGCTCAAATTAAATGAAAACAAAATACATGTTGGTAGTCAAATATGGGCTCTAACACCAGGACTATTTTCTCTAATGTTTCATAAAATACCAAAAAAAACTATGATAAATATGAACTAGAACTCTACAAAAAAATTTTAATTAATACAAATGCGTACAGAAGAGACTATAAACCTGATGTACAAATCAAGGGAACGAAAGCCTATAAATATAAACATATTATTAAAAAGATGTTTAAAGAGAAAAATCAACAGACTTTATCAAAATCAATACCAAATAAGCCAATATCTAATTTTAAAGGTGATGGATTGATGCAGTTTAACCCTCATAAGCCAAACTATATATACTGGGATGATCCAAATGAGATGGTAGATCGACTTCGACTACTGGTATCATCACAAGCTATAGGTCATACTAATCATAATAACGAAATTGTATCAATTATTGAAGAACTTCGCGAAGCTAATATAATAGAATAATCTATATAAAGTATGTCTGTTGATTAGTTTGGACATTATCTAAACGATACAAGCAATATAATTTCATTGAAAAATGCCCCTAAAATGTTGGGGTTCTTTATGGATGCGAACAACAACATCGATGTCCAAAACAAAAGAATCAAAAATGTGGCAAAAGCTGTGGAAGAAAACGATGTTATCAATAAATTGTTTCTGCAAACTCAAATCGAAGAAATAGAACACAAGCTATTAAAATACTTTAAGGAAGATAACAACAATATTCATGATACTCTAAGAACTCAAATCGAAATGCTACAACATGCAATAATATTACAGTTGGAAGAGAATAAGAAAATGCAAGAAACTATTTCCAAAATCAAACAATTTTTGGAAGACGGATATCTACAAAAATTTGTTGAAAGTATACAAAAGAAAAGTTAATGAGAAGATTTATAGATTTGAAAATTACATGTTTGTGCCAATAGCTAAAAGTGTATCAAATAGATCACAACACATCGAAAATAATTCTTAATACTAAAAAATGACTTCAAAAAGAATTTTAGTAAATGAACTCCATAAACAAGCTCGAAAATCTTTTTTACGTCGTAGAGTTGTGATGAAAGGAATAGATGATCATTGGCAAGCTGATTTAGTTGAAATGGGAAATTATTCTATGGACAATAAAAATTATAGATTTTTGTTAACTGTAATTGACACATTCTCCAAATTTGCATGGGCAGTACCACTTAAAACAAAAACTGCGCTTGAAACAACCCAAACCATGTCAGATATTTTTCAATTGGGACGAGTACCCAAAAACCTACAAACAGATGATGGTAAAGAATTTTTCAATAAACACTTTGGAAAATTGATGGATAAGTACAACATTAATCACTATTCAACGTATAGCAGAATGAAAGCATCAATAGTAGAACGATTTAATAGAACATTAAAAGGGATGATGTGGAAAGAATTAAGTTTTAATGGTACATACAATTGGCTTGATATCTACAAAGATCTATTAGAATCATATAACAGAAAAGTTCATCGTACCATTAAAATGGCTCCAATTAAAGTCAACTCTTCAAATGAGAAAAAATTATTGAATACAGTATACAGTCATTTGAAAATGTATAAAATATCGAAATTTAATGTTGGTGATCATGTGCGCATATGCAAATATAAGCATATTTTTGAAAAAGGCTATACTCCAAACTGGACAACAGAAATTTTCACAATTAAATCTATTGAAAATACATATGCCACAACATACATATTAGAAGATTATCGTGGAAATCCTATTAAAGGTGGATTTTATGATGAAGAACTTTTAAGAACAATATATCCTAATACATATCTAGTTGAAAAGGTTATTAAAACCAGAGGAGCCAAAGCATTTGTTAAATGGTTAGCATTTAGTAACGATCACAATTCATGGATAAGTAAATATGAAATATTATAGTTGAAACATTATCAGCAATTATTATACATACATACTTAGTACTTAAGATTATAATGTAAATTTAAAATAAAAAAGATAAAATAAATATGTAAATCCTTTTTATAAACAATTTTGTGTGGAACTTATTTATTCGTAATCAGACAGTCGTAATGTCAATAACACTTACTCTAAGCTCCAACTCATCAGAGTTATCTGCTAATTACTTCCCACCTATTGATTTAAATGGGGCATATGAGTGTGCTCTAACTGATTTTCATTCATATAATAGCATCCCAAATGTTGATGTCTACAACAATTTGTTTCATATAGGTGAAAATGTGATTGAAATACCAATTGGATCTTATGAATTGAATGATATTGTTGATTATATAGAGGAACAACATAAACGCTACAATCCAGAAAATAGAAGCCAATAACAATACAATGCAAGTTAAAGTCAACAGCTCTAAGGATGCAATATATTTTAATAGAGAAAATACAATTGGAAAACTCTTGGGATTCAATAGTAAAATCCTAACTCCAAACGTAGATCATTATTCTGATCTTCCAGTTAATATTTTCAAGGTGAATCTGTTGCGAATTGAAAGTAGTATCGCTGTTAATACATATATGAATAATTCTAAGGCGCATACACTACATGAATTTCCGATTAATGTGCCTCCAGGCTATAAAATAGATGAGATACCTCGAAATCTATTCTATTTACCGGTGAACTCCAGAGAGATAAGTTCACTAGCTCTACGAGTAGTTGATCAGCACGGTGATTTAATTAATTTCCGAGTAGAGGAAATAACAATACGAATTCATTTAAGACCAACTAAATAATGCTAATATTCAACTCGGGTATATCACAGAATATAGCAACAACAACATCAACAACACCATCAGCATACGAACCTAAAAACCTAAAAACCACAATTAAAGAGGTCAATTCATCAAAAAACTCTAACGGCAGCAAATAAAAATTTTCTCAAGTGATTGAATTTTAAATTAAAGGCAAAATGAGTTCAATAATAAATGTCTTAGATAAACCCTTATCTGATGAAAATATAATCAAAAAGGACTATCATACATATGTGCCATACCTACAATTCTACAACAATAATGATGAAATTCGCATTTCAATTCAAAATCAATATTTGTATGTGTTACCTAGTGAAAGTTATATATATATATATATGTTGAGGGATCTGTTGTAGATGAGAAAACCTCCGCATCTACAGACAACTTTAAATTAAAAAACAACTTTGTTGCATATCTCTTTGATGAAATTCGTTATGAACTTAATGGTATTGAAATAGATCATACAAGATATTTAGGAGGTACAAGTACCATAAAATATTTGGTTTCTTTATCACCAACGGAAAGCACTGTAATGCAGAATGCTGGCTGGAATAAAATTGATGATTTAAAATTATTAATGGATATTTTAACTTTTATGTACCCTTAAAAATGCTTTTGGGTTTCGCTGAAGACTACAACAAAGTTTGGAACGATTTTCCGTCATCCCACGTCAAATTTGGTTTGTAAACTGACCGGTTTCGGCTATGTGCCATCTTCAGTGTTCTATTGAATACAAAGTCATACTAAATGGGAAACATGAATTGATACTCTTGCGTAATAAGAACGATGAAGATCTTGTACACTCGAGCGTTTCCACGGAAAAAGCAAAACTTTCAATTTCACTCATCTCATGGAGAATTCCACATGTACAATTATCTGATTTTAGCAAGTTGAATATGATAAAAATTATTAACAATGGTGCTTCTATACCGATGGCATTCCGTAGTTGGGATTGTCATGTTAATCCACAACTTAATACAGGAACAAGTCATATCTGGAATGTTAAATTAGCTGCAAGTAGAGAACGACCCCGTTTTGTATTGATTGCTTTTTAACAAGAAAATAAGTTTGTTCATTGTGACCTGACAAATTTAAAAGTACATTTAAATTCAGTATCATATCCATATGATGACCTAAATATCAAATTTAAGAAGAACGCTATGCAATCCTATATGATATGTATCTAAGATTTCAACAGAGCTATTACATGAGAGAATCTCAACCGCTTCTAACTGCTCAAGAATTTAAAAATAATGCACCGATTATTGTAGTAGATGTCAGCCATCAAAACGAATCGCTCAATAACGGACCAATTGATATAAAAATTGAATTTGAAACAGCTACAAATATTGCCTCAAAGACATCAGCTTACTGCATTCTTATTCATGATCGCATAATTGAATATGTACCCATAAAAGGACAAGCCCGAAAAGTCTTATAAATTAAACAATATGGATGATAGTATAGTTTGTATAGATATGCAAGGATTCGAAAGCGATTCAAATGATTTCATCACAAAAGAAGTAGCGATCGTTTTCAACAACAACAACAATGAAGCCATAAATTTCATTATAGAACCCCCCTTTGATTTTAAATGTCTATCGCGAAAGAAGCGAAAAGAAGTAAACTGGTTAACAAAGAACTATCATCATCTAAAGTGGAACGATGGATCAGTCACATTTCAAACCGTCTGCAAGTTTTTAAAAGCTAATGTACGATATTCTAAAATATATGTTAAAGGAGAAGAAAAGAGACAATGGCTAGAAAAAATACTTAAAAAAAAGAGTTTTTAACCTCGAGGACTTTGGATGCATCAACTTTAAACAAATGGAAATTAAATATCCCGAGTATTTCTATTGTAATTATCATACATATGGTGTTTGCGCATTAAGAAATGTTCTTTTACTAACAAAAGAAATATCTTGTTTAAAATAATTTATGTATACAAATTATTATTATTATTATTATTGTCTTAAAATTAACAATTTTAAAACTTTTTAATCACTTAAATATATTTAATAAAAATTAAATGCATAGAAAAAAAATTAAAACAACTGTTTTTTTCAAATACAACACAACTAAATGATGACTAATAAAATTTTGTTATCAAATGATGACTCATTCTCAAAACATGTGCAGCTGAATAAACAAAGCCATAAACATGATTCTGCAAAACAAATAATCAGACGGACATTTCAAATGATGAGTCATTCTCAAAAAATGTGCAGCTGAATAAACAAAGCAATAAACATGATTCTGTAAAACAAATATTCAAATTATTATCCAAAGAAATAAACAAGACGGACATTTGAAACGACATACACACATTCTTCACAAATCTAAAGATAAGAAAAAAGAAACACACACAGACACCCCCATCCCCCACACATCCACGCATCCACAAAGTAAATGTAAACACAAGCACCACAAAAAATTATCAAGAACAAAAAAATAATAATAGCGACACAATAAACCCCGTAGGAACCAAAGTCGACTTTTTTATATACAAGTTTGGTGACGTTGTCACCAAACTTGTCTACACTCTTTATTTCCACATATAATCTTAAACACTAACCAATCTCTCAATATGACTCCATAAGAACCACATTGTCTATACTAAGCCAATACTTTCAAGCTCCAAACTCACCACCCAATGTCTCAATATCACCCCATTAGAACAACACCCTAAATGTCTATAACACCAAAAAGCATTACCCACACTATAATTTTTCACAATCTTCACTTTACACATTTTGCCTACTGGGCACTTTAATTTTTTTCCCCACGGGTATCAAATTACACTTCTGTTTATTTAACAATTAAAATTTCAAAATTTCAAATTTTAAAATTTCGGCAAAACTTCAAAGGAATATTTCGAGTGAATTTTGTGCAATGTCGGCCTACTGTGGAGCCAGACGCATAGTTCCCTACTACTACTGTCAATCTGGTATATATGGCTTAAAAACATAACTTTGTTTTCTAAGGAAAGTATTTTGTTCTCTATGTCCCGTCGGAATTGGTTAATATATTTACTGATAATAAATTGTTGTTTATTTATATGAGAGGTGATATTTTGAATCTGTTGAGAAAGGGTGTTACTTATCCGTGCCAATTTATTCGTCTGTTCTGAGTTATTGTAGTGTATACATAGTATCACATATGCATGAACCTCACCAAACAGTCACAGCAACATGATATTCATAAATAAACAATAGTATTCAATAGTACGTAAACAAACTGAACTAACTGAAAGTCAACGTCTTCTTGAGATAGGTCAGTAACGATTTTAATTGCAAACACACTTAGTCATAAACATTGGAATTTAAGTAACATAATATTCTTATACTTTTCGGGCAATGCTCGCTATTGCTAAATAGTTAGAATTATGCTGATTCGTATAAATTGTTACTATGACAAAAGTGTAATGGCATTGAACTTCAAATGTACACAGCCTGGTACAATGTATGTATGTATATTTGATACAATGTAATATTAATGTATTAAGGTATGAATGTATGAATGTATGTATATTAGAATAAGTAGAAATAAGAAAAAGCGAACTTCTCATTGTTAGTATATAAGCTGAGGAATTTGTTTAATAAATTATCAATTTACTTTGATCAATCAATGCGCCTGTGTTTATTTTCATGAAACATTACATGGCGATCCTGCCCTTTCATTTATAAGGAATAAACAGCACTATTGCTTATCCTTTTAAGTGAAAAAGACCTAAATATAGACCCCCGCATAGAGAGCTTATGCTTAGCAGGGACCATCTATAGAATATAAAATTTTTTAAATCCTTTAATTGATGGACCAACCCTGGGAGGAACTTCTTAAGGACCTTGAAGAAGCAGAAGAACGCTGGAAGCGATTACTGAAGGAAGGTGCCTCGCAGAAACAGAAACCCGAAATCCTCAACCTAGGACCAAAGCCAAGCAAAATCAGTAAGCCAAGAAGTGATCCAAAATACGAAATATTCCCCCTACCAAATGTTTCAAAATCGAGAGGCGGAAAAAGAAATAAAATAAAAACGCAACTTAGATGCCTCATCCATCAAGCGTCATACGCTAATAAAGAAGAAATCCATAAAATACAACAACAAATTGCAAATTTAAAATATGAATTAAAAACAATAAAACGCAACAAAAACAAAAAATAATGAAACTATTTTGAACGTTTAGTCATTGTAAATATGAAATTTACTCTGATATTAATTGTAATTTTTATTGCTATTTTGTACATGATTAATGAATATATTAACAGAGAAATTCAAGAGTTAGAAAATTTAGCAACAAACATAAAATATAAAAATAACAACTTGGGGAAAATCTTGATCCATAATAAAAAAAAAAATCTACAAAAATTACAAAAACAAAAAGAAGAAAAAATTTAATATTAACTTTATTTAAATGGAACTTAATTTCAAGAAAGTTTACGATGAATATATTGGATGGCTGATAATATTTCTTATAGTATTACCACTTAGTTACATATTGTTTACCAAATATTATGAATTTTTTTTGATGATTAAAAATAACAATTAAAAAAAAAAAAATAAAAAAAAATTTTAAAATTTAATAATGATCGAATTTAACATTAAAAATATATTAATACTAATTATAATTATTGTTTTTCACCAATTGTCATTTATACTATTTTTAAAAACCATAAAGCTAATTATGGAAGCATTACTTTAAAATTAATAAAAGTAATGAGAACTTGTCTACAAATCTACATAATATATTAAACTTAATTTTTGAAATGCATAGAATAAGAAATAAAGAGGAAAAAGAGCCAAAAATAGAAGAATGTGTTGAATGGTTAGCCAAGCTTTGGAAATCTTTAGGTATCGAAGGAACTCCAACTAAAGAAGATTATATTAATAAAACAAAGATAGAATTAGAAACTATACTACTGATGAGACAAGCAGATAAATATTTTGAAAACAGAAGTATGTTAGATTAGCACAAAATGCATGATAAAAACTGCAAAAACAATAAAATAAAAGGAAAAAAATTTTTTTTTTGAATTTTAATGATTAACATAAACATAAAAAAAAAATATATATAGATGGAAAACATTAAATTATTAGAACAGATAATAATAAATGCTAAAAAATCACTAGGAAGACCATACACTATAGAAACAATAGTATTCTGGAATTGTCCGACTATGATTTTGAAATAATATACAAAAAGGGAAGTAATAATACCAACGCAGACGCATTATCAAGAATAGAATTAAATTCAGAAATGTTAAAAGAAATGATTCCTAATGAAATAGATGAAACCGTAAAAAAATCGCTGGTGATAACAAGAAATATGAACAAAAAGAGGATACAAAATGAGGAAACCAAAAACCTAGGTAAATACAAGAAAAATGAAAAGAACGGTAATACAGATCCTAATGAGCCTGATCAACTCAAAATTTGGGATTGTACATCCATAAACGATATAAAGCTTGCAAGAAAATTGAAATTTGTATTTGAAAAATCAGAAAAAGAAATGAAAATCGAAAATGATTCTGTCCTAAATGAAATGCGCATCAGATGTAGCGATAATCCTTATTATCTAGATAATATATTGGAGAAACTACCTTCTGTTTTAGGCAGAACAAAGTATGTAAGATTCGCACTAGAAAAAGGTGACGAAATATTTAAGAAAATAAGTATAGAAAAGTTTAAAGAAAAGTTAGACACGTGCAAAGAAAATGATGTAAAAATAATGTTATATAGTAATCCTCAAAGAATAACAGATAAAAAAAGGAAAAATGAATTAATTAAATTGTATCACAGCACACCATGCGGAGGACATTTCGGAGTTAGAAACACTTTAATCAAATTGAAACAAAAATACATATGGAAAAATATGTACAAAATGGTAAAAAGGTATGTTTTAGAGTGTGATTTGTGTCAGAGAAACAAACAAGTAAGACACACAAAGGAACCGTTATGCATTACAGACACACCAAAAAATAGTTTTTCCACAATTGTCATAGATACAGTTGGTCCTCTACGACCTTCTGGAAACTATCGATATATATTAACAATGCAATGTGAATTAACTAAATACATAGTGGCTGCACCAATGGAAACAAAGGAAGCCAAATCAATCGCAAAATGTTTGACAGAAAATTTAATACTGAAGTATGGCATATTTAAAACACTAAAATCTGACAGAGGTACAGAGTTTGTAAACGAATTAATGAAGGAAATATGTACTTTGCTAAAAATAGAACATAAAATATCCACACCGTACCATCATGAAACACTGGGTACAGTAGAAAGAAACCATAGAGTTCTAAATGAATACTTTTTGTCATTCGTGAATGATGACTACTGGCACGACTGGATACCTTATTATTCCTTTGCATACAATATAACGCCTCACGTAGACACAGATTATACACCATTTGAGTTAATATTTGGCAAAATACCTACTTTACCAGGCGAAGAAATAACGAAAAATTATAATAGAACTTATAATTTAGATAATTACGCAGGTGAATTAAGAGTTAGAATTAGAAATTCACTAGAAAATGCTAGAAAACTTATAGAATCAGTAAAGAAAAAGAGACATTTGGAATCATATAACAAAACTAACAGAATAGATCTTAGTATAGGAGACTTGGTTTTGATAAAAAAGGCGAACAGAAAAAAATATGAAGCACCATATCATGGTCCTTACAAAGTAATAAATATGGATAATGTAAATGTAGAATTAAAAATTGATGGAAAAATTAAAACTGTACATAAAAATTTATTAAAGAAATGTAAGAAATAAAAACTATTAAACGTAAGCACAAAATATTTTTAGCATAAGAATTGTAAACATTTATTTATAAAATGCAAAACAAAAAAAAAAAAAAAATTTTTTTTAATTATTTCCATAAGAACATAACACTAAAATTAAGAACTATACAAATATTGTACCACTTAAATATCACACTATTTTTTTTTAAATAAATAAACACAATAAGAATTTAATATGTATAACAAAAAAAAAAAAAACATTATAATAATGTAAACATTGTACCACGCAGGCAGCACATTAACAAAAAAAATTTTATAAAATTACAAAATTTTGAAAAAAAAAATCTCAAAATTGTGTAATTTTAACTGAAAGAGCAGGGGTGTAGTGTATACATAGTATCACATATGCATGAACCTCACCAAACAGTCACAGCAACATGATATTCATAAATAAACAATAGTATTCAATAGTATGTAAACAAACTGAACTAACTGAAAGTCAACGTCTTCTTGAGATAGGTCAGTAACGATTTTAATTGCAAACACACTTAGTCATAAACCTTGGAATTTAAGTAACATAATATTCTTATACTTTTCGGTCAATGCTCGCTATTGCTAAATAGTTAGAATTATGCTGATTCGTATAAATTTTTACTATGACAAAAGTGTAATGGCATTGAACTTCAAATGTACACAGCCTGGTACAATGTATGTATGTATATTTGATACAATGTAATATTAATGTATTAAGGTATGAATGTATGTATATTAGAATAAGTAGAAATAAGAAAAAGCGAACTTCTCATTGTTAGTATATAAGCTGAGGAATTTGTTTAATAAATTATCAATTTACTTTGATCAATCAATGCGCCTGTGTTTATTTTCATGAAACATTACATTATATTTTATATTGTCTGTGATATTTAGTAAAGCTGATCTGATTTCTTCTTCGTCATCACTGTCCATGTTACCTGCAATGAACTTTATGCCTTTACCCAATCCATTTATTAGTCCTCTTCCTGTTCTTGTTCTTGACCTAAAGTTGGGTGAAAGATTGTCTAATTTAGTCTTAAGTATTTTGAAGTTATTTTTCGTTGCATCGAGCAAGGGTAATAAGTCCGATAAAGGGCTATCTAACAAATTTATATTATTGTGTATGACTTCCGTTGTGTGGTAGTATTCAGTGAAATTTTTAAGATGAAATATTCTTTTGTAGTGGTCTATGATTCTTATATCTTTTTCTTTAATTGGGATATAACCTTCGTTTTCCTCAAGGTCTTGTGTGTCCATCTTTTGCGATTGTGCCAAGTGTAGTACTAAAATTAAGGTCAATATTGTTGATAGTAGTTTCATCTGAAAGAGAATGTATATACTCTTATTTTATGCTGTCTGCCTGTTATTTGTTAAATTTTGAAATTTCTTTTTCCTTTTAATATGAGATTTGTAATATTTATGATTTCGCTTTGTAACAACATGATCGTCATCTATCGTGGATACTACTAATTACTTTCCTAAATTTTGAGTGATTACTAAGCCGCGTTTCGCGCTTCCGTGTAGGGTAGACAGCCCGGAAAGTGGGTGTCAACCAGGACCTCTAGAGTCTCCAAGGAGCTGTTGGTCCAGTTGCCGTCCGATTTCTGGATAAATCCAGGTATGCATGGCTGTTTAGCTAGGATTTTACTCAGTCTGCTAGTCTCGGAGAAGGATTCTACATTGCTGCAGAATTCCTTCCAAGACTTGCGTTTGGCGTTCCTGACAAGGTTCTTAAATTTGTTCACGGAGGACTTATAGAGAGTCCAGTTACCTGTTCTCTTAGCCTCATTGAACAACCTTCGGCAGTTCTTACGAGATTCTGCAATATTATCAGACCACCATGGTGGTCTGCGGTTAGGGCGTTGAATGGATGGTCTACAAGATAGGCTTGTGGCCTCCTTAAACGCATTGGTTAATTAAAATACCAAATAGCGGTGATCAGAAAAGGAGCAGTCTGTTGAGACTCTCCAACCCTGAATCAGATGTGCGTGTCTCGTGCTGACAAGTGTTATGTCTAAGACCTCCTGCCTGTTAGAGACCGCAAAGGTGGGTTCTGAACCCCGATTTAGAACTACTAGGTTGTTATCTAGAATGAAGTCAAAAATGCACTCACCTCTAGCGTTGGTATCTGAGCTGCCCCAGATATGGTGGTGCGCGTTTGCGTCGGCGCCCATTAGAATGGGTATGCCCCTCTCTTTAGCTCCTCTCGCCATCTTATGGACCAAGGTATGTGGTGGTGGGTCCATGTGGTCGTGAGCCATATAGCAGGACAGAATCCATATGGTGGATTCCCCTGTCTCCCATGCTGCAGTAAGCGTATCTTCATCACTGTAATTAGAGAGAATGAAGATGTTGAGGCTGGCTTTCGCTAAAATACAGGATCTAATGGTTTTGTCATTGTTACCTGAGCTTGCTGCGTACAGTAGTTTGTAGCCACTGGCGCTGAGTCCCAGAATCTTGCCGTTATTGGTCCACGGCTCCTGGACTAGCGCAATATCCTCCCCTTTCTCTGCTAGGCGGAGTGTTAGAGCAGCTGAGGCTGCCTTGGAGTGGGGAAGATTAATCTGTACTATATTCGCCATTGTCAACATCGGGGTCATAGTTGACATCGACTTCGTCATCTCCTGGATTCAGGAGAGCGTCTTCGTCGTCCGCGAACACTAGTCCCTCGAGGAGCTCTCCAACCAGACATGAGTCTGATTGCGAGCACCCCGAAGCGACCGACTCCGCGGGTTCAACCATGGCCTCCGAGTTAACTATGCCCTCAGAGCCTTCAACTTGCGGCCCTACCAGTTGGCCGCTGGTGGCTTCGGGATCGCGCTTGTCAGCGCCCCGGTATAACCGAAGCCTGATACCCATGAACCCATAGTACACCAGGCCCTGCCTCTCCCGGAGCAACGCCAACGTCTCCTTATTAAGGATCACGATCACCTTCCTGCGGGCACCTACCGAATCGAAAACCCTGATTACCCTCTAGTCACTGGTTGGCAGATCAGGGTTAGCTCTCCGGAAGATGTCCAGTGTCGCCGCTGGGTCGTGTGGTTCCGCCGGAATAATTGCAATTGCTCTCGGCCTGCAAGCTATTTCGCTGACCGAGACCAATTCCAGTCTCGCGCCGGGCCACACTTCCCCTAAAGCTTCTACGACGAGCTTAAGCTTGGATGCTGACCGTTCATCCATGCACGAAACTAGCTTCACGTGCCCCTGAAACCAGCCGGCGTCGTTAAATTGTGGCGAGGGTCCCTGGCTCTCGCTGAGATCCTGCAGGTAGGCATCTAGCAATTTCTGACAGATCAATCCCCAGCCTTCCAGCGCAGCTAAGTGGGCCTTAGCCCATGCTAGCGAAGATTTCGCTTCACCAGTCGTGGTCTCGGCCGGTTTGTTGCCTAACTGCTCGATGTAGCGTCGAGCAGCCCGTAATTCAGAGAAGGCCTTACGTGTCAGGAAACTCCGATCACGTGGTTGAGTCCTTGTTGTTGTTGTGGCAGGTGCATTTGGTACAGTTGATACAACCGGTGCATCCGCTTTCATATTTTGTGTGAGTGCATGTGGCACAGCTGGAATTGGTCCAGCCGGCGCACCGGGTTGTTGTTTATTGGCAGGTGCATGTGGCACAACTGAACTTGGTTCAGCAGGCGCACCAGCGGTAGATTTTAAGGAGGGTGCATGTGGCACAGCTGAGATTTTCCCAGCCGGCGCACCCGGTTTCAAGGCCACTGATTTATCGTCAGCGCGGTTTTTGTGTGCAGCTGATGTACTTGGGCTTACGTCCAAGGACACGCAGCACAGTAACCTTGCTTTTCCGAATGGAATCGCAAGGGGTTTCAGACAGTCAGTCGGAACGGTTTTGTCCGCCCGGCTGCTTGCCCCAGATGTTTTTGTTGGTTTTGTTTTTAGATTATTCCTAAGATTCCCACGAGTAAGCGCGTAAGGGGTTGGACCATCCATGCTTGGACGGCGTACATGGATTAGGCGACTGACTATTACAACCGACCCGTGCCCTGGCGTCGGAGGGGAGCTGTTAGCGACTGAGTCTTCTTTAACCACTGACCAGCCATCCAGGACCTCGGCACAGCTACCTACCACCTTGCCTTACAATTGGGGTAGTTTTGGTCCGCGGGTCCTATACAAAAACAACACTACAAAGGGCGCGTCATTCCATTGGCTCCCAGTGGGCCCTATGATCACCTGTAGGTGTATCATACGACTCGCCGGGTGCCAACAGGCAGAATCCCCATCGAGAGCTCATTTATGGCGGAATGTCGGTCTCGAACGAGAGTACCTGTTTGGAGCACTCCCGAGTGTAGTGCGGGTACATTCCCTTGGCATCAGGTGAGCCCTATGCTCCCATGATGCCAAAGGGCGATTCCCTTCCGTGAGCTCATTCATGGTGGAATGTCGATCTTTTAAGCTTTACGGTTTTTATAAAAAGATTTTGTAGCCTTTTCAGGAAGAACTATTAAAGGGAAAAATTTATTTGTCCCGACTTCAAAATTTACAGAAATCCACTGAATTTTCCTTTCGTTAGGATTGAAACATTTTCCAAAATAAAGTTTTACGTTTTAAATAATCATTTAATGATAGTTTTCTGTTGTTTGTTTGAACTTCTTTTCTTTTGTTCTAATTTTTCTTATCTTAGCTAAATCATATATACATAAATTATATCAATAAATTATTTACTAGCTTACTTTGTATTTATGTAGTTGCTTTGTTGCTGTAGTAACTTCTTCTTCTGTAGATATTCCTTTAATTGTTGTGGATGATGTGTTGTAGTATTTTTCCGATGATTGAGTTTTCTCCTTGTTGCTTTGTTGATTGTTGATTGATACGCTAGGCAATTACTCCTTCTTCTGTAGATGTTTTTTTAGTTGTTGTTAGTTGTATTGTTGTTGTAAAGTTTTTCTTTTCAATGATATAATTTTGTATGCAAATGCAGAAAATAGTTTTTTATTTCTTGATTAGTGTTTTAGTCCACCTTTTAATCGTTTCGAAATATAGTTTTATTTTAGATACTTTTTACATTTATTAGTATATTATTATTTTTTTTAGTTGAGACAGACTTGGCTCAATCAAAGCGATCACTCGAACTTATATGTTTAGTTTTACTTGTTTTGTTAATATTATTTTTGTTCGATTTTTCAGGGAATAAGTTTTAGCACATTCAAGTAGATTTTTAAAATGCCTTTCACTGTTTTAATTATATTATTATTTTATGTAGGTTCAGAAGAGTTCCTTATTCAGATTGTTTTTTATGCACAAATGTCTTAACTATAAGATATTAATATAACTTTATATTTTTCAGGAATAAAATGTCTTTTAAATTTTAGTTGAATTTAATTACACTTAAAAATTTTAATTTTAATTTATGTATTTTTACACAAAAATTTTTCAAAACTTGTACACTCTTAATTTTATGTATTTTTACACAAATTTCTCAAAATTGTACACTTTAAAAATTTTAATTTTACTTCACAAGTTTATTAAAATTGTAGGGATAATTTATGTATTTTACGCATAAATTATAAGGATATTGAAATATCGATCTCATCCTCTTCGCCAATTAAGATTTATGATTTTTCCTAATATAAAAAAAAAAAATTAAAAGACTTTTGTCTTTCGGCTGTATTTTCACAACTAACTCTTTATTATTTTCATTCTTTTCTTATATTCTAAAAATTACAGTTTGCTTATTAACTAAATTTATATATTAAATGTTTTGTCATCGGTTTTTGCCTACTAATAATAAGTGTGTTTTGTTTCCGTTATTGGTGTTGGGAAAGAAACTTATGTTGAAAATTGTTTCATCGACAAATAATAATTAGCAATTCTTAATAAAAATTAAATTATTTGGTAAAATAAAGTAGGTTGAATTGCATTTTCGTTATGAGAACGGAAATGCAATTGATTTGAGAAATAGTTCCTAAGAAAAATGTCTGGAATTAAATGTATTAAAATAAGATTAAATTGTATTTGCAATGTGAAATAAAAGTTATAATTAATGTACATATATATGAATGCATGTATATATGCATATACATATGTATGTTTTTTAGATTATGTTAACCCGTGTTATGGGAATAATGGTTGGTGTTGTAACAACTACACTCATAATACAATCTGAAGATGTGCTTTTAAGCTCATTTGGGTAATTTGTAAAGTGATAATGTTCTCGTTTTGAAATTTTTTTAAGATTTGTGAATAGTTGCTGGTTCAATGCTGCAGAGGTTAGATAAACTGAAGGATAAAATTTGTATAACAATGTATCCTTATGCAGATTTGTTTTGAAGCTTCCAACGTTATAATTAAAAAATTAGAATATTAAAAGAATTTTTCTTGTATCATATTTGTATATCAACTAGGTGGGCAAAAGCAAATGGCAAGCAAAGAATCAGAGTTTGTTCTGTATGCAAAAAGATATGACCTCAGAGTTTTCATAAAAGCTATAATGCTTTCCAGGGTAGCAAAGCATCTTCCAGTCTATTCTTTTGAAATCCCTATTTCACCTCAGCTTGCAGAATTAGATCTTGCTGATCCCACCTTTAATAAGTCCTCACATATAGATCTCATACTAGGCAACGATTACGAACATTTCCTCAATATAGAAGGCATTAAGAAGAACATTTGCGGGCTGACATCGGCTTACAGCACCATATTTGAGTGTGTTCTCAGTGGCCTAATAAAAACTCAGCCCATTAACTCCTTCACAACTTCGGTTATCCCATCTGAAGCGTTTGAACTCAATAATCTCTTAAGGAAGTTTTGGGAACAGGAAGAAATTCCTGTCATTCAGCTAAAAACCTCGGAAAAGGAAATTTGGGAAAAAATTTACACTGAAACGACAACACGTAATAACAATGGTAGATATATCGTACGACTACCATTCAAGGCTGAATACCCCGACAAAATCTTCCTTGGCTCATCCCGGTTTATAGCTCTAGCACAATACTCAAGCATGGAGAAAACACTATCCAAAGATCCTAGCCTAAAAGAACAATATGAAGAAGTTCTTAATGAATACATAACTTTGGATCACATGGAAGAAACCCCATAATGTAAAATTGTGTCCCAAGGTAAATATAGCTCATTCTATTTACCACACCATGCGGTTGTGCGGCCGGAATACAAAACAACAAAAGCCAGAGTCGTTTTTAACGCCTCTCGGAAAACGGAGTCGAAATTCTCGCTCAATGACATCCCGTATACAGGCCCTACTCTTCAAAATGAATTAATATCTATAGTGCTCAATTGGAGAAAGTAATGGGTGATTTTATAAGAACTATCGGAAAGTAAAAAAGAAAAAAACACATAAAATTCAGAAAAATGCATGAAATATTTATTTGGATCGATAGTTGGGTCGATATAATTTAATGTTTGAAGATTATTTCATGCAAATGTTGGCCGCGGCTGCGCCTCAAATGGTCCATCCGCTTAGTCCAATTTTGGCATACTCTTTCCAACATTTCGGCCGGTATCTCACGAATAATGTTGGCAATGTTGGCTTCCAGTGCGTCAATCGAAGCGGGCTTGTCGCTATAGACATTAACCTTAACATAGCCCCACAAAAAATTGTCTAGAGGCGTTAAATCGCACGATCTGGGCGGCCAATTGACTGGTCGCAAGCGTGAAATAAACTGTTCACCGAACTCGCCTCTCAATTGGTCCATTGTTTCGCGTGCTGTGTGGCATGTGGCACCGTCTTGTTGAAACCACATGTCATGCAAGTCAATCTCTTCCATTTTGGGCAGAAAAAAGTTTGTTATCATCTCACGGTAGCGCTCACCATTCACAGTAACGTTGTGATTCGCATCATCTTTGAAGAAATACGGCCCAATGATGCCGCCAGCCCATAATCCGCACCAAACGGTTGTTTTTTGTGGATGCATTGGTAGCTCTTGCAATGCTTCTGGCTGCTCTTCACTCCAAATACGGCGAAATTTTTTTACAATAGCCCGAATAGAAGCCTCAGTAGGTCGATTAAACTGACCATAAAATGGAAGAAGCGCGCGATGAACTTTCTTAACAGAGCACGCATTTTGGTAATAAAATTCAATAATTTGCAAGCGTTGTTCGTTTGTAAGACGATTCATGATTAAATTATAGACCAAACTGAAGATGTTTGACAGTGACACAAGATACAAAACGTGCGTGAGCTGTCAAAACTAGTGTTGCCAAAAAGATAATAGCAAAAAAATCACTCGTTACAAATATGTTTTCAATGGCGACATACAAAAAATGTATCGCCAAATCCAGATTCACCAAGCTGACAGGCCTTTTCAGAGAATTTTATTCAAGCCTGAAGTCAGGTCGAGCAAGCCGCCCCCAATATACTTTTTTTTGTATAATTCAACTTTAGTTTATGCTAGACAACTTATCATTAAGATTTGTTTCAACGTTTGGGGTTTCACAATTAATATACTTAAGAGAGAAAAACTCAAATGAGCTAATTAAAAGGCTAGTACAATTAATCCGTGAAGAGGCGTTTTACGTGATCCCGATAAAACGCGGTGCGATTAATGAAACAAAAATTCAAGTAAATGAAGAAAATCATTACCGCTCAGTAGTTTCGGAGTTTGAAACACAAAATAAAAATTTTTACACCTACCAATTGAAAAGTGCAAAAGGCCTCCAGGTAGTGATAAAAGGCATCGATTCATACATGGATCCAGAAGAGGTAAAAGCGGGTCTACTAAATAATAATTTTAAAGTAAAAAATGTTACTAATATTAAAAATAGAGAGCGAGTTCCCCAACCACTATTTCGTATGGAAATGGAACCAGGTGATATGAAATTAAAAAAGAATGAAGTACACGCCATTTACAGCTTAAGATATTTGCTGCACCGACGAGTTACCGTAGAGGAACCACACAAGCGAGCAGGGCCCATTCAATGTCTAAATTGCCAAGAATATGGCCACACCAAAACATATTGCAAGTTGCGCACCGTTTTTGTCGTTTGTGGTGAACTACACAGCACTGCCAATTGTGATAAGCAAAAAGATGATTCCAAAATTAAAAAGTGTAGCAATTGTCCTCAAAATCACACTGCAAACTACAGGGGCTGCCCTGTCTATGTACATGTTAAGCAGTCTTTGTCTAACAGACGTAATCAAACCTATGCTCAACCTAATACTTTCGAAAATACAAATTATCCCCAGTTGCGCCAACCAGCTACCAGCCGGCCTTCATACGCCAAAATTTTTAAGGCTAACCAGCCTATAGCGCAAAACATACCAAACAGCCAGTTCTCGTACGCTAATGCTTTGAAGTCTAACCAGCCCACAGCTCAAAAACGACCTCTTGCCATCGAAAACAGTGGTTTCAATTTTGATCGACTTGAGGCTTCAATAGCAAAGTTAATACAAACCGTAAATTTTTTTACAACCAACATGACCTGCATGATGCAGGAAGTGTTGAAAATGCAGTCTACATTATTGCAGGCTGCATTAAACAAACCATGAACTTAAAAATCTGTTTCTGGAACGCAAACGGCATCCGCCAACATAAAAACGAACTAGAATACTTCATGATGGATAAACAAATTGCTGTTATGCTTATCTCTGAGACGCACTTGACTGGTAGAAGTTTTTTTTTAAATCAACGGATATAATCTCTACGACACAAAGGACCCCCAAGGTAGAGCTTGTGGTGGCTCGGGTATACTAATAAAATCGCGATTAAAACACTACTTAATGAGTGATCATTCAAGCAACTAACATCTGCATTGAAGCTTTTCATCAAAACCTGGTGATTTTATCAATTTACTCTCCTCCCAGGTACTCTATTACAGAAAATCAATATAGAAGATTTTTTAATTCATTAGGCCCACGCTTTTTGGCCGCCGGTGATTACAAGGCTAAGCACACGTTCTGGAGATCTCGCCTCATCACGGCAAAGGGTCGCGTTTTGTTTGACACAATTTCAAAAATGCGGTTAAATGTTATATCAAGTGGGCAGCCAACTTACTGGCCAACAGATCGCCGAAAAATACCTGATGTTATTGATTATGGAGTAGTAAAGGGTGTGCCCAGCGAAATGATCCAAGTTGAAGAATCTTTAGATTTGTCTTCAGATCACTCACCAACTATTGTCACTATATATTCACATACAACATATTCACCCACTTGTGATTTAACGATGACAACCACGCGTATAAATTGGTTGAAATACAAAAAATATTTGAGTGCTCATTGCACAGAAAATATTCCATTAAAAACGCCTGCTGATATAGATGACTCTATTACAATGTTTGAGGCAAACCTTAAGCAAGCTGCTCTAAATGCTACTACTACAAATCTTCAGGTGAGATATAATAAAATTTTTTCAGCAGATGTAGAACGGCTTTTATCCGAAAAAAGAAGAGTTCGTAGAGAATGGCAACGCTACAGATCCCCACAGCTAAAATCTAGGCTGAAGGAATGTACTAAACAGCTGAAAACTCTACTAGAATATAAAAAAACCGCTTCTCTTCAAAACTTTCTAAATGGGCTCGACGCAACACCTCAAACAGACTATTCGCTATGGAGAGCAGCCCGAGGCCTCAAAAGACCAGTGATATATAAGCCTCCATTGCGAGCTTCGAATGGAGACTGGGCAAGAACTGACGCTGAAAAAGGTACTCTGTTTGTAAACCACTTGCAGAAAATATTTACTCCAAATACGTCCGATACTATAGTTGAGCTGCCACCAGTCCTCGCTATACCAGATGTTACTTTGAGGTTCAACATTCGTGAGATTGAACACTATATTGATGGCTTAAACTCGAAAAAAGCCCCAGGCGCTGATAAAATAAGCAATAAAATGCTCTTAGAGCTACCCTATACTGCAAAACGGATAATTATATTTATTTTTAACAGTATTTTGTGCCTCAAATGCTATCCCGCCGAATGGAAGGTTTCGCTGATTACCATGATACCTAAACCAGGCAAAGATCATACGAAGGTGGAGTCCTATAGGCCTATAAGCCTGTTGTCTAATATGTCAAAACTATTTGAAACGCTACTTATGAGTAAGCTAACACCCATACTGAATCGTACTGGATGCATTCCAGACCACCAATTCGGTTTTAGGAGACAACATAGTACGATTGAACAAACACATAGACTGGTGAACGTGGTTAGAAAAACCTTCGAAGAAAAGAAATATTGTTCTGCGCTCTTCATCGATGTTTCTCAAGCATTTGATAAAGTATGGCACGCAGGTTTAATACATAAACTAAAGCAAAACCTACCCGAAAACATCCTTAAACTTTTAGAAAGCTACTTAACTGAGCGAAAATTTGTTGTTAAAGAAGGTAATTTTCAAAGCCCTCCGCAACCCATTGAAGCCGGAGTTCCTCAAGGCAGCATCCTCGGTCCTGTATTATATATTATATATGCCTCTGACTTGCCGGTAAGCAGTTACATACACATATCAACATTCGCTGATGATACAACTTTTCTAAGTGTTAACAAAAGCCATCAAGAAGCCACCCGCAATTTGCTAGATTATATACCCCAGTTGGAACAATGGCTAAAACAATGGCGGATAAAAATTAACGAACAAAAATGTCTACACATTACTTTTACATTGTGCAAAGAAACCTGCCCACCTATACAAATAAATAACCAAACTATACCTCAACACACTGAAGTAAAATATCTCGGTGTTTATCTTGATCGTCGTCTAACATGGAAGTCACACATAAATGCAAAGGTGACACAAATGAAATTAAAAGCAGCTCAAATGAATTGGCTCATTGGAAGGAACTCTACTCTAAGCATAGATTGTAAACTTCTTCTATACAACTCCATTCTAAAACCAATATGGTCCTACGGAATCCAGTTATGGTGCACTGCCTCGGCATCAAATGTAGAAAAAATTCAAAGGCAACAAAATAAAATACTCCGTACGATTACAGCAGCCCCATGGTATGTCAGAAACAAGCGAATTCATAAAGACCTAGATGTGCCGCCGGTTAAAACAGTGTTTTCTAAACACGTGACAAGCTACATAAAAAGACTTGAGTTGCACCCAAATCCCCTAGCCCGAAACATCATTAACTTTAGAGGCCACACTCGGCTGAGAAGGAGGGACACTCTTGCTCTCAGCCGAACACGAGAGACGTAAACAACCAAACAACCAACCGCTGAAACAAATATTTTTGTCTGGCACTGGCTGGACTTAAAAATTAAAATTTTAGAGTTAAGATTTGATTACTTATTGTTAGTTAAATTTTATTGAAGATACAATAAATAAATACCTATAACCAAAAAAAAAGCCTGAAGTAGACGGCCCTACGAAGGATTACCAGTTGAAGACGGTAACCTTCGGAGTAAACTGTGCCCCGTATTTAGCAATTCGAACACTCCTCTGCGCTCTGAAACATATGTCGATGACATTCTCTCCGGAGGTTATTCAGTGGAAGAAACTATTTCTGCTCAAACCCAGCATATTAACGTGTTAAAGTCACCTGGATTCCCTCTAAAAAAGATCACAGCTCATGATCCCCAATTACTAGCTCACTTAAACAAAGAAGATCTTTATGATTCAGATTTTCTTCGAATCTACGACACAAGTTCCACCAAAACTCTAGCAATCAAGTGGAACGCTCTCACTGACTCATTCTCATACAGTTTTTCTCCAATAAATCCAGCCATAAATATTACAAAGCGACAGAATATCTCATCTGTAGCAAAAGTTTTTGACCCCGCTGGATGGCTAGGCCCCATAGTTATAAGAGCTAAAATTCTCATGCAACAACTATGGTTAGAAGGGTTAAGCTGCGACGAAGACGTTTCTCTAGAATCACTACAAAATTGGAATGTGCTCGTGCAAGACCTCTCATCGGTGGATACAATACTTTCCTTCAGATCCGATTCAAATTCATGGATTTTCCTATGCTTCTAAAGCAGCATACTGTGCCACACTATACATTCGTTGTCAAAATAATAACCACAATACGTTTACAAACTTATTGGTAGCGAAAAGTAAAGTCGCTCCTATCCAAACAGTTTCTCTTTCCCGTTTGGAACTCAATGGCGCAGTACTGCTGGCGAACCTCGTTAAATATATTATCTCATCACTAAAGCTTGAGGTAACAGAGGTAAATCTATGGACTGACTCCTCCATAGTGCTGGGCTGGCTGTCAAAACCACCGTCAACGTGGGAAACCTATGTCGCGAATCGAATTTCCCAAATTTATAGTATTGTACCAAATGCTACATGGCGTCATGTTCCAACGCACGACAACCCAGCAGACCTCGGAACGCGGGGCTGCAGTCCTCGAGATCTTACACGTAATTCTCTCTGGTGGTATGGACCATCATGGCTAACTAAACCCAAATCAGAATGGCCAAAGCGAAAACCCCTAAAAACTGGTGAAACCCCTACAGAAAATATATCGCTTCAAACTCAAGTCGAAGTAAATGACTTGTTGAAAAACTTCTCATCGTACGGAAAAGCGCTACGTGTTGTTTGCTACATGTTTAGATTTTTCAATCGAACGATAAAAAAGTTTAGGCCTAATGCTTTCCAACCCACTCAAATAGATTTAACTCAAGAAGAAATACAGTTCGTAAAGTCTAGGTTTATTATTCTGGCTCAAAAAACATATCTCGAGGAATACAATGCTATATTAGACTCAAAACCACTCCCTAATAAAAGCTCATTAAAACCTCTCAACCCGTTTAGCGATTCGAAATCAATTTTACGTGTCAATGGACGATTATCTAAATCGTCTCTTCGATATAATGAGCGATATCCAATGATACTGCCTGGTAACTCAAGACTCTGTCAGCTATATCTATCTCATCTACATAAATTTCTTTATCATGCAGATTGCGGATTAATATGTAGAATGGCTTAAACAGAATTTTATATTTCCGGACTCAAACCCCGAGTAAAGAATATAATACGCAACTTCAAAATTTGTATAATGTACAAGCAGAAACCCACTCATCAAATCATGGCCCCTTTGCCAGCTGAAAGGTGCCATTTGTCCGCACTGGAATGCTAACAGGTATAGATTTTGCTGGCCCATTTGAGCTAAAAACTTCATCTTTACGAAAGGCGGCCTATATCAAAGGATACGCTAGTGTATTCGTTTGTTTCAGCACAAACGCTATACACTTGGAGCCCTGCTCTGACCTCTCCTCGGCAGCATTTGCTCGTTTTATTGGTAGGGGGAGCCCCCGCCAAAGTGTAGAAATTTCGTCGGTTCCAGCAGAACTCTTGAACAAGAATTTGCTACTTTTATTAAGAACGCTGCCCAAGATATAGCTCAAAGGTATATTACACATGGCTTTGAGTGGAAATTTATACCACCATATGCTTCCCACATGGGCGGCTTATGGAAAGCCGCAGTGAAGAGTTCTAAATTTCACTTTAAAAAACTCTCCGGCGATCAAAACTTCACTTTTGAGGAATTCGCCACCATTTTAGCTCGGATTGAAGGTGTTCTTAACTCGCGCCCTATATCTGCTCTGTCAGAAGACCCAGCAGATTTATCTACTTTAACTCCCGGTCATTTTCTCCGAGGTGCACCCTTAGTAGCTTTCCCAGAACAAAATTTAGAAAATATGTCTCTCATCAACAGATGGGAAAAGCTAAAGGTACTCCATCATCAGTTCTCAATACGATGGAAAAAAGATTACCTGGTATTCCTCCACAAACGCCACAAATGGAAGAACGCTGCACCAAATCTGAAGGCCGGAGACCTTGTCGTTGTGACGGATGATTTAAAACCAACTCACGACTGGCGCTTAGGAAGGATTGAAAACACCTTTACGGGTTCTGACCAGAACGTGCGCACTGCTGCCGTACGAATATCCACCGGAATCATAACGCGCCCAATTGTTACTTACCCCTTTTTAAAAGATGAAAGTTCTTCAACCGTACCTTCTACCGATTACTTACTAAGTTCTGACACATAGTAAACTACACTTTCCACAACATAATTTTCTCTATACAAACTATACATTTTGATCATTTCATTTACCTAGCCCATATATTTACACAATTTCTATTAATAATTCTAAATTTTTCTAGCAACAATCAACGTGACTCACTCCACCCAAGCGAACGAGCAAAGCGCGACGAAAGCCGTCGTAAATATCGGGAACCGGAAATATACAAGTGTGCGCTTTGCACGACATATCATTCTTTACGGTCTTGTGGGAAGTTCCTAAAAATGTCTATTAAAGAGAGGGCATACGTGATCCATAAACATAAATACTGTATCAACTGTTTGCCACGTAGCCATGTATTAAGGTCCTGTACATCGATGGCCACTTGTAGGCGGTGCGATAAATTCCACCATACCTTGTTGCATCCAAAACCAAAAGGTATAGAAACAAAAAATCTGCGCCATCGTCAACGCCACGAAGAAACACGTTCATCCAACGTAATACCAGCAACTCAACCAGTCACAACACCAACACCTTCAACAACACCAAATACAAAAATCATTGTCGAAGCTATTAAATCGCTGGCCACTGTGCTGTGTGCCTCTGAGAATTAATGGAGTTCCTTAAATTAAGCCTGGCGGCATGTCCAAAATCATTGGACAATAATATTTTATATTACTTTTATCTAATTAGTATATAAGCGATTTTAATATCTGTATCAAATCAAATTATCAAATATCGTAAAAATCTATATTATTTGGTAACTCTTAAATAATTTACTCGTTATAAATGTCATCTCAAAACCGCGCTTTTTTCAAATACTGAAAACCTGAAAAAACTTCACTTATAATTGTCACGAATTTCTAATGAAAATTGTTGCAGAAGTAGTACTCTGTTTATTTTGTGAAAAACATATAAAATGCATCTACAACATTTTGAGTCTTCATGCGAAATACTATAACACAACACTCATATAATATAATCACCACTTTTTTCGTGTACAATTTACAACAAACACATTGTGTTTTCTTAAAAACGTACACAATTGCAGCATACTTTCAAGGGCTATTATAATTGGTTACTTGTCATATTTTTCGTATGAAAAAACTAATGTTGATCAACATTTTTCGCAAATTTGAACAGAGTACATAGCTAAAGTGTATATAG
This sequence comes from Panzeria rudis, assembly GCA_956483635.1. NCBI lineage: Eukaryota > Metazoa > Arthropoda > Insecta > Diptera > Tachinidae > Panzeria > Panzeria rudis. Next base: position 72,978,504 of record OY101450.1, read on the forward strand.
AGGTCAAACAGAAGAGAAATTGATGTTTTATTAAGTACTAGATGTGCCAGCCCGCTTCGCGCGCTTAAAATTCATTTTCTGACTATAACGTGTCTATAAAATATAATATTACAGCGTTCTTTATATATTGTTTAAAGTTCCCGTTATGCAAAATAAATAGTGCTACCAACGTTAAAAAAACATAAAAATCTATCTAATATCCAACAACATTTATATAAGTAAAATAGGGTACATTTTCTTTTTTCTATTTTAACTTAGAAATTAGCTATTTTATCGCGGTAAAAAGTACCCTATGTTTGAATCAGGATTCTAAAGTATATCCATATACCATAGACCCAACCATGGCAGTAAAATATTATCAACTGAATACTGTTACCTATGGAACACGTGCTGCCCCATATTTGGCAACGAAATGTTTGGAGACGATAGCAAAAAGGAACATGACACGATACCCATGTGGATCTAATTTTTTGTTGAAAACTTCTACGTGGTTGATGGGATAGGTGGAGATGACAGCTTAAACACAGCCATAGCGATCCAAAAGGAATTAAATCACATACTTATGTATATATATATATATATATATATATATATATATATATATATATATATATATATATATATATATATATATATATATATATATATATATATATATATATATATATATATATATATATATATATATATATATATATATATATATATATATATATATATATATATATATATATATATATATATATATATATATATATATATATATATATATATATATATATATATATATATATATATATATATATATATATATATATATATATATATATATATATATATATATATATATATATATATATATATATATATATATATATATATATATATATATATATATATATATATATATATATATATATATATATATATATATATATATATATATATATATATATATATATATATATATATAGATATATATATATATATATATATATATATATATATATATATATATATATATATATATATATATATATATATATATATATATATATATATATATATATATATATATATATATATATATATATATATATATATATATATATATATATATATATATATATATATATATATATATATATATATATATATATATATATATATATATATATATATATATATATATATATATATATATATATATATATATATATATATGTCGCTGCGTTGGCCTTCTGCTGTGATGGAAGTGCACACCCTTGACTTCGCAGTTGAAGGTTTGTCTTTATCAGTTATTGCTACCACTGATAGAAAATTTCTCTCCAAAAAATTTTGAAAGTCTTTGATAGTTGGCACTTCTCGTGGCTGTACGAGAGATTGTTCGTAACGTAGTCGTGTGACCTGATCCAGTCGTTTAAGAAGCAAATGGATCACCAAAGGATCCCACGTTGATGTGTCGATACCAAGATTTTGAAGTGCTAATAGACACTCCTTTGTTTTGTCATGTAGGCCCTTATAAGTATCATTTGGCATTTTGTTTGGTTTATCTACCAGTTCTTGAATTAATTTGCTAACTAATAGCCTCTTGTTGTTGTAGCGATTTATTATAGTTGACCACGCAGCATCGAAATTTTCCCCAGTGGCAGTGAAGTGTTTTATTAGATTTGCAGCTTCTCCCACTAAATGAGTTCTTAGATACCAGATTTTTTGGACCTTTGGAATTGATTGGCCTATTACCAGTGAAGAAAATAAGTCGTGGAACTCTTGCCACTTTAAATAATTATTTTAGGTATTGTAATTGAATCGGGCTGACTATTATTATGTCCAGAAGTTGGTTGAGTAGTTATATAGTTGTTAACGGTTCTTAATGCTTTTCGTACATCATTTTCTAACTTGATAAATTGCTCCATCTTGTAACCTTGCTTCCCAGGTTCATCACTAATTTCAGATATTTGGAGATGGAGGTCTTCAATGTTTTGCCATAACTTTGTGGCGATTGGCACGTCCTGATTTGTTAAATCTGTTTTTAATAAACGTTCAAGAGATGCCATTATTGCTGCTTGTCTACGAATAAGCTTCAACAGCTTATCGTTGTCCGCTGATGTCACGTTTGAACATGCGGCTTGGTCTTGTTGTGGGAGTGAGCCTTGGGTTGTGGCTGAAGACTGTGACATCTTCAGCATAGATGATTCGAATATCTCTCTGTACTGCTCGACGGCCTTCATAATTGCGTTGTAATAGTCATCAGCGAAATACTTGTGGTCAAGCTGAATGTTTTCCATCGGACGAATTGTAGTATCGTTGGATTCGAATTCTGCAAATTCTCCGTCCAGCCTTCGAAGTCTCTCTTGAAAGTATTCTATCGAATTCTTTCTTGTAGCGGAATCCTTTTTGAAGTTCCGGCTAATCGTTTCAATCCGTTCTCATATTTCTTTCTGGTTGATGATCAACTCTTCGAGAGAAACCATTGTTTATCGAGTTAATTTCTTTTGATTTTATTAGCACTCACAAGCAGGTAAGACTCCTGAGTAAATAACAAGGGAAAGCAGGTTCGATCATCAATTTACAACTTTATTATAATTTTAGTTAGAGAGCTAAATATGTAGCTTAAGTGTACTCTTCAGAGGTTACAATTCAAGTGTTTTTTTAGTTTTTTTTTCATAAAGCTAAAGAAAATGGGCATGTATCTGATTTTTGGTAATTCTACTTCGTATGTTTTTTCTTTAACTGATTCGCGGATAATTAAACTTTATATTTTGTCGCGCTACATTCAAGTGTTGACAATTTAATCAAAGTTTACATACAATTCAATACGTAAACGGGTTTGATGGTTTTGGTTTTCCTCTCGATCACTGAAACCTGCCGCAACTCTTTTGTTGTGATTTCCTTATCCCTTTTCGGATGGTCAGGTGCGGGATGAAGAAGGGTGTGGTGAAAGCTGTTGCACCTACGGCATGTACCCGTAGACGGACAGACCCCTAAGTCATGGCTCCGTGCTAGGCAATTCAGACAGTATCGATATCTATTTATCAAGTCTTCCCTCTCTTCAACTGTCATATATAAAAATTTTCTGCAATATCTAAATGCATGAAAGGTTTTGCATAAGATGCACCGGTAGAGATCGGAATCACGGCGAATTTTCGATTGTCTGGCCTGGCGTGTCTCTGGTCGAGTGGTCGCGTCTTGGTTAACCGACGATTAGTCCTAGTATATAAAAAATTCAGAAAACTTTATTAGAAATTTGAAATAGATGAAAACATAATTTGATTATGAGTATGTATGACTTTGAGTGATATTGAGTAGTACTTATGGATAGAATAATTCATGAGTTATAAATATGTGACTGAGTGTTTAGTGTAGAAAATAGTGTTATAAATTTTTAGTTCGAGTTTTCTTGATTTAGTAAGGGAAGATAGCATAATTTAGCTATTGGGCGGGTTATAGTCCCTAAAACAATACGTACATCCCCTGTGCGGACATTGCTATCAGCGCCAGGGTAAGTATTTTGTATTCTTCCCAGTCGCCATTCATAAGGCGGTTGCAAATCGTCCATTGCAACTACAAGATCTCCTACTTGTATGTTTGGAATGGAATCTTTCCACTTGTAACGCTTGTGTAAGGACTTCAGATAGTCATCCTTCAATCTTATGGCGAATTGGTGTTGCAGGGCTTTCAGCTTTTCCCACCTATTAATCAGAGACATGTTTTGAAAGGTTTGATCTGGGAAGGCCATCAGGGGGCACCTCTGAAGAAATGCCCTGGGGTTAAT